>JAGFPH010000281.1:433504-520349 GCA_018207615.1 Philaenus spumarius | reverse complement strand
ACTTATCTACTTTTTATAAATTTGTAGATATTTTCAAAAAATTATGTTCTTTTGGATGTATTTTATGCAGCCTCGATGCAATTGTGTCCGAGCCATCAATCATCATATGTAGACTTTTTCCCTGATCCATTTCTGAACACAATGCAGATTGCAGAAAACCCCATGTCGATTCGAGCTGTATCTCAAAATTAAATTATCCAGGTGGAATTTGGTCTAATTTCTCTGGTCTACTAGCTAACTTTCACAAACAAATTATTCTAAAGAAAATTTGCCTTCTAAAAAATTATTGCTCTATACCTGTTCTCAGAATGGCATATTATATGATCAATAAGGTGCTGCTATTTGAGAAATGCTTTAAAGAGTTCAATGTAAAATATCTTCAAAGTTTAAAAGTAAGTTATGCAGTTCGGACTGTTATTGCTAAAAAGCATAGTAATTACATTAGCTCTGTTAAAAAAACAACAACTATATTTTAACAATTTCCCAATTTATTTTTTAAATGTCATCATATATTCTAAGTTTTATACAAAAGTATACCATTGTCAAATACTAGTACGGTATATAGATTTGTTTTAAGAATACACACAATTTATAACATCAGAAAATATAAGCTTGCTCATACTACTAAATCACTAGCAACTTTTAATGTACCCTCCAGGATTGTGTCAGATAAATTGAAAATAATAATAGAGGAAATATTTTTCTAAAAATCTTTTTGTATTGTATAGAAGAAATCGTGAAATTGTCATCTGTTGAATGATGAAAGAGTTTTGACTTTTAATATGAATAAATATATGTAATGGTAATTTTGTACATGATCTAAAAATAAAAATGATGAGGCTAATACAGATTAGTCAACATACTAATAACTCTCTATCAAGTCTTGACAACTGAGCATTGAGGAGGAAATAATGGTATTATAATGAAACTGTGACAGTTAGGTTTCATTGTACGGTAAACGTTTTTTAATGTGATTTATATTTTGTTTAAATTTCTAAGAAGAGATGTATTACAAACAATGGTTAGTATATGCATTACTCAGTAGGCTTATAACTTTGTACAGAGTGATAGACAAGTTACCATGCATTTGATAGAACAAAATGATATCTGCAACAACTTCTGTAAGATAGTAAAATGTGTATTTCTTTATGTATAGAAATTTTTGTCATTCATAAGAATGTGAAATATCACCTTACCCAACTTTTAATAATGTAGCTTAGGCTATAGTTGTACAGTGTTGCTAAGTCGTCAATTATAGTGTACAGTTGTATATGTATATATTTTGTTATATCAAAAACATACAGTAGATAATATATATATTTTAATACATATTTAAATACTGCTATATTTTGTACAGTACATATTTGCTTTGCCCTTTTTAAACAAATTTTTTTTAAGAAAGATAAAATTGATAAAGAATAAATAAATACATTTTAGGATATAGATACCTTTCTGGATGAAGACTGTATAGTTCAATATCACAAGATGGTATATTTTTCCTTCCTAACAAACCCCACAAACAACCTCTGTCTCTCTCTTCGTAATCTCTAAAGTGTAACTCCGAACACGATTTCCGTCTATGGTTTGACATTTTACCACTAATAGTTCTAAAAATGGTAATCCAAAACATAAACACACACTTTTTTACCTCACTTGTTTATTTAGATAAGTCAATTGGTTTCTGTTTTTCACTCTGTGTTTCACATCAAACTTGTTAGCCTTGTTATCAGTCAGCACTACTGCAATCTATAGAAGCATATAAGTAAATAGTAGTCTAATCTTCGGTCAGATACAACTTTAGATACCGTATAACTTTGTTTTTTGATAAATACAATATTTATTTACCTAGGAAAATAATGTATAATTAGTTTTATTATTTTGTGAAATAAAATACGGATTGACATTATTACATGCCCCTGATATTAGATAACACAGTTCTCAAATTTAATTTTATCCCGTGCGGATGGGGGGGGGGGTATTGTTAATCACATCTGCCGCAGACTTTAAGCTGTACATGTCCCATGGGTAGTGCTAAATAGTCAGACAATGTTGGCTAATATTTCCCAAAGCCAAGATCGAATAAACAACATCAACTTTATCCCGTAGGCCCGTAGGATTATAGATACACATTTACACTAATTCTTATCACTAAGTTAAATAATTAAAATTCTATTTGATTTTTTATACACTTTATTTTCCTACCTTATAATCAATTTAAGGGTTAAACTATTTAATCATACTCTGAGATTAATTTTTTATTTCATAAAATAAAATAACAATAATTACAATTTTAATCTGATTAAGAGTTTTTTTAAATTTCTGGAACAATCGTACAATAAATCACAAAGGGTTTGCTTATCCCCGACTGAGGGCACGTGGTAGTTCATACAATACAATCCTGGTAGTTCATCCTTTAATGCAACAGAAATGGCCTAACCTAACCTTCAATCCTAGAGATTTAATAGAATCATTACAATTAATTACAGTGTAAAGTCAAATGAATATTAAGTTGACTAGTCCGTGGCTGTAACTAAAAGAAATGCAAGCGTCATGGTCAAGTTTTGGTCTGTTCCAAAAGGACTCTTTTGAATTTGCATCAAAATTTTGCATTCTATTTTGTCCAAGCAGCTGTTTTATTGCCCAGGTTAAGCCGCGGTCCGACTAGGCTAGTTACCAGCGGCTGGTAACTAGCCTAGTCGGACCGCGGCTTTAGCTGTATACTAACATTGATACTAACTCGAACTGAACTTCTTCCCTGTTGTTTTGTACTTACAAATACGTTATCCACATGCATGCAGTACTTTTTGATTCTGCCTCCATAGGTAGAATCTTTTTTTAACCAAAGTGTTTTCTCTCAGTGCTATTTTCTGTTTATTTGTTTTTATTGGCTTTAGTTTAGCCTATTCTTTAATTGTTTAAAATTAAGAACTGATTAAAATTAACTGATACAAGGGCGATTAATAATATACGTGTATGATCCACCAAAATTGTAATATTCTGCAATTAGTTAATTGATAATACTATAACATCATACTTTTACGCAAGTCGGAGTGTTTGCATTTTGTGTATTTTACAATGTGATTTGTGTGTTGTGTGTTGCAAATTGTATTAATAGGCTATGACATTATTTCATTTCAGTCAAATTCTAGACACACATTATAACAATATAGGCTAATACAACTAATTTTATTGGTTCGACATTGCCAGAAGAATAGTCAAATACGGTAATTCAAAACATAAACACACTTTTTTATCTCACTTAATTATTTGATGAGTCGGTGTAGTGAAAATGTTTGATATTTGGGACACTGCCGGAGGTTTTTTTTCCTAAATTGACTTTGAAAAATTTTGTCTTTACTTTGTATTGATATCTATGCAAATTTCATAAAATTAGCATCATTTTAGTAAATATTTCAATAGATTAAATAATTTGTATTTTTTAACTACAAACTAGAATGTGATTAATAATTCGTGTGATTTAAGGAAAGTGTATTAATGGTTTTGATCTGTTTTTGCATTACCAAAATTAGAAGGAAACTAGAATAACATTGTATATTATATATTGATATTAACTGGAAAGTTTCGCGTGGAATAATAATCAGATGAATGGTGAATTGAGTGTTTTCTGTCGTGCATTGCGATCAATACTTGGCACAATAAACTGTAAAGGAAAGGAGAAATAGGGGGATGTTGTTTCGTTTTGCTATGTTGGAATGTCAACAATTTGAAACTAATTCATAATATAGGCCAACTGAGTGATTGAGATAAATTAATATGATGACTATGGTATATTATTAATCAGTTTAAATCAAATTTACATTAAATAGAAAAATATATCAATACAGAAAAACAATTGTTTTTATCTTATTGTCAGAACCAAACATTTGGGGAAACTCAAGGCCTAAATACGGTAATATTTTGAAGATGATTTAAATGAAAGCATATTTTTGAATAGGCTAGCTTATTATTCTTTGCCCTTTTATTAAAATTCATATCACATTTAGTTATAATTTACAGCTTATTTTCATTATTTTCTGTTATGGTTCCTGATGTGATAGAAACTTGAGATTTTGTCCGTCTTTTATAACGTGCCATTAAAGGAATTTAATAACAATTAGGAATTTGCTTCACTTAAATCTAATGTGCACGAAAATCTATTTAGGTAGCACATTTTAAATTTACACTTGTTAGTAAACAGCTATGACAAGACCTATCAATCAGAACTGCAAGGGATGCAGTAATGTAAGTAATCACGTCATTTACTATTTTGTCATAATCGGATAACAAACGCTGGACACACTTTTAAGTTGAGTAGACTATTTATCAAGAGCAGCTTAGAATAAAATCATATTTTGAATGGGTCTTCTCGTCGGAGTAATCCAAGTTATTTTTTTTAAGGTTTCATACCTTAAAAGAATAAACTTAACCATTTAAGGACCACTCGTTTGTCTGTCTCTCAGGCGAAGTCGATTTCCTCCGACAAGATAAAGGTTACAAAAACTTCTTTTTCCAATATTTGGTTTTATTTAGTTAATATATTTCTGAAAATGATGCTAAAAAACTGATGGCTCTCTCTATTTCCGAAAGAACTGCAGCTAAAATCTTGAAAAAAGTTTGTATATTGAACTTGAAGGTTGTATATTGAAAAAGACTGGTAGGCCTATATTGTAACTTACTCTACAGAAAAACTATAAAGGATCTACATTTGTGTGAGAAGACATGAACAATGTTTGGTTTTCCATTTTAATTTAAAACGAATGGAGTGTTTTAAATTAGCGTATTTTTATGCCTAGTGCTCAAATTAGGTTATACTATTGTTTGGACAAATGTAACTAATAGCCTACTGTAATAAAATGCAAAGGTTAAAATATAATATTATGTTTTTATAAGATTACAAAATAAATAATAATAAATTCTCATATTTTGCTTTTATCGTATCATAAAAACATTAAACAACCTCCGTACTCAATTCAAAATGACTTATAGTTTTCATACTTTAGCATAAAACCTTTGCGTGGACATTAGTAATAACGTGTGTGGATACAATACAATAGAGGTTGGTGCGTGGCTGGGAATAGTAACGGCACTTGGTTTAACCTGCTGTTCGTGATCTAAAAGAATACACAGACAAATTTGTTCTTCACATACAAAGACGAACGGAAAATACATTCATATTATAACAGTAAGTCTAGTATTGTTAACATATTGGTTAAAACAAGTTGTCCTGGTTGGGCTTAGGCCTAGGCTATACGTAGATAAATTAATTGTACTTTAAACTCCTAATTATTACCGTGCAATCTTTGAATGAAAACTAATTTAATTAAGAAACTATTTTTAATAAGTTAATTTTAATAATTAACATAATATGGCATTCATCATAATTATTTGTGTATTTATAAAATTATTCATAAATAATAATAACGAAATATAATATTTAAACTACAATCTTATATAAGGATGAGAGCCTTTTGGCTGCAACACCTATTTATAAAGTTCTATTGGTCCAATTTTAATAGTTTTGTTGTCGTTATTTGGCATACCAATGAACCATTTTCTAGCCAATTGGGTTTAAACGTTTAACTAGAATTGACATATTATAACACAATTTGTTGCTTTGTTTACATTTTATTATAATAGCAACCAGTTGAATACAATCACAGATGACAACAGTTGATTAAGGTTACCAGATTCAATAAATCGACTGCCTTTCCCAATATGAATAATTCAGATTTAGAAACTAGGGAATGTTTTGTTTTTCCAATAGTAAAATTGTGCTTCTTTTGTATTTAAAGATAATAGAATAATAGATAAAAGACTAGAAACTATGGACTCAATATAACGTTTGGTGTTCTACTTGACCGAACCTGAATCTTACAAGAATAAATCTTCGATTAAATATTTCTATGAATGTTTCTGTTATTTATTTAAACTTAAAATGTAAAACATTTAAAAACACAATTATCATCACTATAACTTTATACACAACTGCCGACACAACCGAACTGCAAGCACGTACAGAATGATCTAGTAGTAGAACTACTTTATGTAAGTTGACTAACGTTTCGAACTTCGCACTCCAAGGTAACCCACGCGAACTAGCCATCATTTACCCCGCCATGCACCCCCTCTTCCACTACATCTCCGCTGTTTATCGGTTTTCTGAACTTTGCACGCAAAACCCGACACGCTCCACTTAAATCAATTAAATATAGGCATATGATAATAGCCAATTTACTTCACGGCACATACATTACATTTTAAATGATGCATTTTAATTATACATAATTGATACACATATAGATAGTTATGATACCAACAAAAATTTATTTTGAATATTAGTTAAAAAATGTGTAGGTTTATATCTTCCTTAATGTTCAGGATCGACTACTTGAAAAAAAGTATGTAGCTAAACAATATTGTTTTCAACTTGTTGTTTTTGAGTGATTATACTCAACAATTGCTAAAACACATTTAAAGAGGGTTGTAAGATTTGTACATAATTTCGTCTTTAAAGTATTATAATAATTGGCTCCAACTAACTTTCAGAACTGTTTATTTGGAATGATTCCATTGATCTCATTCGCATTTTTGTTAACTTGTTTCTAGTAGTGCAAATAATTCTTAGACTGTAAACAATATTGTAAAACTAAAGTTGTTTTGATCTTACCATCTACTTCATAGAATACGAGCAATATGTTGAGAAAATCACAATAACGTAGCCCATGTTATAATCGATATTTAAAATTCTATTACAATTTATATAGAGGTAATCAAAAGTTTCGTACCGGAACGATTGTTTTTATTCCGTGCATCTTTGGTACCGTATTGGTTAGATAGCAGAAGAGATGCTAATGCCATTTCTATTACTTGTGTTAAAATGGGGTAACTACTTTAAAGCAATACACATTTAATTCGTCTACTTCTTATGAGAATGTAGAACTGAGATTGGGCACAAGTGTTTCTCATGTGATGCATTTAAAAGTTAAGCACTCGCATTTTGGTTATTTGCGTTTATGGGATGAAAACGGGGATACCAAATCCTAAAACAGTAAATATTATTTCTTTAACTTCCCTTGAAACTAGTAAGACCGGCCATACACGTTACGGTAGACCGGAATGTATACCTGCGCAGGTTTACCTCTCCGTTATACCTGTACAGGCGAGAGCTCACACACGCTACGGTAAACCGGATGGGTGAAGGATTTCTACAGTACAGTCGAGAAATGGCGAGCCATTAAGATGGTATGATTGCTTTGATGGGTTTATTAGTGGTTATGAACACAGTAAAAAAAGACAAAAACCTGTGCAGATATACCGGACGGTCCACACACACGCTCAGGTGAGCACACATGTGCAGGTAAAAAGAATTGAATTTCGATTCTTCTCCGGTCGCCTGTGCAGGTCGTTTTACTTGTGCAGGTTTGCCTGAAGTGGCTGGCACACACGCTACGGTTTACCTGTACAGGTTAACCGTTTAAGGGGTTAAAATGCGGAGGTTACCATTATACGTTAAGTATAAATTCCACTAACTTCCTACAAAACTAGACAGCTAAAATTGGGCAATTATTGAACTTGAGTGACATTTAGGAATGAAAAGCTACTTCCACTTCAATTACTTGAGTTTAATTTGGGTGTGAAAATGACGTAACTACCTTAGTACAGGGACTTCAGAAAAGAATGGTGGGTTTTCATTAATTTATACGAAGACAGTAGGGAAATGTTATCATGTTGTATTGGTTTCCCTATAGCCTGTAAACCAAAAGTTGGTTTAACAGCTGTTATAATCACAACATCTGCTGTTGTTGGTTTGTGTTTTGTGTTTTCTGAATTGTTCATGTGGAGTTCTCTAATAAAGAAAAAACAAAGTGTGCTTTGTTGAAGGCTGAATTCAAGTCTGTAATTTCAGTGCAACGTGCATTTCGAGGCTAATACAAAAAAAGATCCGCCACATGAAAATAGCATATATTAGTTCAAACAATTCGAAGAAACTGGATTAGTTCAAAATCAGTAATCAACTGGCAGACCAGGTTTATCAGACGAAACAATTGGACTAATTTGAAAAACCTGCAATCAGAAGTCCTAAGACGTCAATACTCCGACGAAGCCTAGAGTTAGGCATTCCAAAAACAACAATCCACAAAGTTTTACACAAAACACTGAAATTACACTCATATAAAATCCAGCTACATTGCAGGAATTGAAACCTGATTGTACAAAATGTTTTAATTTAGCTGTTGAAATGTCGAACAAGATTGATGAAAATCAATAATTTTTAAAAGATATAATTTTTACAGACGAAGCTTTATTCTATATCAATGGGTCTGTTAACAGACACAATTCATGCATAAGGCGATCTGAAAACCTGTATGCAATCTTTGAGAAAATACGCGACTCGCGCCTAAAATTATTGTTTGGTGTGGTAGGGCCTTTCTTTTTTGCTAAAAAGACAATTAATGGAATCGTGTATCTCGATATGTTAATCTATTATTATGTTCCTCAGCTGGATGAACTCGAAAACATTCAAAAACTTCATTTTCAACAAAATACCCCTTACTTACCCCTTACTTTAGAGCATTTGTCACAGACGCTTAGGATCAAAACTTTGGACATCGATGGATAGGCCGGCAAGAACTTGTTCTCTGGCCTCATAGGAGTCCAGACCTGACACCTTGCGATTTTTTCTTGTGGGGGTATATCAAAAACATGGTTTATAGAGACAAAATTAGTGACCTAAATCACTTAAAGAACAGGATTAATGAAGCAATGACAACCGCTAACGAAGAAATGTTAACTAACGTTTGGGCAGAACGTGATTATCGATTAGACATTTTCCGAGCGAATAAAGGCGCAATCGAAATTTATTAGTTACGTAAAAAAAACTGTTTCATAGTGTTTCAGATGACAATTTAAATAAATAAAGAGCATCAGCTGTAAGTAATTTTGTTTTCATTTAAATCATGTTCAAACCCCACCATTCTTTTATGATAACCATGTATATTAAACATTTAATTTTCCTACTTCTCATGAGAATAGAGAACTGAAGTTTTTCTCATTTATTTATTCCAAAACCTAAAAAATAAAAATCCAGATTAGTTTGATAATTTTTTTTCAAATGGTTCATAGAAAAAATAAAGGCCACGTATTATTTTTACTTCCATTCAAGAAATCAAGATGGGACAACTACCACTAAGCAATTGAAATTTTTCCACTCAATTCCCACAAATCTGAATAGTTACTACTTATTAATTTTAGGTGATAATATAGGAATGAAAACTCACTTTCATATAGATTACATATATGTTTAAGGAATATTTGAAAACTACAACCAAACAAAAATTATATTTTGTATTACTTCACATCAAGCAAGAGAATTGAAATTTGTCACATTTATTTCTTATAGAAAAATATAAGCACCATTTGATTAATTGGTTTTAAGAGATGCAAATGACAAACTACCCTTATATTCCCTAAATATTTAACTTCCCTTGATGCTAAAGAGCTGGCATTTTGTACATTTATTTTTTAAGTGATAAATAGAAAAAGTAAACCTCTCTTATAGCAATGAATTGAGCCTAAAAGGTAAAAAAGGGGTAAGTACCTCTATAAATTCTACTACAACTTCCTGTTAAGCTAGACATTTTGCACATATTATCATTAAGTGTTATATACAAAAGAAAACTACTTGCATCTCGTTTACTATAAGCGTCGAAGGGGTGTAGTCTATATAATAAATATATAATAATAAGACATGATAGGCTCGCGGAAATTTCTAACATAGGCAGACAGAAGAGAATCTGAATGTAGATCAGAACCAGATTTGAAATTTTCTCTTTCGTTCAAGAGTTCTGCGCGAAATACTGAGAACTCATAGCTAATCATGTTGCAGAACTAAATGGAAAAATATTTTTCGAATTGGACTCACTAAGGGTGGGTTTTGGGTTAGCCAATACGGATCTGAGGTCTATTTTCGTATTGTGTGTAAGGGTATTTAAGGGGGAATACCCTTTAAATTCATGTATTCTAACCCGCGGGGACTTTCTAGGGTATATATATTAGTCAATTGTAAATACTATCATATCTGTGTTTAACAAAAAATACCCATGATTCGATAGCAGGTTTGAAAATTAAATATTATACTCTTCCAAGTACTCTTGTGAGTCATTTGCCCTTACATCAAAAGCGCTGAGATCTTTATGTTAAGTTATTAATTATAGTTTAAACGAACTGTTTTATAAACTAACATGGGATTTTATTTATAAATTTTAATCAGGGTCAGACATATAATTTGTACTTGCGCTTTAATAAATAAACGGTAGCAGGAACTGGCACATACTTTCTCACAAACATATTTAAATTATTAAACAGATCCACTGTGACTTGTAGGGTGGGGTAGGAGAGGTGATTTTTTATTAAAGTTGGAGATTAACTAATAAATATTATTATTATTATCTAGAGAGAAAACTATTCGATCGACTTCGAACCAATTTGCACCAAATACGTCAATTATTCCTTTATAGATGCACGAAAAAAGTTTTGACAAATTTTGAAAAACAACCCGTTTTATGGCCAAAAAAACCCCAAAAATCAGTTATTATTATTATTATTAGCTAAACGAAAAGTTTTAGAAAGATGCGGTTTTTGCATATGGTAGGGTACATTAAAGGCTACAAATAAGCCAAATTTTATCAAAATCGTTAGAGCCGTTTTTTTATAAAAAGTAGTAACAGATTTTTTGGGTTTTTTCTCCAAAAAGGGGGTTGTTTTTCAAAATTTTTCAAAACCGTTTTTCGTGCATCTATACAGGCCTACTTGACATGTCTGGTGCAAATTTGTTTGAAATCGATCGAATAGTTTTCGCTCTAGCTTTGTATACATACAGACATACAGACATACACAGGGGTGCCCACAGCATGGTTTGATGACGCAAGTTGCGCCATCAGAAATTTTTGGGGGGAATCAATTTTTGGGGTGTTTTTCACAGTTTGGGGGGGAATTTTCATATGTTCCTGATTAAAATCAATATAAAATATGAAGATTTGACGATTCCCCCCAAGAAATTAGGAGATAATCTGTTGTTTCTATGTGTTAAAAATCTCCAATTGTTCGTGTGAAAGTGCCGTATTATTGACAGCCAGGCAATTCGACTACTACTGCTTGTAGTGCAGTGTAGAGACGAGAATATAGAGGGTGCCGCGTGTGGTGTAAACAAAGTATAAACATATTATAGACATTTACAGCATTGAGAGCCTGCCAAGGTCATTCTGCAAACAACTGCCTCCCCCTCACAACAGTCCCAAAACCATGGTGTAAAACGGTGTAAATAGATAAGGGGTGCTACTCAGAAAGACGAGTTTTGGACGGATTCAGCGCATTTCATCAGATGACGTCACGGCTCGAATTAAAAATGTAGCCTTTCGTCCAAACTGCGTTTGCGCATAAATCATCAACAAATGTCTTACAAAGTGTATATTTTTTGTTTCTATATGAAACGTGCTTTCCAACAAGTATGAGTTTAACGATACAAATATGAAATTTACTATACCGAATTACCTTTATTTTATGCTCTTTAGATTGGTGACGTGAAATAAATAGTAAAAAAACTTTCCCACTACACATAAATAAAGTGTAGAAGAAGTTATTATTAGAGATAATTTGCATATTATTAGAAATATTCGTCTAAATTCAAATAGGGTTAAAGGTTGAATATTTTCTAACTTCAATATCAAATTTACATAGTTATAAACTACGTTTAGTTAGCTTTAAAACGATAACAAATTCATAATTTTTAAATGAGCGGAAGTGAGTGAACAAGTTTGTCTTGTCGTCTAATCAAAGAAAAAAACTTCTGTTCAAATCATAAAAAAAATCCATTGAAAGTAGTATTACTATTCACTTTTTTTAAACTAATTTTTAATATAAAACAGTTTTATGTTTTGCTTCTTTCTTTTTGGATGGAAATCACTTTCTTCATTTGTATGGTTGTCCATTTTACATATATGCAGTTGTATTTTCGGAAGAAAAATCTGTTCGGTGTATTATTATTTATTTATTTTACATATTGTGTAGTTTTGTCCTACATTGTTTTGAACATTGTTGGTCTTATATTCATTTTTTGACCCTTGAGTCCAAAAAAGTGGTTTTTACAAAATGTCTGTCTGTATGTATACAAAGCTAGAGCGAAAACTATTCGATCGATTTCAAACAAATTTGCACCAGACATGTCAAGTAGGCCTGTATAGATGCACGAAATCGGGTTTAACAATTTTGAAAAACAACCCCCTTTTTGGCCAAAAACCCCCCAAAAAATCAGTTAGGGTATTATTTTTTTTATACAAAAAAATGGCTCTAACGATTTTGATAAAATTTGGCTTATTTGCAGCCCTTAATGTACCCTAACACATGCAGAAAACCGTATCTTTCTAAAAATTCTTGTATAGCTAATAATAATAATAATAACAACTGATTTTTAGAGGTTTTTTTTGCCAAAAAGGGGGTTGTTTTTCAAAACCTCTTTCGTGCATCTATACAGGTCTAATTAACATGTTTGGTGCAAATTTGTTCGAAGTCGATCGAATAGTCTTATCTCTAGCTAATAATAATAATATTTATTAGTTAATCTCCTAGTTTAAAATCAAATCTCCTACCCCTCCTACAAAAATGAAGTCACTGTGAATCTGTTTAATAATTTAAATATGTTTGTGAGAAAGTATGTGCCAGTTTCTGGTACCGTTTATTTGAAATGTGTTTGTTTTATAACCTTTCTGTTGTATATTTAACCCTAATGTGTGTACAATTTTTGTAAGTTGCTCTGTCATGGTTTTAATGGTTTAAAATTGTCTATTTCCCGTGCTATTGTGGTTTTCCGTGATTCTTAAGTATTTTTTGGTGATTTAGGTTTTTTTTGAAAAAGTTGTTCAATTTTCATTAGATTCTTTGGTCTAGTGTTCTATTCTCCATTGTTATTATTATATGTTCGCAAATTTCAGGTCTTAAACCCTGTATTACATGTGATTTTATTTGGTTGTCTTCGACGTTACGGTATGTAATTAATAGATTGATTTGTGATTTGGCTGTCCATCCGTAAGCCACTTCTTATCTGGATATAGAAGTATGTGTGTATCTTCAGATGCAGATGGTAAGCCGTGATATTGGGATGGTTGATCTCGGGGTATTTTCTCTTTCCTCTCCATTTCAGTGTTTGTTTTCGTTTTATATTTTATTTGGGTGTTGTCTTGCTTCTTCGTAGATGTGTTCGATTTTCCTTTGATTGGACCATTTGAAATTTTTAAAGATCACATTTGAAATTTTTTGTGACATCTCCTGATTTCGTTCAGTGATATATTGTTCGATGAAATTTGACCTGGTACGTCCGTTTTGACTTCCATTTGCTATCGGGTTTAGGTATGTTGTGATTGAAGCGACTGGTGCGAGCATAGCTCTGCGATGATTGACGTCAGACTGTTGTTGTTATTGAAGCGATTATTCTACCAGTCGCCCGTTCATAACAAGAGCATTTTGAACAATGCAAAGCAGGCGCCCGCGATTATCGCAACGTACCTTTACATCTAACGCGTCTGGCCTGTTAGTTTTATTTCATTAAGTTCTTTTGAAATGTATTTGATATTATTAATTATTATTAGTTATGTTTTGTTATTTATTTAAAAAATCTTAATTTAGGGTATTCGTGTTTACCCCAATACTTACACTTTGTAAATACTTTTCAATCAAAGTCTAATTTTATCAAAATAATATTAAAATAATTTTATTCTCACTTAATTTTGTGTTGCATGAAATATCATTTATTTGTATTATGTTTTTGTATTCTTCCAAATCGGTTAAGTACCTACTACTGGTCTTCAAAATGTATTGCAGTTTTTTATTGTTATTTTCTTACAACATTTTCTTAATTATTATCAATGAATGTAAATTTATTTTTGTATTTTCAACTATATATTAATTTTTTTATTAAATTCGAATAGCTAGTTTAATACTTTAACATGTTACATTACATACGATTACCACCAGTAACAAGGATTTCTTTTTCACCAAGCATTAGAGGTTAAAGAACTTATTTAATATTATGTTGTCTTCTGCTACTTTCAAAAGTAGTAATGTGTTGTTTTTGTTAATAAATCTTACTGAATTCGTGTATTTGCATTATTTTATAAATTACGTATAGCCTGCTTTTTTCCATA
This sequence comes from Philaenus spumarius, assembly GCA_018207615.1. Lineage (NCBI taxonomy): Eukaryota > Metazoa > Arthropoda > Insecta > Hemiptera > Aphrophoridae > Philaenus > Philaenus spumarius. The sequence continues at coordinate 506,154 of JAGFPH010000281.1, read as the reverse complement.
AACATATTTTTATGAAAAACTTTAATAAGTTATTGGATTTAACTGTAAACTTTAAGTTACCTAATGGGTTGTTTTCAGAGAATAAAATAACACTTTTAAGAAAAGAAAAAAACAATTATGCGTAATTAAGTTTTTTTTTTTTTTCTAAAGTGGCATAAAATGTCTACTTTATTTGGGAGAAGGAACCCACAGACAGGGTTTGGGGGGGGGATTTGCGAGATAGGCTTTGGGGGGGATGGGCACTCCTGGACATACATACAGACATACATTTTGTACAAACCACTTTTTTGAACTCTGGGAGTCCCAAAACTGATATTTCCACAAAAATCTCAACAACGATTTTTTTGCGATCACTATACTTTCTCTATAATACAGAATAGTGAGAAATTAAAAATATTTTCGGAATACAATATACAGCCAGACATGGTATTACAACTTTTTACTAATATATTGAGTGTCGCTCTTTATGTTTTACAAACGATTCTTGACCATGGAGCATTTCAAAACAACAACCAACATAAACAGTAATTTCGCTGATATGAAGTTAGCAAATCAATATAGGCACTGCGGTGTTACAGCTTAAACCACTTTGCTATGGCTGTGCTCCCAAGTAAAGAACTGCGGTTTAGTTATGACATTTAGGTCTTATTATTACTTTATGCTATTCAAATTAATTACTAGAAAGTTTTGCGTGAAAGTTATTAAAAACCCAATATTGTATGAAAAAGAACAACTTTTGAATTATTATAAGTTTTAGTACAATTTTCTGCCAATCCTAACGTAACACGTTCACTAAAGTTTGTCGACGCGTTTCGGAGTTCCTCCATTATCGAGACCTATTTCAGTACTCGTTTTGAATTATTATTACTATTTTGAATTATTATTTTTTTCTTCCATACAAATGATATATTTTTTGATTGCGGGACCAGTTATCGTAGTTTGCAGTGAGTAGTTTTTGTGTCAAGTAGGCGTGACAAGTCAAGTGGTTTTGTGTGACATAGCTTTATCCAAATCCCTTCCAATTTTACCTGTTCCGTTTGTTTGGAACCTTTGACAGTAATGGATGGATTTGACGTGTTTAAATTATACCCCATCCAAAGTCAGCACGCCTTACAATTTCTAAGAAACACAACATAAATAAAATACATCTTAAATGTAATAATATGAAACATGATAAGGAAACAAATATAATATATATTACTTCTGATATTAGGTCTGTAATATCCTAAGGGTTTTTGGAATTTTAGTCACCAGAAAAATGACAAATAATATGACTTTGGTATACACAAACTTTGAAAGCTGTAGCTGTAGGTATTGAAGAAATATTGCTACAGTATTACAATATTTGAATTTATATTTGTACAATATACTTTACTGAAGTAAACAAGACTTATTGGTAGGCCTATGGCAAAATGTTTGTTATCTTTAGGCTACACTATTCGTGTTTGAAACAGGCAACAACGGTAAAAATAATCTATTTTTAATTTTTACAGTTTCAAACACTTTGTGACAGTAAATATTATCTATTAAGTCATAAGCAAACCATGTTGCAATATAAAAAAACCAAGCTGGACAACTTTTTAAAATCATCAGTAATGAATTGAAAAAATATTGAATTTCTGTTTAAATATAATATTTACAAGTAATGTACCATTAGAGAACTCAAGATTTCAATATTTACTTATGAGTGGTAGGCTACTAATAATGTCAACGCGATTCTTATACTTACGGGTGGACCTACATTCTGTAAGCATTATCGCCCTCTCATCATTTTCTATTAGCCTACGGCTAAATGCCAGACTGTCTAGCTTGTGATTGTTGTGAATGCGTATAACAGTGTTATTCACTTTATTTTTCGGCTGTCTCTCGGACTCTCCCCCTCCCTGTCAGTTGGGAGCAGGTAGCTGTATAACTCATTTTGTGCAGGCAGCGCTCCAAGTAGTGATACGGACGAACTTGTAGAGCTACCCTACTACCCTAGTGTTCACTTTGGAAACTAAAAAGCGGTTTTACAATTGACTCCGGTCCCCTCTTAACATCTACACTGCCTCTATATTATCCACTATTATCTATGCTATATGTTGTTAGTTAAAAGATAGAGGTTGTGACGTTTTATTTCTACACTACCTACAACATCCATTGCTACGGTATCTTTACTATATGTTGTTAGTTAAAATATAGAGGTTATTACGTTTTATTTCTACACTGCCTACACAACATCCATTGCTACGGTATCTATGCTATATGTTGTTAGTTAAAAGATAGAGGTTATGACGTTTTATTTCTACACTGCCTACAACATCCATTGCTACGGTATCTATGCTATATGTTGTTAGTTAAAAGATAGAGGTTATGACGTTTTATTTCTACACTGCCTACAAAATCCATTGCTACGGTATCTATGCTATATGTTGTTAGTTAAAAGATAGAGGTTATGACGTTTTATTTCTATACTGCCTACAACATCCATTGCTACGGTATGTATGCTATATGTTGTTAGGTAAAAGGTAGAGGGTATTACGTTTTATTTCTACACTGCCTACAACATCCATTGCTACGGTATCTATGCTATGTGTTGTTAGTTAAAAGATAGAGGTTGTGAGGTTTTATTTCTACACTGCCTACAACATCCATTGCTACGGTATCTTTGCTATATGTTGTTACTTAAAATATAGAGGTTATGACGTTTTATTTCTACACTGCCTACAAAATCCATTGCTACGGTATCTATGCTCTATGTTGTTAGTTAAAAGATAGAGGTTATGATGTTTTATTTCTATACTGCCTACAACATCTATTGCTACGGTATCTATGCTATATGTTGTTAGGTAAAAGGTAGAGGTTATGACGTTTTATTTCTAGTCTGCATACATCATCCATTGCTACGGTATCTATGCTATATGTTGTTAGTTAAAAGATAGAGGTTATTACGTTTTATTTCTACACTGCCTACAACATCCATTGCTACGGTATCTATGCTATGTGTTGCTAGTTAAAAGATAGAGGTTAAAACGTTTTATTTCTACACTGCCAACAACATCTATTAATTGCTACGGTATCTATGCTATATGTTGTTAGTTGAAAGATAGCGTTTAAAACGTTTTATTTCTACACTGCCAACAACATCCATTGCTACGGTATCTATGCTACATGTTGTTAGTTAAAAGATAGAGGTTATGACGTTTTATTTTTACACTGACTCTACAAAGTACTAAATCTGAAGGCCTACTATAGTTTGAAGTAAGACACGATATTTGGATAGTTTAAGTGCTGTCATTATTTATAGTACTTTGTTGTATTAAATGTTTCAATTTATTGAATTGAAAATGAGTCTTAATCAAATAGAAAGTAAGATGAGTAATAAATATATATTATAATATTTTAAGTAATTTATTACTTTAAATAGGGAACATTAGTTGTAAATACATACATTAAGAGCACAAACGTAAACTTAAATACATATAAAATATGGTTGTCTGTAAACTAACAGAAATTACAGCAATTAAAATAAAATTAATGCTATAAAAGCTCTTGCGTCTTTATAAGCATATATTGAATCTCGGTCAGATGTACAAAATTCCGGGCCTCCTTTATGTAATAGACTACAGATAATAGAAATAAAAACTAAAAATCGATATGAATAATGTGGTATATTTTTAAATAATTTTAAGTAAATGATAAAATGTAGCTAAGACTAAGGTAAATATTTATTTAGGACAGTTCAAATCCTTATAATAGGCCTAATGATGTGAATAAACACATTTATGCAAATGTAACCATTCAAGTTAACAAACATATTTCATGAAAGGAAAATATGTAAGTGGCATTTTATTTTCTCCCCAAGACAAACCCAAGGCATTGGTAGAAACGTTGACAGTGCGAATTGGGCCAACGTGCCTTACGGTTCACGACACCGTTTTTTTATACGACGACATTTTTATAAACTGAAATGTCTTAGAATTGGCGTGCGTGTTGGGGTTTTTATGAGTAAATATGTTAAAATATTTGTTTACTATGACGAAGGGAAACCTGGATTAAACAAGAAATGGCTGAATAGCCGAAACTGCGGTCGCTAGACGGCAAAAAGTATATATATATATTTTTTATTTAGATATTTATTTTATTCCTTAATATATACAAACACATACAAAATAATAAAATAAGAAGGTAACTTAAACATAACATAAAATAAAATAACTACCTGTAATATAACATAAAACTTAACTTATATAAAAAACATAACAGAATAGTTTCCATATGGGGAATAAAATATTTTGCAACCTCTAGGGCAAGCAAGCCCGTTTTGAGGCTGCAAGCAGATGATAATTTATTCATAACAAAAAGAAGAAAAATGAGTAAGAAAAAGAGGTTCTGGGAGCAGTTAAATTTACAATAAAAAATAAATAATATATTATGGAAAAAACATACAAATAGCCGAAGAGTTTTTTAAAGACAAATTAACAAATAAAAAATTAAACAAACATATCAACACTAACTAAAGGTTTAGCAGCACTTATGTAAAAGTTATATAGGCTACGATAAAAAATTTAACAATAATCATACATAAAAAACACTCAACATTTTACTCTATCCAAATTTATATCACACATTTCACATCCATACTCTCATACACACACAGGCTCAAAACTACTGTACTTCCATCTCTCTCACACAACCACTCAAACATACAACATAGATCATCACACGACCACATCCAACAAGCCCTCCACATCGTCCCTGCTCAATAGCCAGTTCTTCAGGAGAAACAAATATTTCCTTAGTTTACCAGATTTTTAAATTTCTTCAGGAAGTTTATTATAGAGTCTAGGTGCAGTTACAGAGAAGAAATTTAAGTAAATTGTTAATCTTTCTTTGGGTACATTTGCTTTGCTTTTGCATCTTAAAAAATAATCAATAGGGTTGCAAAAAAATGAAGAACCCTGACTCCTAATATAAAATATTTTAAGGGCTTTGTAAATAAACAGATAGCGAAGAGGCAATACAGAGATACATCGAAACAATGGTAAAGATGGCACCAGCCTTGTTTTATTTAATATAAGCCGTACGAACCTCTTCTGTATTACAATCAAAGTCCTAAGATTAGTAATATACGTACCTCCCCAACAACAGATCCCATACTCCAACCTACTATGAACCATGGCAAAATAAATTTTCCGTAAAACGCTTCCCGGGACGACATATTTTAAGTGAAAAAATAAACGTAAGATATTTTTTAGTTTAGCTTTTAAATTAGCAATGTGCATTTTCCACATTAAACGGTCATCTAAAACCACTCCCAAATACTTACACGAAGACATTTGTTTTATTACAATGCAAGAAACACACACCGAATTTCCGACTACACAATCCATACATTTATATAACATAGGGTCTGTAAATTTAGACTCACATCTCAGATTAAAATTTATAAAACAACTTTTATCCGTATTTAAAACCATATAATGCTTGGAAAACCACCACCTCAAGCATTAAGATCAGCTTGCATGGCAGTTTCCACTTCTTGTATTGTGTTTCAAAATTTAAAAAAATATTAAAATACGTTAAGTCATACAATTAAACTATATAAATATTCGAAATGGCGACAACCAAAAAATATACTGTAATTTTATTTGAACTACAGCTGGTATCTATCAAATTATAAAGCTTAGAAAAAATGGGGAATAACTCGTTTTTTAATGAGATAGGATTTTATGTTTACCTTAGTTACTTAGATCGGTTTGTATTAAACCATTCTATTCGGTATATAATACAGATAAATAAACAACAATACAACACATTACGAATTTAAAGATATATTTTAACTCTTATGTGTGAACTAAGAGAAAATAGTAATAAACTTATAGAGATTTTAAGGGAGCCTTTTATAACGTTATTTTTATAACCTTTCACACCTATACTATTTGGCATATTTAAATAAGAGTAGTGCGACTTAATCATTTAAGCGATTTTATAACAGGTTTTAAATAACGGTTTTTATTTTCTATTAAATAATATATTAGCTAATGCCTCAACTGTTATTGTCGTTTCAGTCTGTAGTAAAGCAACTTAAAGATAACGACGGCTTGGCCAAACCGATTAAATAATAAAATTGGTGATACTTTTTTAGGATACAATCTCTAAATGTTTGGTTTAGTAAATATGTTTAGAGGTTGCTATACAAGAGTTAACCTCCAAATTATAACTGACTTACTCGTATGTTAAAACCACAACAAAGGAAAGGGTTTTAAATTTCTTATTTAAGCGTTTGTGAATGTATAATATTACCTGTACTTTATTACTTATATTAATATGAACGTAACCTACAAATAATGTAAACTCTTTCTATAGTCCCTGCCCCTTCTATTACTCTGCCCCTCCACCCTTACACTTCTCTGTAAGCACGAAACAAACATTAGCCTTCACTTTAACTCTAAGCTTATACAGAATTATTCATATTAAAATCGTATGATTGTCTATAGAATATTCTAACAAAGTGAATTTGGTTAAGTTGTATTCTTATTAAAATGCTCAACTGTTAAATAAACTAAAATAAAAACAACGGCAATATCAAACATTTTATTATATTAGAAAGATTTTTCTGATGTTAAAGTCTATAAATGAAAACTAAAGAATTTGTTGTATTTTTGCTATTTGTTATGTTAAAGAAGAAATAAAATAAATCAAAATTATTAAAACTTATGCTTAAGAATACAAATTGTTTATTTTCAAATAATCTAATATACTCGTCTTTTTAAGCACTAAAACATATTCAGTTACGTGAATTATTTCTTGTCTAAAACCAAAGTGCACATGTTAAATTGTTTTTCTTAGACTTTAATTTTCATTTCTAGTCTTTAAATACTAGTTAATATTTTATAAAAGAGGCCGGTATAGTAAGACTAAAAAATGTCATGCCAATACAAAATTGGCAGAGTTCAACATTTTATGTAGGCCAACACTAATAACATTTATAATATACAAATGACATTGGAATCATTAACATGATTCATAACTGAAACTAAAGCTTTAATTCCTACCTTGGAGCAGCACCTGGACGGATTTCTGGAGAAGCACTTTTTACCGAAGACACACTAACACACGAGAACAACTTAGCCAACGAGTTAGCCAGGAGTGGAGTACGTTCTCCAGACTCGGTAGACGGACCTGCAGCGACTTCGGTGCTGGCAGACCGTTGTAAACTTGCGCGGGCCTTAGCCAGTGTTCTTGGGTTAAATTCAGCAGCAGACTGGGCTCTTCTCGCACTCATATTGAAAGTTCTATGTCTTCTTCTTCTTGGTATCCTGTCGTGATGGCATTGGGCAAACCGGTCGTGTCCGGTAAACATGTCCTCCCTATCGGCTTGTTGCTGACGAGACATAGTCTTGTAAAGGTTAAGCATCGTTCTCGCTGATGTCCGCACAACAAATGTCTGCCTTACTGCGTTAACTGTTAGATCTTGTTAGAAGCGAGCATTTGCATGGCTTTAGTGGATCTCGTTAGGTGTGTCCGGTCACGGTGCACGCGACTCTCCCTTCTTCCCTTTCCCTTGGACATTGAATTCTTAATATTCTCTTTCATTTTGTTTATTGAAAGAGCCCTTCACACAGCAGCTGCAGCGAGTCTTGGTGTAATTGCCTTCTCCTTTCTTCCCTACTTGCTTTTAATAGCTTATATTTAAACATTGCACCTTTACACGGGTATAAATAGGAGCAACAATATTGCTTATGTTAAACTCATACAGATTATATTACAATGTTTTCTGCATGTTTCATACAATTATAGTTTTAATACACCTGAAACATTATGCAGATCTATTTTAAATCATTTCTGTCGATATTAATTATATAATAAACAAATAACTGAATTATTTTTACTTTTTTCTTGTAGTTCCTACAGGTTGTTCTTACTGCTTATTGTACTTCTTTAATAAAAAAACACACCCATACAAAAACACGTTTGAATAGTTTTCGATATAATTGAATGTAATTATCTCATTTTTTTAGATCTATTTCCGCATTGAATATATATATATTACGAAATATCTAAACAAATATATAAGGTCTATATGCATTTGTTGAACAAAAAATTACTAAGTAAAAACCGTTAAATTGATTAAATATATTTTAAACTATTATTTTCTCGGGAAACATGAACTACATCGTATTTTATAATGTTTAAGTAGTTTTTTGCGTATGAATAAATTGACCATCTGAACATGAACGGAAATGTCTATAAGTAATAATGATTATGTCGACTTGTTAAATGTTACCTGTTGAATAATTTGACGTAATTACTATATTATTGCCAACTCAATATAGACAGTTTTACCTGACAATTCTTATAAGTTTACAATTACATGCTATAAGAGAAGGAACGAAACACTATATTTGACCGAGCGTAAGCGAGGTCTCCGTTTTAACTCGACCGTTCGGCATTTCGTCTGTGTGTCTGTGTGTCTGTATGTCTGTGTGTCTGTCTCACGATTACGGCCAAACGCCTTGACCGATTTTGATGATTTTTTGCATGAATGTTCCTTATTCCTAGGCCGAGCCATGTATATATAAGGTTTTTTCCATTTTTCATTTTTAACCCCTTAAATAAAATAAAAATGGCGGCCGGACCGTTTCTCTCAGTGTAAGCTTTTTTCAAAAGCCAGTTTGTGGCTTAACCGTAAGTCGAATTTAAAAACTAATGATATATTGCTAATAGCAAATTTGATTTTCAACAAAATTGTATTCTTGATTTTTTTCCGTATCTCTAACGGTAAGCTCACAAAATGACCGTAAACTTCAAATTTGTTAAAAATCGTCCAAGTTTTTGTATTTCAACCATGTTTTTATACGTTTATTCTAAACCAATTCAAAAGTGTTCCATAGCTTCTTTGTAGATAAAGGTTCAAAGAATGCATATATGCCAGTAAAAAAAATTATTGAAGTAAAATTAAGAAAGTTATTAGAAACAATCACGTTCAGTAACGAAAGGAAAATGTTTAACTTTAGGCCTACATAAAAAGTAGTAAAAATTATTGTAATTTTTTTCATTAGTGTAAAAAAGCTTTATAATTTAGTTGTAAATAGAATTGTATAAAAATATTTATCAATTTCAAATTTATTATTTTGAAAACACCAGTTTTTATGTTCCTACTACAAGAATGCTAACAAAACTGGGCCTGTTTTGAATAGTTTTTTTTTAAATTTAGGAATATATCCTTTGCCTAAAATTGGCATATAATAATAAGAAAGTGTAGAGGATAAGAAAGTGTAGAGAATAAATCAAAGAATTAAACTGAATACTTGTAAAATATCATTGTAAATTTCATAAAAGTATTTGACTTAGCTTTATTTGAATTACAAAATGAGATGAAATCTCTCGGCGATAAAGGACATACAAAAAATGACCGTTGGACATCGTGGGGAAGTGTAGGTATATGGGTTGAGAGTAAAATTGAGGTCACTATCACGACGTTTTAACATCGTTTGTTTTCATTATTTCTAATATTGGAATATGGTATATGATATGGAAGTTATGGAACTGTAAATACATTGTTAAGTTTTAGTTATTTAAGTATGTAAATAATTAATTCTATGTTGTCCCTCTATAACGTGATATTTTTAGCTATCTTACGCATTATTAACCTAAATAAAACACAATGCCTCTAAAAGAATATCTTTAGCAGTTAAAGCTCAAGAAAAAAAAACGAGAACTAGAAATCCCGGAATCGCGGGAATTGCAAAATAATGTTTCACTGGCTAAACCTTGTGCTTACTTCCTTACTGACACACTATTTTTAACCTAAGCTCAAAACCACATTTGTTATTTCAACGAGCGAGGTCTACTGTTCACAGAACTACTAGTATTTACAGGTCAAGATCTAGGCGGAAAGAATACCAAAGCTCAGAGACAACATTATTCTATCTAGAGAGAGTTTACTGCCATGCTGAAAAGTATTACGCAACAATGACGATCTACCATATCTCGCTTGACCATAGATACCAGCGATACGTTGCCAGATCTCTGTTGTAAGGACGAGGGGGAAGGAAGTCGCCTAATTCCTGTGGTATGATTGTGCAATGTGCGAACAGCTTGCTAGTTTCCAATTCAAGCGTGGTAAGCAATCTTATACTACTGACATCAATGTAGAATATCTTCTATAAGTGATTAATGCTACAGATATCTGTACTCGGATGAGAAGTTCTCACAGGTATCTCAATTGATATGATACTTATATTCACCTATTTTACAAGTATTAATATTGAAATAAAAGTTAAATTCCCGTTAATATCGAGCTATATTGTTCAAAATAATTTGTAAAACATAAAACATAATAGTAGTAGATAGCGATTTGTGTAGTTTATCTGTTCTCACTTCAATTGATTGTTGATATCGTATAGAATATAAAAGTTCAAAAATTAAAACCAATAGGTTTTTTTAAATAAAAAGTTGTCTGTTGTATAGACCTTTAATATAAATAAGTAGCTCGAAGAATTTGTATTTATTTGTACACTAAACTGATGATAAACCATGGAGCAAACGTTAAAAAACTAAGTCAAAATTATTAAGCTAAAAGCTATACACGATTGTTATTGGTTTATTAACTTGAAATACAAAGGCCTTCTCTAGTTACAACATCAATGTTAGTATAACCGAGCAATATAACAAATTGTATTAATCATGACATTGTTTAAAATAAAGTATTTTCTCTTTTAATTTTATAAGTTTTTTATTCCAAGATTATGGTGTTAATATGAAGTGACAAATGATAAGGTATTTATTATATTAAATTAAAATTGCAGCAGACACTGTGTAAATTTGTTCAACAGGCTCTACCGGTCAAAGTACAAACTACGTCATTGTACTACTTGTTGCTTCTCACGAAATGGGTTGGCGACATGCCACTAATTTCGTTTGTACACAAATTATTTCTGTTCTGCAATTGCAAACTGTAGCACTGATTAGAAAGTTGCAATGTTGCAAAACGTTCACAGATTTTTCAATGAATTTATTGGGATTAGCTCCTGCACTAAGGTATATTATCCTCATACATATTTTGAACTGGTGAATAAAATAAAATTTACCTTGACGTGTTAGGTGCTTCTTTTCGCACGAGGAATACAATTAACATTTTATACTGGATGGATGACACATGTAACGTAAGCTGCCCGAAATATAAGAATTGCCGTTTATACACTCCAATTACTCGTGCATAGATGTTTTAACTGGTTCTATTTGTTTGACTAAGCTTAAGATCTTTATTAAGTAATTTCAGGTATATTAATGAGTGAAAGAATGAAAATGAGTAAGTGAAAAGCGCTCCACTGTACAAAGTTGTCACCTTACATTGAGTAAAACTGTTTGAAGCCACTTTACTAATAAATACACTTTACCATTTTACAAATGAAATAAATGAAAAATTTAACTAACCCATTAATAACATTTTAAGGACAATTTTCTTAATTCATTATTCGTAACTAGCAATTGTGGCCAATTGATGGCGACGAAAAGAGAGTTAGTTTTAGGTAAGAGAATTATATCGAATGACTTCTTTTTATTCAAAATATCCATATATTACATTATTAAAAAATGGTATAGTAATTTATATGAAATAAAATTTTAACTTATTTTTGATAAGAAGGTTAATATTTTGTACACTTAGTCTATATTTTATTACACGAATCATTATTACTTACAGCATATTTCAATCCAATCCAGGCATAACCTTAAAAAAAATTATATAGCTTTTATTTCTTAAAAATTTGTTTAATACATATCTGTCAAAGAAATTTTTTTTTTTTTGAAAACTCCACAAATTCATCTAATAGTTAAAGAAAGATTGTAGGCGTTTTAGTTTTCAGTGAGAAAATATGAAGTATTTTTTAATATACTCAAGAAGGGCTTTTCAAAAATAGCAAAATTATTAAGACTAGCCCAAGTAGAAATATAGAAATTGGCGTTGCAGAAAACTCTAAAATTAGTTAATAGGCTATAAGATTAGGCCTGTATCTTACTTTTTATTCCCTAAGGTTTTTTCTGTAAGTTCAGCCACGCTTTTATTTCTTGGCCTATTTTGACGATTGATATGTCAAATAAAGGGATTTTTCTCAAGATGTTCTGAAAGTCATTTGTTTTAGCCTCAATCACTAGGGCTCTGCTATCTTAAGCATCAAACCTCCCATTTACATCTTACGGAAGAAATATTTTATTGAGTTTATGTCACTTGTTTTTTATCTAAGGCTATCACCAAAAATCAGCATTTTTTGGAATTTTTGGACAATTTTTTGTATTTAGTTTTTGTATTCTACATACCTTTATGAGTACGTGTACAAAATTTTAGACATTTGAGATAATTTCTTCACACTAAACAAATTTGTAAAAAAAGGAAGTGCAATTCGCGATTACACAGTGTTGAAACTTTGAACTCAATTTTCCGAAAGTTTACTTTTAACATGTTTGTATGTACTTATGATTGAATAAAATCTAAAGTATTAGACCTAGGTCTTTGAAATTTGTACCACTTTATCTTGGATATATTTAGAAGAATTTTTGGTATGGAAAACACTATAGCCTTAAAAATATCAAATTCAACATTTTTTATAGCAATACAAAAAGATTGAGAAATATTGTTTTTAATATAACCATATAACGTTTTAATAGAAACAGCACATGATTTTCCATACCCAACAACTTTCTTTATATTATATGCTACAAAATAATAAACATATTATTCAAATTGGTTAAAAAACAAAAAAATTATTCAAAATAAAAACCTCAAAAAAAAACCTAAAATAGAAAAGTGCGGGGAAAATGTCCCCCCAATCATCCCTTTTAGCTGTATTAAACAGACCAAATATGAATTCAAAGGTTAAATACTAAAAATACAAAAAGTATACTTTTGGTTTTGAATCGCCTGTACTCTTACTTAAATAAAGCGTTGTCTTAAGTAATTAGTTTGATTTAAATAAACAGCTGTCTTAAGAAACTAAATCTTTCTATTTATAACCTTTCACTGTGTTGTTTACATTTATAATTTTATAATGTTTGTTTTCAGTTCACTGAGTATTTAATATTTATGGTATATATTATAGTTCTGTAGATTTAGTAAGATTATTAGTTAAAAAACAAAATGTCACAAAGAAGAAGATAACATGTACCATTGGTAGCAAATTGGGATCGTATAAACCAAAGAAATTACATGATAGTGGTTGTTAATTTAATTGTGTCTCTTAATTTAATCTAAATATATATTAAATTTATTTACTAAAACCAAGCAATGTCAAAACATTGCCGGGAACACTACTTTAAATTAATTTCGTAAATTTTTTTATACGTAATATTTTAGTTGTTTGTGTTTTTATTTATTGTTCGTTATTTTCACACTAATATCTAATTAATATAAATGTTTTATTACCTTACTGTGTAGTTATTGTTCCCTTTATTTCAAAAGACCAACAATTTTTTTAAATTTATTTGGCAAGGTGTTAGTTTTACATGATCAAATTATTTTTTTACGTTTTAAGGTTATATAATTATTTCAAGTATATTTATCTCTTAAACAGTATAGAGATTGTTGAAATATCATAAATATTGTTAAATATTATTAGTTTTCATCGTTAATTTATAATGTTAATGAAACTAATTTTAATTAATTTGTAAATTAACGTTATATACGATAATCTCTTGATTGGTGACATGAGGCAATAAAGTATAGAAGAAAGTACCTAAGGCAAAAATACTGCATAGAATACTAATCAAGTTGACAGTATTCCCGCAGGGTACTTCCGGACATCACGAACAAGGGATGAAAGCTGCTCAGTTCAATAATAAGCTATCTTCATCCCTTTACGTCCCAAAGAAATGCTTTTATACAAATTGTAAGAATAAAGTGAATTTCTCTTTTATTTGTAAAAATACTTTTGTTTTATACGTTCTCATTAGATTGTATTGTTTTTACATTTTTGTATTTTTGGTTTAAGAATGTTTTATAATTACAATCTGTAATTCCCGTCTTCGACTGAATTGAAAATAAGGAAATGTTTCCAAACTTTCCTGGGCATCATTCATAAAAACTTTAAATATGTCATCTAGTATCTCTTATCGCCAGCACTCCGCAGATGTGCCCACGGTAAGATGGAAACGGTTAAACAAATATTTATCAAAAAGCGTTATGGAAGTCATGATCTCACTGTATTTTTTGTAGACTTTTCATTGAAAACAGTTTTTCTATTATTGTTTTGGTTTAGCAGGTTGACTGCCGTGTTTTAACAGTAGTTTTCGATCATTGATCAACCCCATTTTGAAAAAAAGAAAATATAACAGTATATTATATTACCCGGGTGGAACAGATTTCACCTTAAGTAAAAGTTTAATCAAAGTAGGAAAAGTAGTTTTTAAATTAAATCTTAATAAAAACAAACACCTACAGACTTTTCTCTTTGTAATGTAGTATATAGATCATAGCAAACTATTAGGAATTCAATATTTAAAACTGGTTCATGAATATGAGGTTAATTCTCAAAATATATCTTCTTCTACATACCTATGTACTTTTACAACATATTTACACGAATTGAGATACAATAATTAATACAGATCTGTGTTTATTACTTTTTTTTAATTCGGTTTCGTCATCTTCTAGACATCTTCAGGCTGTATAGTTTTTCTATAGTGAACGTACCTGTATATAATCTTTACAAAACTACAAATTAACTTAAATAAAATAAAATAAAATAACTTTTTATATAGATTTTTTATTGGTTCTGAATTCCCGAAACATTGCGCAAAATGTATACAAATAAATATAGGCTTAGCAAGTATAATATATGTTGCCATACCAGTAATACAAAAACATGAAATGTTAACATCAGTAATAGGTAGTGCGGTAACTGGTAATAGACTGATTACTTTTATTACAGAGAAAAGGTTTCTTTAGCTGATATAAGTCCTTAGTTTCATAACTAAAACGACACAGCTGTTTCTAAGTGTTTTTAAATTAGAGCAGTGCGTCAGGCCAAGTTCTGGCTAATGCATTCATGTGTATTATACGACCAATGATTAGGCCTACATAGTATAAAACCTATACCTTGTTCACCGAGAGTTTAAAGTGAAGCACCTCCCCCTACAATATTTATGGGCAGGGCAGACTGTGTAACACGCGGACCTACCACAGGGACGAACGTGAACGTTAGGGAGGGCTAGTGAAGAGAATGCTTGTTTACCAAGAACTACTATGAATCATACACAGAGTCGCCCGTCTCACACGTGATCGTTTTCCTCATTGGCCCAAATCCCTAACGTCAGCCATTGTAAGGTGGTGCTTCACTTTAAACTCTCGGTGAATAAGGTATAACAAGGATTACAGCAACTGAAGCCAACTCCGCCATCTTAGTCTAGTATAAAAGCGTCAAATGCAGCATTTACACGGAAAAAATTTGAATGCTCCCTTTTCAAATACACTGTCGTTTGACCGACTTAAGATGAAATTAAAATTTCGAAACTTCGCATGCAGACAAAATATTAGTGTTGGACAGTAATGGTTCAATTTACATTTGTAAAATAATGTTATTGCTAATTTATATTACAAGTTGAAGTTAAAACTTGAATATGGTTTTTAAATCGTGATATGAAAAAGTTGGTCTGTGAGAATTGTTTTAATTTTTTGGATAGAGAAGTTTTGTACGCGACAAAGTTGTAAATAAGGACTTGAATTTAGCTTATTTTGCCATAAAAAATGTTTATGAAGTGTACTCTGGTCATAAAGGCAGGTTGAAGACAAGAGTAATTAAGCACGGCCGCGCCACTCTTCACGTCAGGTCAGCACTGCCTGTCTGTGCGGTGCCCACTGCTCCTCAGACCGATTCCTATCATTGTAACTGAAACTATTATTACTGACTATTACTTAATTATTAAATACAGTACTTAAGTACAACACTCCTTCTGCTCAGAGTAGTCTACCTATTAACTGATTATAATTTAAATGAAATTATACTTACAAACCTTATAAGTAATTTTAATTCTGTATACCGGTACTTCATTTTGTATAGTGCTTTTTATATTTGACACATTGACAGCAGTTATTATATAATCTAAAACCTTTAATAAGCCTCAGGAAACTTGGGTCAACAACTACGAATAATAAAAAAAGACTCATTGAATATTCAAATACATTTAATGGGAAAAAGAATATTATTAGAAAAATGACTAAAATGTAAAAAAAACCTCAGCAACTTAAGTTTTACATTTACTGTCCTAAAAATGTTATTACTTTAGTTAAATAGTTTCTAACTTTACTTTTATGTAATGACTCATTGGCATTTTGTTGCATGGTGGAGTACGGTAATCGAACTGTGAAATACTTCTTATACAATGCTTTCATTAACATAATATGATTTTGTTCCGGTTCTTGGTCAACACTGTAGTTACCAGCAAATAAGTCAATATCAATACACTTGCTCATAACTTTTACAATCATTACTTGAAGCAAGTTTTTAGCTGTCATTAATTTACCAGTATTTACATAACTTTTGAATACTGATTCACAAAGTAACAAAGTTTAACAACACTTTCAGAGGGTCGAACCAGTACACCTCTGTTCTAATAAATCGCCAAAAGCGCTCGGTACTATGGGGAGTCATGCTCGACGCCGCCATCTTGGTCTAGTATCTCGCTAACGGGTCGTTTTCACCGAGCGCCTATCTAGGTTTATGCAATCATTGTATACGACCCATTTCCGCTAATTTTATCCCATCCCACTCTCATAGCTTTTATTTCTTTTATGATATTGTTATGAAATTTAAAAAAATAGATTGAGGAACGCCATATTATTATGATAAATACGAAATTTGAAAGATTTGCAATATACCGTTCAAACTATAGAGGGAATCAAATTTTACTACTTGTTGCCTCACTCAATCATTCATCAATATTATGTAACATTTCCCGTGCTGGTTGAGACTTGAAATTTGACACGATGATCGTCGGGTGCTAGTAAAGGGAAAAATAAGAAATCGTAACAGTTTTTAGTATTCCGTACCAAGAAAAACATAAAACTATAATGCCATCACCAAGGTCTGTCACTGTATTTTTCGAGAGATGGTTTCACGTAAAGGCTGAAGTTTGGCACAGTGATAGTATTTGCCTAACCAAAGACCTAAAGTAAGAAAATTATTAAAAAATTATTATTTTAGAAGTTAATTGGGGGCTATAAACAAATCTTTTTATTCCTAACGAACTATATATAAAATTAAGGAAATGAATTGACAATTTAAGAAGTTTATATTTTATTTTTGCAAAAAATGTTACCCTATATTTTTTAACGCTTAATAAAATTGACAATTTCGATATGTACGACATTATAAAATGTTACAAAATTTACTAAATATTAAATTTATACACCAATAGTTTTAAATTCAATTTCATGCGTGGTAATTAACTTGATGAATGTATAATGTTTTTGTAATTTTGGAAGTTCGTCTTTTCAATTTCGATTATTGCGAAATAAACCCAAATTAAACTCCCCTTTTGCAAAGAAAATTTAATTTTGAAACATTAAACATACTTCATCAAAAAACCTTGTTAATTTTCTATAAAACGTTCGATTTTATAAATAGTGTTTAAGTTAAATCAAATCAGTTCTAGAGAAGGGTGATCCATCATTGTTCATATCAATATTTATCGGTTCGTTATTGAACAACCTGCAGAATACCAAAATGCGCTAAACGGCAATTGATCGACTTTCAGAAAGTATTTGATTCTGTTAAGCATTACAATATGTTATTTGAATGGAACCCTACAAATAGTTATACTCATTATTCAACCCAGCATGTATGACGTATGACGGTACTCTTGTTAAGTGGAAGAAAGAGGTTAAGTGAAAAAAAGAGATGACTAGACTTCATGTTACGTACAGCCTCTAACACAAATAGAAACATTATTTGGAGCCTTTCGAAAAATGTCTTAAGAAATTTGATTTTGCAATGACCCTTCCACATCTTCTTGCGGAATAATTTCAGCATACAGAGGTGGCACTGTGTGCTGTGCAAATTGGGTTAAATTAAACTAGACTATAATTAGTGGCATCGACGTAAAGTAAGTCAAGCAGTTTTGCTATTTAGGAAGCAAGGTCGATCCTAGAGGAAAGGGTCTGAAGAACCGGATAAATAAGGCAAGTAGTGCTTCGTCACAGTATCTTATATTTAGACAGCTTATACCAATGTGATAATCCACCTAAAATGTAACCACATGTAAAAAATACATTTAAAAAATATGATGGTACAATCAAGGTCTTGGTGAGGCCACAAGTCAACTTTCTGTGGAAACCACAAGTAGATATTGCCTGGCAGGAACTCTATTGAAATCGGAAAGGAAGTAACAAAAAAAAAAAAATATATACAGTCGATTTAGCAGTTCTATCCAATACAAGTGTAAATAAGGAATGTAGCACAGAACAAAAGTAGCTGGCTCTATCCTTTGGACCAAAGGAGTGATAGGAATTAAATCAAATGCAGAGTTACAACGAAGTGGAAATGTTATTGTTTTAATCTTTTACCCGGATTATCAAGCTCGTTTCTGCCATTTCAAAATATACTATACGTAATCCGTAGTACCGTAGTACGGGACCTAACCTATAGCATAGCTTGAGGAACAGAAGATTTTTATTACATTCTGTATACAATCGTTATACTCGTAAAAAATTTAAAAAAGTAAAATAACATGTATTGCGTACAACCGATTGATGATTACTTTTGAGGCATCATTTAGAATAATATAATTAAAAAATAACAAAACCCTCTTTTGTTAGAAAAATCCTTTATGTACCACTAAATTATCACTTAATTGTTTGCTATTTTTGTTGTTTATTTTAAATTCGCCCAAACACGGGACCAATATTCAAACAATTTAATACATACTTCATTGATATAAGAAGAAGAATTTTATCAAACTAAAATATATTATGTTACAAGACAGTATTAATAATTTCAGAAAGTAGAACATCTGCATACTGAATGTTGAATGTTAATATAATTCAGACGAATGAATCTATTTGAATACATTTCAGTGGGAATACGCAAGTTGAATAAATTTGATTAAAACAACCATACATTATTACAATTTTCTGTTGCGTAGTAAATAAATAAACCTGTTTTTGAATTTGTGAAAAATGTTTCTCGGTGTTTTCAGCTCCAGCGGTGTTATTTGAAAATAGACTGGACATTTCTTTACAAATTACACTAAGAAGAAATCTAGCGGTAAAAGTTTTTGAACGCAAAAGATTGAGTAGATCACCTTGGGATGTTTTGCTTTTAGATTTTACTAAACGTTTGAGTTCTGGTAAGGTAAGCGATTGTAACTAATTAAAGCAAGAGAGGAATTGAAATTAAAAAAGAAACCCTTATAAGATAAGTACGGGTGGGGGGGGGGGGGGAAGGTGGTAAGTTTGCCTACCTGTCTCTCGCAGTAATACTCTCAGGATCGGATAAAGATACACATTGGAAACTATAGTTGTTCTAAATCATACTTAACCGCATACATTCAATTAATAAACCTCAAAACAGATTTACTATACATTTAAGGGGAGCCAAAGTTTGTATCTATAAAAATTAATTTTGTATAATATTGTGGTGTGAGGTATTGTTTGAAAGGGCTTTAAATTCGGTTATCAAAACACTTTTTAAAGTATTTAGGTTTTGAAAATGTTACTAAAAACCCCATCCCCTTCTTCTATTTCTGAAAGCGTGACAGTTAAAGTTCTGAAAAAAGCTGTGGTGTTAGAAATACTCACGCACTTTTCAGAAAAACTATACAATATCTGAACTTTTGTGAAAAAGTTATGAATAATGCGTTTTACATTCATGCAGTGTACTATGTTTGGGAGTCACAACCAACATTCATTGGACCAAACCCAGCTATTTATAATTTATAAATTAAAAACCCTTACATTATTTCAATTTTCTGTTGCGAAGTAAATAAATACACCTGTTTTGGAACTTGTGAAAAATGTTATTGGTTTAATGGTTATAGTTTAGCATATTGGCAATACGTGTTATTTGTTATTTATTATCATTTTGGGAAAATTTTCAATGAGTTGGTTGACTGTACGGAATCCTTGGCTATTCGATCTTGTTCTTCTCCTGTTTGTTTGTTAATAATCCTAGTTTAACAAATACAGATTATTTCCGAAAACAATCACATTTTCATACTTAATTAATTAATATATATTTTAGTGCATTCATTTTCAAGAGATTTGATTGTATGTGTACCTTTCCTTTCCTTAAGTGTTAAACCATTTTAGTATAATGTGTGTTCATAGTTTTTATGTGTGGTTTTAATACGTGTGGCCATCATTAATAATATACTAGTGTATTAACAATTATTTGATTTTTGGTAAAGTGGATAGTGAAGGTATATACAAATAAATGCATTTATTTCACATACAACCAGTGCTAATAACCAGTGGTTCAATTTTGTGTGACATATATGGTTGAATTTGTGGAATATATGTGCCACCAACCAAGGATATCCTCCATTCAAAAAATTAACTCCACTGTATATCAATAACTTTAAGTTAAATATTAATCATTAAAATATCTGCAAAACCATTAATCGTAAATCACTATTTCTTTCTATTGGTGATGTAAAAGAAATCATGTAACCCTATATAGTGTGCTATTTGTATGTTACTTATGTTTACTAGGTCTCAGATTTAATCTGTTGTTATATGCTATATTAGCTGAGTTGTTTGTTATTTATGATACTACAGCGTACTACATTGAAAATATATGATAATATTTTTTTTTAAGACGGCGAAAGTTTAAAAAATGTTATAATTTGCATTGTTTGGCAAACTAGAACACGTTTTAGCAGTTTGGCAAGTTATTACTTCGATTAGCATTTGTAATTTTACTCACGTTAATTTTACTCTGATCAACATTAAATTTGGGTATTAGAAAAGAACCTAAACTAATTGGATGCCAAACATAAAAAACATCTGTTAAATTACTAGCAAATGTTTTCATCGCCTCAGGGATTTCAATTGCGCACTTAAATTTGCTCCATATTCAGTTTTTAAAACAAGTGTTAATCATTATTTTATTCTATTTTCTATCCTGAATTCAATTCGAGTTAATATCTAAAAGGCTTTAGTTCTATCACAACTATTTCGTTTGACACGGTTAACTCGGCAAGTTATGCTGACTGTAAAGGAAATGAAGGAAGCCATGCGACCAATGAAATTAACTGTTAAGCTCGTGGGAATTCAAAGACTTCCAGGAAGAAAATCTTTAGTTGTTTTGCGTTATGTAATGGTTTTTAATATAACTCTAGAGACCCATGCGTGATTCGCACGACAACCATCGTATTAGCTGCATTCAAACAATTGCTAGAAATTACTGGATTTTCTTATAGGATCTAGATTTATTTTAATGTCACATTGCAATACAGAAATCAATGGAATAGATAAATTGTCAAGGATGTATAAATGTTTAAAATGTATTCACCTAATGGTTTACACTCAAAAGAAAACAGCAAATAAATCACACCTAACCTGTTTATTGAGTTAATTTTGATTTTAACACTAATCTTGAAATTTTATTTCTTATATTTAATTCTGTAAATTGATAATTAATAGTAGTAACATTAATATACATTGTCAAGTAAAAAAAATTCTTAACAACAAGTTTCAGTACATTTTAAATTAGGTACTAAAATTCCAACCGACATTTTGGATGAGATCATTTTAAAAATCTGACTTTTAACTTAAGATTACATTCCAAGTGGAAATTTAAAAGTCTTATTAAAAAACTAAATGTAAACACATACTGTTTGACTTGAAAATTTGCATCCATATGTGTATGTTAAGATGAAACTGATGTGTTTAATTAATCTTCTAATTTACAGATGAAAAGAAGATATAGCAATTTTCATTTAAAATAATCTTCTTCCATAGGTTTTATATTATCATTATTTAATTATGAAATAAAATTTGGCTAAAATTACACGAATTACTAATAAAATAAATATAATAATAAAAAATTTGGAAATATTGGAAAATATTGATTTATAAAACATAATATAGTCTTTGAACATTCTGCTTTAAGAAATAAAAATATGTAGTTACAGTAAATCCAAATAATTAAATATATATACTGTTTTTCTAATATGTTAATACTTTTTTAAATCTTTTTATATCTAATAATGTAAATAACGTAGTGTTTTATTAGCTTAAATTTGTATTTTCTATTTGCTTGAAGAAACATTTAATAATCTGTATTCTATTCACATATAATTCCCAACTGCTAATCCCTTAGTATTGAATAACAGATTAATTATTAATTGTATAATAATAACACTAAACAAATTAAAAAATATATATTAAACTCTGACTTAAAAAATGAGAATATTACAAAGACAAACATTTAAAATAATGCTTATGAAAATATAAGAATACAATTTATTTCCCTAATTAAATTTATGTATTCATTTTCTATTTTAAGTTACAATTAATTCAATATACATAGTTTGGTGGAACCAACATTTTACTACATTGCGTCATAGGGTATCTGGAAAGACAAGTTTTTACATTTAAGGGAATGTGATTTGTTCTCGTAAACTTTCTCATGCGTATGTTTTAAGATAAAAGTTAATACAATCATATGAAGTTAATTCAATCACATGGAGTTAATATAGTCACGTGAAGTTAATACAATCACTTGAAGTTAATACAATCACATGAACAACGAGAATCGCCGACTTCTACAAACAATAACCGCACTACCAAGGCTTTATTACAACTTACACAGCAACATAAGTGGCACTCAACACTCTTCCAACCCTCATCTTAGTTGAACTAAAATCAATCGTGTTTCGTTTTATTAAACTCTATGAAATCATTTTTGTAATTGAACGAATTGTTATGAACAAAATTTGTATTAAGGTAGAAATAAAATCATTACAATCTATTAATCGAAACAACGTTAATTTAAATTGTACTCTTCTAATTAGAGTTTATTAGTTATTTGTACGTTTGGAAACATTTTATTCAAACATTATTTAGCCGATTATGTGACTAAGTATTCACTGTGTTCATTAATTAATTGTATTTTGAATAACACATGCTGAGTATTATCAAGTGTTTGAAAAGGGGATTAGCCGCAATTTTTTAGCAGTGAACTTTATGTAAATTTTTCTAAATTAAAATCAGTTTAGTTAATTTACATTTCTATTTTTGTTTTTTTTGTTTTCATACATATTTCATGAGAGCATAGTAAACCTAACTGTAAAAGCCTCATGGATACAGTAAGTGGAAACATAATTAAATTGATCAATGTATTATCAGTAAAAAACACAACAACATCGAACTAAAGATTGATATGAGTTTTTTTTCTTATACGCCTCAAATAAATAGTTTACTAATATTAAAAAGACCCCATCAGTTTTGTAATAGGAATAACCTGTTCTGTCATGTTTACCGAACATACAACTTTCATGTCTCATGCATTCTTTGCGTTTTAATATCAAACTCCAAGATTCCAATTGCACAAATGACGAGATTCCAAACAGTCATAAATCATCTTCAGATATTTGCAATTACAAAATCGATAACAGTTTTAAAATCATAAAATGTTGATTGCCTGAAATGACATTTGTATTTATAAAATATTTATTTTACTAATTTCCTATGTTTACTCAAACAAATATAGATATAAAGACGGAATATTTCAGAAAAATTTATTCTACTGATTGTTAGTGGATCAAAATGTATTAGTATTCAATTAACAGTTTCAAAATGGCTGCCCGATTATTTAAAATGATTGAAGTTAAATTACAAAGAAATTGTCCATTCCATACAGAAAATATGAGAGGACATTTTTAACCAGTTTAGTACTGATTTGTACGTTAATTATAAATGAGGTATTAGGCCAATATATACAGGATGGCTGTGGTAAGTGTTAAACAAATGTTATTGATAAACTACTTGGTACCAGTGAAAACATAGTGCATACTAATTTGTTTACTACCATGCTATTGGATTAATAAAATTTTTTTAATTAAAAAAATCGGTACTTGTACACATAAAACTGAAATTTCTTGACTATGAAGCATGTTTTGTTAAGTATAACGCCATTTTCAGAGTCTACATACAATTTCCAACAAGAATAATGTAAAATAATCTAGGTATAGTAATGTTCAGTATAAAAGTTATCGGTGAAAATTTAAATTTGTATTTGTTGTACAAAAAATAATAAGGAAATAACATGGTTTATGTCTCTCCTGTAGTATAAATTTAGGAGGTTTTAAATGTCATTGAAAACTTCCCTAATAAATAAGCTTTTAAATATTTTAACTTTCCGTTTGTGTAATTTTTTTAAAGAGTTCTTACTGCCTAAATACAAAAAAAATATATATACAGAGTGAGTTTTAAATGCCCCCCCCCCCTAATTTTTTCTGCATTTCTTAAGATATCGACTCCCAACCACCGCCGAACATCATTGATTAGTTTATACTTTCTTTTAAATAGCCTCACAATTTTGGCCGCCATCTTGGATCCGCCATATTGGAATGAACTTTTATTTTTTAAATGTAAAGGTAAGGTTGTGACCCATCATTTCAAACTATTTTTTTCCATAGAACACGATGCCGCAATCGGTTTTTAATTATCTGCTTTCGTTCTCGAGATATTAACAATTTTGTAAAATATTGAAATTTGCAAAAATCCTTTCTTTTATTAAATTTTTTTAAAAATATCGACCCTTTATCATCAGATATCACAGTTTGGCAGTAGCTTATAGATTTTTATTAAGTTATTAATTTGTACTGCCATCTTCAGTAAATTTGTTTGATTTCAGTGTATTAACAACTTTTCTCTGCGAAACTGAAGATGGCAGTAAACATTTATAACTTAATAAAAATTTATAAGGTACTACCAAACTGTGATATCTGTTGATAAAGGGTCGATATTTAAAAAAAAATTGAATAAAAGAAGGGATTTTTGAAAATTTCAATATTTTACAAAATTGTTAATATCTCGAGAACGAAAGCAGATAATTAAAAACCGATTACGGCATCGTGTTCTATGGAAAAAAAATAGTTTGAAATGATGGGTCACAACCTTACCTTTACATTTAAAAAATAAAAGTTCATTCCAATATGGCGGATCCAAGATGGCGGCCAAAATTGTGAGGCTATTTAAAAGAAAGTATAAACTAATCAATGATGTTCGGCGGTGGTTGGGAGTCGATATCTTAAGAAATGCAGAAAAAATTAGGGGGGGGGGGCATTTAAAACTCACCCGGTATATATATAAGAAAGAAATATTGTAAAGTATTAAAGGATCTAAATATTTTCACAAATGTATAAGATAATTAAGGTTTGATTATTCATGTTTACCATACCATTACAATATCCTCCCACAAAAATAAGATAAGATAAAGCCGGGTCAGTAACTATTAGGTAATGGAGAAACAACCATGTCGTTTTCAGATCGGGAATATGCAGAAATGTATTTTGTTTATGTATTTTGCAGCGGAAATGCGCTAGGTGTCCAGAGAGAAAATCACACTCTCTGATGGAATCGAGCTAGAACGAAGAACGGAAATCATTTTGCAGCAGGATGGTACAACTCCGCATTTCACAAACGGGGTTCGTCAGGAGAACTGTCTAACTTGGATTGGTTGTGGAGGAGTAGTAGCTTGGCCTCCCATATCTTTTGATCTAAGCCCCATGGATCTTTTGTGTGGGGTTCGTTGAAGAATGAAATATACGCGTCTGTGGCAACCTGAAGAAGAATTACGTAATAGGATCATGGAAGATCAAGGAAAAATTGTCACTGTGAAATCTATACGAACACGAGCAAGCGCTTGTGTTTGGAGAATGTAGGAAACTTTGAAATGAAACGGAGTTGTTTGTTTTTAAACCCATTTATATTTTGGTTTATTTTAGTTTTTCTATAAATACAATATGATTTTTGTATAAATGCAGAATTTAATTTCATCAACCACTTTTTTCTTATATTTATGGCGTAAAAATAATCTATTATAAAAAATTTCTTGAGATTAAATTAGATTCTATAAAACAGTACACTATTATTTCATCACACCATGTTTTCTCGTATTCAGGCTGTAAGTTCTTTTTAAAAAGCGGGACAAACGGAATGTTGTATTACATTATTTGTAAGCTTATTTATTGGGGAAGTTTTCAATGACATTTGACACCTAAATTATACCATAAGGGAGATGTTATTTTCTTAACTTTTATACAGTAACTTCACAGATAACTTTGAATACTGAACATTACCATACCTCAATTATTTTACGTCATTCTTGTTGGACATTTTATGTAAATTCTGAAAATAGCGTTAAACTTAAAACAAAACATGCACGCATGACAAGTAAATGTTTATTAATCCAAGAGCATAGTAGTAAACAAATTAATATGCATTATATTGTCACTGGTAATAAGTAGTTTATCACCAACATTTGTTAAACACTTATCACCAGTCACCCTGTATATTGCTTTTATAATGCCTATTTCATTAAGTTTATATTTAAGATCTGGTACGTAAAAATAAAATCATACGTGAACACGTACGAGACAATACGTTTTGGGTTTTCAGTAACCTTAGATATTTTAGTAAAAATCACGTGTACTTTCGCCTTTTTTAAGAGAAAGAGAATAAACATTATCAATTGCAAACATTTCAAAACATATATCCTTATATATAATTCTGTAAGCAAAATTTTAGATTCAAAATTGTGGGAATTTGGTAAGTCGGAGGATGATGGGAGAGGTGTCAAATTAAAGGTATCGAGTCAAGGAACGAGGGAAAAATATAAGTTTTTTCTAAAATTAAAAACTAAGGGGTTTTTGAGATCCCCCAAAAACGAAAAATTCCCATAAGAAATACATGAGAATTTAAAAACATAAAACAGCTGTTCTGCAGTTTACATTAAAACATTTGGTATTAAATAAATAAATTAAAAACATAAAACAGCTGTTCTGTAATATAATATGACAGTTAAAGTAAATTATATTTTTAAATAAAATCTGCTACTTATTAACCTATAATAGATACACGTTGACACACACATAAAGAAACATTATAAGTGTGATTTTTGGAAGGTTGTATGGCTGTTCTATTAACTCTTCATACATTTATACTAATATCATAAAGAGGTAAAGTTTGTTTGTTTGTTTGTATGTAGGGGGTAATCTCTGGCACTACTAAACCGATTGAAAAAATAGTTTTACTGATAAAAAGCTACACTTTACCTGAGTAACATAGGCTATAATTCAATTCGATAAAAACCTTTTTTTATTTCAATATTTGTAAATTTAGTCGGAAAAAATTCGTAGGTTAGGCCTAGAATGATAAACCAACACATGTATTTACATTTATTACCATAACAACAAATTGAATAAAAGAACAAATAATATATAGCTGTTTGTTCCAATATTTCCATTAACAGCTGATTTCAAAATTGGAAGCAATCATTTTTGTATTTCTAGATTTTAGGTTAGGGTTTTAAAGTGATAGACCTGAGCCTTGCTGGTTCTTTTAACAATTATTATAACTGCTGTTATGAAATATAAGAAATAATTTGATTTGAACATTTATCATTATTTATTATCTTAATTTTGAGGTTATTATTACTAATCATATAACTTTATTATAAATAAAACATAACATTTGTTTTTAGAAGGTTCCATTGGGGGTTGGCGTGCGGAGCACGCAGCGGTCTCCCCTAGTACATACATATTTCAAATAACTATATTTCTGGCTTGATTATTTTGCATAATATAGTACTAAAACTAAGATTAACTTTTATAACAAAATACATTTTAATATACTGTTAAATTTGTCTTTAAAATTAAAAAACGTACAGTTAATTTAGAATGTGGGACAGAATTATTGTGATCAACTTCACTGATAATAGACCGGGAGCTACAAGCAAGTGAGTATGCAAAATGTGAGGACCACATTTTATCAACGGATATTAGCTTCAAATAGCTCAAAGATTAATAATCTTGCCGGTACATTTTTTGTCCCTTTTTGTATCCTCCCTCCTATTAACTACCTACAAAGAAAATCGATGAAGTGGTTATTGAGTCATTTTAATGATTTTTTAAACAAAATTTATAGATTTCTCTTTTGAAGAAAGTGATGATAGCTTGTTAAATAAACAAAAATTATAATTGAAGGGCTGAGAAGCCAAGGGGTACAAGTGACATTTTTTGAATAAGGGAGTTAAGTGCAGAAACTGGCTCTTCAATACTTTAAAATGTTTGTATCCAAGGAATATAACTGTAAGTGTATCATGTGCTGAGATCTAGTGGCGAAAAAGTAACTACTTCGTAGAAGAACTGTTTAGCTTGGACGTCAAGAGATACATGTGATGCAAGTCACTTTATTTTACATTGGTAATTTACTTGTAACCTATGTTTTATTACATAACTTGTAATTCCTGTTAACACGTTCACTGCTACGAAAATTTCGTATTTCCTATGCTAGGAGCTGAACTTTTATTTTTTTTATTTGTAGCCTAAATGAGTAGAAATTATTTTATTTTTTATTTTGAACCTTTCTACGGGGGTTGGCGTGCGAAGCACGCAATGCATTGTGTATTGAAAATTCAGTGTCAAACTCACATGTGCGTCCTTAGCAGTGAACGTGTTAACAGCCCAGGGGTACAAGTGACAACTTTTATAAAATATTGGCTGATAACAAATAATAAGAGGATGAAAATCAAATTATCATTGTTATTATTTTAGTCTAGAACCTAGCAATTAAAAACATACTATTTTTAGTCATCATGGTTTTACCTGGATTTGTTTATAACATGTTAAATTTAAACTGATTTTTATCAAAACTAACTTCTTGGACCAAAATGTAATCTAAACAATTAAAATGCAGTAAAAAAGAGCCTTTTTTTGTATACGGTTTTGTCTAAGGACAACAGTGTGATTAAATCATTAAAAGAAATTACTCGCGTGCGAATGCTTGGGTAAACGTGAATGAAAAAGTGATAGTTTGCTCGTGGGAAAAATTATGGCCTAACATGGAGTTGTTAGAGCTTCAATCCACGTTATTTTAGAAACAAAGAAAGAACTCAGTTATGCAAAAAGTACCAAATCATTAGCTTAGATAATAAGAATACTAAAAACCACCAGTATTACAAAATAAGAAATTTCAACCTCTAGAAACAGTAAAAGAAATGTTAAAAATGTCTAATTTTTTGTGTTCTTAGATTTTCTTCCCACAGTTCAAGCAGAACTTGAATTAATGCTTTTTGTAAACATACCTAAATATACCTATAATGTAAAGAATATACCTGTGTTTTGAGTATGGGCAAATTTATCAGTAAACCCTTTTTGTTTTAGGTCCAGGAACCTGTAGTTAGGAAATGTTGAGACATCGTGGTTATGATGAAAAATGATCATGGTGGTTCATGATCAAGTTGAGATATTGAAGATGTGCTCAAAGAAAGAACTCAATTAAAAAAACAATTGAATATGAATTGAATTGAATTCAAATAGAAATATATGAAGCAACTCAAAAACACTAGTTTTCTCTTCTTTAAATTAAAATCATTTTTGATTAAATTGGCCTAAGAGAATATAACCCATGAATTTAGTTTTTTTAATTAGTTTATTGTTTTTTTCAATCTGCTACGATTTTGCACAGTTCAATGTGTTTCTTCATCAATCGAGCTAGAAACGTTGCTTTGAAAGTTATATTTTGAGAAGAAGTAATGTAATTAGTAATTTTTTGGGTGTGAACTTAAAGCGTGATTTATTGAAAACCGTTAAGAAAGTCGTTAGAAGTGACAAAAAAAAGACGACCTAGCTAAATAAATGAGGAGAAAATAAGACGCCTTGAAATAGCGTTATACACGTACTTAAACTTTTGAAGCAAGTGTGTCTGGTTGCCAAAGTATTCGTGAGTCATCAAGGGAACCTGTACTAAAGAGTAAATAGTTCAAATATTTGATTTGTAGAAAATTGACGAGGAACTGCAGCAGCGGAGAAAATTTTAAATACTCCACGTACTGCGCAAGACCCAACTTAGCACTTGTCAACAACCTGAAGATTTATTTTCTATTGAAGTAAGGTATTACATGCAATGTCGTCGTGATAATTTAAGATTGCCGAACAATTTTGAAAATCCAACAGGTCGACCTAGTAAAATCCCCCAAGAAATATTTATCAATGCGTTTGACAAACTTATAGATGAAAACAACGATATATTTTCATCTCGCTCTTTTGTCACTCATTCTGTCAAACGAACCGCAGGTACATTAAATGCAGTAGACTGCGACTTAGCACGAGAACAATATCAGAACCGGTCTTCTGCAGTGGCTGGAGGCTGATTTGTATCCTACCACAAAAAATTATTGTAAAGAAGCAATGCAGAGATCGTTGTTTAAAAAAATATCCTTCTCTAAACTCTCACTTCCTATCTTGGAATTCAATACAACACAACAGGTGGCATTACTAGTCACTATGTGAATGGACCCAATCGAGGATTAATAAGGACGAAAATGACATTGGAAATATGACAAGCAAAACATTCAAGAGTAGTGTAGATTGTGAGTAAAACTAAAAAATATCGTATCTTATAAATAAATGAAATTTTACAACTTCCACTACTGCCAAGAAAAAAAAAACAATATTTTCAACAATAAATTGCAAGATATAACAATTTTCCAAAAATCCTTCATATTGGCTTATCTACGTGGATTTGATACAAAAATATTAACATGGTATGAAATATTAGACAAAAGTATCTTTAACAAAGATGGATTTTACAAAAAATCGCAAAAATAATAAAAATTAAAAAAATAAACAAAAAACAAATTCTCGCCCATGAAATTCAAAACAATCATAACTGTGTTACTAACTTCCAGCAAGACATTATATGTTTAAACACTCCAAAGACGTATATTGTAGAATGATGGTATGGCACTTTACTAAATCATCAAATCCAGTTAAAACGTTTCAATACCTTCTGTTATTTCACCGAGGCATTTTTCAAAAAGATCAAGGCGATTTTTACGCATTGAAGAGAATAGATTTAATATTCGATAGATAATATGGCAATATTTCAATAACATTTTTACTGTTAAGTTTTTGGAATAAAGGCCAAATTACTAAAATAATTTCAAATCATTCAACAAACATTCCTACTGATTGTAAAGATTTCTTTTCAAGCACTCAAAATGAATTAAAACTTGTTCCATATCTTTGCACTACTGCTCCACAACATGAACAGGTAAAGGAAGACTGCGAGATTTACATTTTGTGGAGGATTCGATGATCCAACACCATGTTTTAAGCTATAGCTATGTTTTTTAAATTATAATTTTTCGTTTGTCAACCTATCATCACTTTCATCATAAGAGAAATCTATAAATTATGGCTAAAATAATCATTAAAATGACTCCATAGCCACTTCATCGATTTCCATTACATTGGTAATTGGAGAGGGCATAAAAAAATGGGCCAAAAATGTACCGGCAAGATCCGGATTATTAATCTTTGAGCTATTTTAAGTTAATATCCCTTGATAAAATGCGGTCCTTACTTTTTGCATACTCAACTACTTCCAATGCTGCGCTATAAGGTGGAGGTAATTTTATTAATGTACCCAGATTGCATACTTCGCCCCGTGAAACCTCGCCAGACATAAACTGTGGGTTATGATCATTTTAAAAACATGTACACCCGTAATAAGGTTAAGCTGTCTAGAATGAAGAAAGTTATTTGTGACGATATATCACTTACGAAATAACAATACTTATACCTTAATACATTTAAAATTCATAAATATATAAAACGTTAAATTAGCTCTTTACTTTATAGACAGTTTATAAATGGACTTTATAAATAACAATAAAATTGTAATGCATATAATGTTATAATGCTATAAATGGAATTTGTTTTGTGTCGGTGGAGCTTACTATTTATTTCAGCCTTAAACTACTGAAATATTTACATGCTGATATTTTGAAAGTGAAGAAAACTCTTAAATGTCAAATGGAAAATTTAAACAAATTGTTAATTGATCTTAAAAATATAAATTGCGCTTCTACTTATATAATGACTAAATAAAGTACAGATACAATTTAAACAGCTTTCGAGAAACTTTAAGGCGGAATGAAAGATTCCATTAAATAGTGAGAGAACTGTTTACTTCACTTAGGCGAGTGAAACTCGAAGTTCTTGGCAGGATTCCAAATTGTGTTCAAAGTCACTTTATGTTACGGCAGCGTAGGCCTACTATTGTACCAAAAGCCGCATTGTGGTTTATCTCTTTTTTATTTAAATTAAATATTAAAATAAACACAAATATCGTATACATTTTAATAAATACATTTCAAAACTAACTATAAATTGATTTTATTTTTTAACTCTTTATTGCTTATTTATGTAGTCGAATCTTACTGCACTAGGATGCGTGTGTTTAAAAAAATTAAATAATACATTCATATCTTTATAACATTCGATTTACAAAATGTTATTTTTCATCCATATCTATATTACATAAACTGTTTCTTAGTATCCTTTATAAAAATAATTATTTTTTTTCTGTTTAAATGTGTTTAATTTACTTAATAAATTTTATTATTTATCATTAAATATGTTTAAATAATTATGTGAATAGATTATTAGTAAACTAACACTTTTCTGTTGACAATAAAATTCTCGTTTTACTGGGAGCACTACATCACTATCAGGTGTTTGACGTAATACTTAAATAAATCACAATAAAACACTGAACACAATACTAAGAGCACAATATTATAAACATTCCCTAAAAGTATTCGGTACTAGTTGTTTGTCAATTGTATAAAATTAATAGGTCGTACGTGTTCTTCTGTTCGGAGACTGAAGTCTATACAGACTCTTACGGATTGCACTGCTCTTCTTGGGAAATAAATTCTCGAGGTGTGCCTCAGGGATCAATATTGGGTCCTTTACTGTTTTTGGTCTACATAAATGACCTGCCTTATAATATTGGGGAAGCAAAAGCTGTCCTGTTTGCTGATGACACCACTTTAACGGTTTTTGGGAAGAATAGTATTAATTTAGAAAAGTCGGTTACTTCATCACTGATTATGGCAGAAAATGGGTTTTTATCAAATGGTCTAAAACTTAATAAAAATAAAACTCGGCTAATGCAGTTTAGTTGTAAACAATTAAAAGACAAAATTTCAATTAATCATTTAGAACCAAGTACAGGGTCGTCAAAATTTCTGGGAGTGGTAATTGATGAAAACATAAACTGGAAATCACATATTACCTTCATTTCAAATGAACTGAACTCAGCTTGTTTTGCACTACGTACTATTTCACGTATTTCCAAATATGGTGTTGCTCTTTGGGGGAACTCGGTAGAGTCTGGAAACATTTTTTCTATCCAAAAGAGAATTATAAGAATAATTTGTAATTTAAAAGGTAGGCAATCTTGCAGAAATTCATTTACGAAATTAAAATTTTTAACTCTTCCTTGTATATACATCCTGAATGTCCTGCTCTTTTTTAGAAGTAATTATATGGGTGTCGATCAGTACAAACATGGATATTCCATGAGACGGCAAATGCTTCAATACCCAGTACATAGATTAAAGTTGTTCGAGGACGGGGTGCGCTATTCTGGTCTCAAATTGTACAACAGGTTGCCAGACAATATAAAGGAAGTGCCTAGCATTAAAGCCTTTAAAAATAAACTTAAGGCCTTCTTAGTAAAGCGGGCATTTTACTCGGTGGAGGAGTACCTGGGGCTTTGAATGGATTGTATATGTAGTTGTTTTATTGTATGATTAATTTGAAATTGTTAAGGGTCGGCTCTAGTAAAACAGAAAGCAACCTGCGACTCCAGCGTAGCGGCGGTAGGTTACGCGGACATTGCTCATCCTAAATCAATTTAAAACCCGAAATTGTTCAAATAGCGTTTTCAAAAAATACCAAACTCTTGGGGACAAAATTCTTCATCCGAATGGCTTGATAATTTTTCGCTATAATTAATAGTTACATCGTAAAAAAATATTTAAAGTCACCCTATAGCGGCGGTAGGTTACACGGACATTGCTCAGCCTAAATCCATTTAAAACCCGCAATTGTTCAAATAGCGTTTTCAAAAAAATACCAAACTCTTGGGGACGAAATTCTTCATGCAAATGGCTTGGTACTTTTCCGCTATAACTAATAATGACAACATAAAAAATTATTAAAAATTAATTTTTTTAATTGTTAATAAATATTAAACAAAACGTTTTTCTTAATTTTGGAAAAGCCATTTGCATGCGTATTGGCCATAGCTTTAAGATGACATATCGTTCATAATTATCCG
The DNA here is from genome assembly GCA_018207615.1 of Philaenus spumarius. Classification (NCBI taxonomy): domain Eukaryota; kingdom Metazoa; phylum Arthropoda; class Insecta; order Hemiptera; family Aphrophoridae; genus Philaenus; species Philaenus spumarius. The sequence goes on along the minus strand of JAGFPH010000281.1, from coordinate 471,815 downwards.
ATCAAAAATAAAGGAAAAATATGGATTTTAATTTAACATTGGTCTTATGGAGTGTCAACCAACATGGCCGACAGCTAGAGCCGACCCTTAATATAGTTATATATGTCTTATTTTTATTACTTGTGTTGTATGTGTATTATGTGTATATGTGTATTAATTTGGATTCTGTGTATATGTTTATCATGTGTAGATATGTGACAACTCAAATGTTAATCAATAAGAAATGTAACCAAATGAGGCTAATAAATCAAATCAAATATATATAGGCTATAATCTATTATTATTGTTGTTGAAGATGTCGCTGTGTTTTATGTGATATAATCTGTTTTATATCATAAATGGGATTGGATGCAAAATTAAGCTTTTCAATAAGTAGTATGTCCGGGATATTTTGTGGGTGTATTACGTCTCGACAACGTGCTTAATAATGACAAGGTGTTAATATCATTGTACGTATGATTCGTATTTAGTAGATTTCGGCGTAGTTATTTATGTTTTACGAAAGTGTTTTTTATAGAATGGTTAATGTTATTTAAACCTTTGGACAAATATATTTTGCCTGTTTAGTCTGTATAATAACTGTCGCAATAATTTGTAAACTCCTTTTTTTTTAATAGTAAATTATAAAGAATTTGCTAAGTGAGATAAGCTATGTTGAAACCATGTTTTCGGAATATATTGTTGGTATATCGGTCTAAAAGTTGGTTATAGGTATTGTTTGTTTTCTTTTTTGTTTTAGGTTATTATGATTATTTCTCTTAATTATTGTATGACTAGTGTTTGTATATAATTTTTGTTTCAAATCTATTTGAGTTTGTTATTTAATTTGAGACAGCGAAACTGTAGAAGGCGGCTAGTTTGTGTGTAATTTTGGGTGATTACAACTACTATGTATGGTGTGATCTGTTTGGGTTGGCTTTTGCAAATTTTAAATGTGAGTTTCTTGTCTATTTTGATTATTGCGAGGTTTAGATGGTGAGGCGACTGTTGGTTTCTTTTCGGAGGGGGATTTTAATAAACGGTGTATATTTTTCAGGAAGTTTATGAATAAATGTATTTACTTCTTATTGCCATCAAACAAACAAATTACGTCTTCTTCATAATAATAATATAAATATATAAAATATATATATTTAATATATAATATATATTTTAAAAGAATTTGTTTGTAAATTTCATGATGTGGTTGTTTTCGAACACGATTAAAAAGTATTCAGTTGTGATTCCTGATAAAGGCTATCCCATTCCATTCTGTATCTTTCATTTTGTAGGAATATTTCGTTGTTGAGACATACTGAGAGTAGGTCGATCGAACCTGTATTGCAAAAAAGGAAATAAATCTAACGAAGGCAGTGTGTTGATTTTAACTTTTATTATAAGACGTTTGTTGTTTCTTTTATACACATGTGTAAAGATTGGATATGTAAATTTTTATAGCACTACAGTAATTTCAACAAAACAAGAATTATATCGATAATAGAAACGGGTTTATAAATATTATCAGCAATGCAAACGCAACATAATTTATAAAATGTAAACTTTTTACAAAGATTATAATAAAATAAAAGTAACACTGACATTTAACGTTGTTAAATAATTATAAACATAATAAATATTGTGTAAATTAAAACCCATTTAAACTCTTAAAAATTTGTAGGTGAAAGTAATTGGAGAACATTTTAATTTTAAATTGAGAACTCAAGTTAAATATATCTTTATTTTTTAAATACATTAATTAAAAATGAATGGAATTTACTACCGACATAAACTATTATTAACTATATCGTTTATTAAAACATGTTTTAGATCAAATAAAACCTGAACACAAAATCTCACAACAAGTACGTTTACTAACTTCAAACGCGTTTCAACGTCAATGTCGCCATCCTCAGTACTGCACGGGATCAGTAACCAAACTATAACTAACCTAACAGTGTGAAAACGCACCGTATAAATACAAAACTACACATACGTTGCCTAACCAGAAGGGGCGTACCCTACAGGGGGCGTGTCATAAACCTATGCTAAGGCGCTAAGATCCGCCTATGGTTATTCAAATAGCTTAACAATAACAATATAACTTAAATAAAATTACTTAACTAATATTAATATTTAACAAAACATAGTATTTATTACATTAATAAAGAATTATGTAAAGGACCTAATTCATTATTCACAATTATGTAACGGTATTTGTTAATATAAAAAGTTTCCCAAGTGTCCATTGTTTTGGGATTGGTTACATTTATCAACAGTTTAGAATTTTCTATTTTAGAATAATGACATTCATCTATTGGCTTTTAAATGAGAAAAATGTTCTTTACCTCGTATCTTCATACTTCTTATGGTTTTACCTCTATATATTTTAGGACACATTTCGCAGTTATACAATAAAGTCAGGATTTCTAGTGTTCTTGAACTTTGTCTTTAGGATTACCGAGCATCTTACCAAGATTATTATCAGCAGACAAAACTACATTTAAATTTGCATATTTCGCTAACGATTTTCTAACAACATTACAGACGTTGTTTTAACCCACCATTGTTGGTGTTTGCTGCTCATAAGAGTGCACCTTGATTTCTCGATTTTATGAAATTAATATTTCTTACTGTGTTGTCTCTTAATTCTTTGGAATACCCATTAAAAATCGCACCATCATCACATTTTTAGACCTTTCTCGTAGTTATCCTTAGATAACGGCATACAAGTTCTCCACTATAAAGTTCATCAAGGAAATTGAAAAAGGCTGCAACTTACCGTTTCTAGGTGTGAATGTGTTTAAGGAAAACAATGTTTTGTCATTTAGTGTATATAGAAAGCCCACGCATGCAGATAGATATATAACGGAGGGCTCACACCATTCCAGCGCTTAAAAGAGTCGCTTATAATTCTATGGCTTACAGATGGTTTAACTTGCTGTTATCTATAGGTAACATGTTACAGGTAATCGCTACAAACAATGGAGAACATGTCCAATTTTCCACCAGGTGCGGATGTTCTAGTCGCTGCAACTAATTGTGGCTGATTGAGTTGAGGTTTTTACTAAACGGGTGTATTTGTTTATTATTATGGTTGATACATGTGGAACAAGAGAAATTGAAAGATGATAGAAACATTTATGTAGTCAAACAACCTCATGCACCTACCTTTCTTACTGTTCTACTCGTAAAAGTAAATTTGGAGTAGTAGCCTAACTACGTGCTCAACCTAGTAATGTTGTCGTTTTGGCGATACACTTTCTAGTAGCAGTGGCAGAGGTTTTATTTGTAGGTAATAATTACACTGTTATAATTTGTATTACAATTTATAGTTAGACTTAAAGGTTAGTATTTGTATCACAATTTGCACAACTTAAGTATTACTTAGTAAGGTGTGTTGTGATAAAGTGGTATGTTTGGTGTGTGTGCGTTGTTTTTTGAGTGTTTCTTAAGTGCACAATGTGTGAAACAAAAATTAAAAACTATTCATTAGGAAAATATGGAAGAAGATCATATTTAATTCATAGGTGCATTGCAAATATTCCTTCGACTCAATCCATTTACTTAGTTTATGCTCTACTACAAATGAAATGTTATACTATTATTGGGAAAAATTAACTTACCTGCAGTTTCTCCGAAGCCAGCAGGCTAGGACAGCAAGCAATCCCAACCCCGACACCAGCACTAGTGTGACGACCTGAAAGTTTAAATGTGTTGTTAAAAGTATTCAACTTTTTATTGGCATATCATATATGCTCCGGTGTAAAATTATTACATTTTTTAATCAATAAATCTAGTTTACTAAAATGTCGAACATTATAAATTGTTAGAAAAGGAATTACACTCATTGTCATTTTTATGGAAATTCAGAATTTTATATCAACATTTTAATTTTAATTTGCTCATGAATAACTAATGTGTAAACATAATAATAGCAATAATGAAAGTTTATAAAACTGTGGAAGAATTATCTACACAGAAACTCGTGCCAAATATTTGCATGTAATAAAAATTAATTCGTATAGTAACTTTTTATCTCGAATCCATTCTACATGATTGTGTGCCGTAACGGACCTAGTCTCCAATCAAAAATACGTTTTTATATTGTTTGACTTCTTGCCAAATGTAAAGCCTTTGAATAAAAATGCCACCATTTACGTTCATGTATTTGAACGTGAATGTTTCTGTCGAGACATTATTTTGATAGTTTATGGGTGTCAACTAGACGTTGGGCTTTCTTTTTGTAATTCGTGATATAAGCTGTAGAGAGATTTATTAAAATATGTAAAATATCTCCCAACAAATGAATAACTTTATGTAAATTATAAAAAAACAAGCCTACATCAGTGCAAAATGTAAAACAGTGTAAAGAAAATTTTGTTAATGGTGGAGTGCTCCCTTAAGCACGATTTTAGTAATAATCAAAAATTCATATAGATTTAAAAATCAAGCGTAAACGTGTTCAGTGATCAATTATAACCAAAATGTTGTGTAAAAGATAAATCCAACGATATAGAATAAATAAAAAGGGTTATTAAGTCATTACAAAATTGTTTGATTATGTATAGTTTCTAGATAATTAAAAATCAAGAAAGTAAGTTTGAAATTACAAAAGGTATAAATTTGCATATTTAAATGTTGAGAGAAACTCTGCAGACAAACTAGAGCACAGTTTCTCTAAACTTAACCAGATTAAATTATTGTGAAATTCAAAAAGTAGATGTCATATTGAATAAAATTATCGAATTTATAGTTAGGATTCAAAATATACTGTTATTCTGAAATTGTAATTAATTTTGATATCCATGTTTTGAACAATATATCAATCCATGTATTTTCGTATCTGTAATTATTGAACCTATTTGTCTAGGCCTCTCACGCTAAAGCAATATTAATTCTACTACTATTAATTTGGTCGAATTAAAGGCCATAAAAGTACATTGAATTAAAGAAACACATGATTATCACAACAAAGAAGTCAATAAACATTTAATAAAAAAACCACTCAGCGGAGTTGTGACTGAGCTCTATATTTGTAAATACAGTAGTCTATTACTATCTACGTACGACCCATCAGTAAAATACGAACCACACAACACACAGTGCAAATACATGAAATAATAAAAATGTTTGTAAGAATAAGTTTTATAACTTTAAATGCTCAATTTCATATACGTTTATGATTATTTTGTCACCAAAAAAATAAAAAACATGAGTGTAGTTAGTTTTACATAAAACATTTCATTAGAGTTTTTTGCAGATATAAAACCTGGCGTATTCGAATCCTGACGTCCAAAAACCTCTATAGGTACAATGTAGGTTATGTAACCTATCCAACGAATAGGCCATATTTGATATTGTTTATGCATTTTAGAAATAACAAATAATAATTATAATCATTAGATAATTTATATTACCTTTTTAGAAATATAAAGAATGAAAAGGTTTTCAGAACGGTTAATAACAGCACAAAAATAATGTTTTAGTTACGTTTGGTGTTTGAATAAAGAAATAAGTTCAAAATTATACCACCTGATACATTGTTAATTATTTATGTTTGTTAAATCTTATCTTATAATCAAACGAGAAATTCTTGTGTATTTTCTATTTGCTTATACTTAGTGACTTCAAAGGTGGTATTATAAAAGAAGTTCAGAGTTTAAATTGTATGCGCATTTTCCGATTGTATGCGCATTTTTGCATACATAAGACCTAGCGCATTCGATTCCTGACCCCTAATGCAAATTTTCATCAAAATCGTTAGAACCGTTGCACCTGATTAAAAGGACTTTGTTTTAAACGACTGGGATAAATTAACTGTTTTTGTTTATCGCCAGATTTAAAAACAAATTTAATACATGTAGATCATGAAGTTATTTGTGCACACAGAAATGTTTACCATGAGCAGAACTAAAATGTTGCCATATTGATGGCCAAATTGATGGACGCCATATTGTTGAAAGTCATTGTTTGCAAAATGAAATTTACCAATAGATGTATTTTTTAGACCTTATAAATGATGTAACCTAAGTGCTCCTTTTGCGATTTTGCTTTACAATTTTATTTCAAAAAGAATCAATTTCAATTAATATTTAAATTATATAGACTAAATAAATCAAATTATTTCTATCTGAATAAAGAAAAAATACGTCGAATTATATATACTTCTTATTTTTCTATGTATCTCTAATTTTTTTCTAATGAGCAAAATACTACAATAAACAGACATGGATGTCTGCTTCTTATCACCTCCTTTTCACATGTTGTGTCTTTTATTGGTTCCAAATGCTAAGGAGAAAAATGAGACACAGCCCTTTAGCCTATGTGAGTACTTTACCTCCAAATATATGAAAAGCGAAGAAAACAATATTTGGTTCTCCACAAATCCCAATACAATTGTGCATGTTTTTGTAAAAGATTATCAAACGTGCAATATAAATATGTTTTGTTTGAATGCCTCAATCGCAATAGTTTGCAACTGACAGATGTAAATAACGAACACTGAAAGCAGAGTGAGTGAGTATGTTAGCATTGTATTTGGATAACCTAATAGAACTCCGATCCAATGCAATCTGTCGTTCCACTGGAAATTCGATGACGCTATCTGATGGGGAAACGACGGAAGCTGTGTGAAACACCAATGCTACCAATGATTTCTCCCTAGCGCTACCTCGCGGCGCTATCATGCACTATTGCCGTATGGATGCAAGATCTATTTATTATTCATGATCTATGATGTTAGTAAAAGTAATAACGTTCCCGTTAAAATCATAACGTTGAAACACCCCAAATTACAGAAATCCTTATATATAATTCTGTAAGCGAAATTTTAGATTCAAAATTGCGGGAATTTGGTAAATCGGAGGATGATGGGAGAGGTAACAAATTAAAGGTATCGATTCAAGGAACGAGGGGAAAATAAAAGTTTTTTCTAAAATTAAAAACTAAGGGGTTTTTTGGGGGTCCCCGAAAAACGAAAAAGAATTATACATGAGAATTTAAAAACATCTGCTTTGTTTACATTAAAACATTTGGTATTAAATAAATAAATTAAAAAAATAAAACAGCTGTTCTGTAGTTTACATTAAAACATTTATTTGATCTATACTAATATTATAAAGAGGTAAAGTTTGTTTTTTTGTTTGTTTGTATGTAGGGGCTAATCTCTGGCACTACAGAACCGATTGAAAAAATAGTTTTACTAATAAAAAGCTACACTATCCCTGAGTAACATAGGCTATAATTAATTTCCATAAAAACCTTTTTTTATTTCAATATTTGTAAATTACTCGGAAAAAATTCTTAGGTTAGGCCTAGAATGATAAACCAACACATGTATTTACATTTATTACCATAGCAACCAATAAAATAAAATAACAGATACTGTAATATAGCTGGTTGCTCCAATATTTCCATTAACAGCTGATTTCAAAATTTGAAGCAATTATTTTTGTATTTCTAGCTTCTAGGTTAGGGTTTTAAACTGTAGACCTGAGCCTTGCTGGTTCTTTTAACCATTATTATAACTGATGTTATAAAATATACGAAACAATTTGATTTGAACATTTAACATTATTTACCATCTTAGTTTTGAGGTTATTATTAATCCTACACCTTTATTATAAATAAAACATAACATATGTTTTTGGAAGGTTCCATTGGGGGTTGGCGTGCGGAGCACGCAGGGGTCTCCCCTAGTCTGTTTGTAATTATTCATTCTTATTTTTAACAGTTTGTTAAACAGTCTGATATTGTTTGAGTTTAATAATTTATTATTACAAAATATCAAACCTTTACTAAAAGGGATTTTAACGAAGATTTTCTGTGCGATAATTGAAAATCAGTATGAAACTTCGTGTACAACAAAGCTTATTTACCCTCGCTGTAGCCGTGTGTTATAAAAACGAGGGGAAGCATATTCAGACAATGTATTTGGAAATATTTTGTATGAGGATAGTGGTTATCAGACGCTGTTTAGCTTACGTCGCTCTTGGTCAAGTTTCTATATAGATTACGTCAATTTTACTTTAATGTATAACTTACAAATATAGTTTCTAACTGTCGTTTACATAAATTCTTCATCGTTCCTGGCAACATATAAGCATTTTAAAATAATGTTTGAAATATAATGTATGAATTAGATTTTTGATATATGGTGCAATATTGGAAGCCCAATTATTCTTCCATGAAATTTAATAATACCTGTCAGCTTGTTGAACGAGCAATTGATATTGTTAAATGGGAGAACGTTTTTCCCGAAAATACTCAACAGTTCCAAAAGAATAGTTCTAGTTTTAATACAGTGAATTCATAAATTATTATCCTAGCGATAAAGTAATTAGTGTTATATCTATGAAAAAGCGGGAAAATTGATCTAGTTAGGAAGGCAGAGAACTTTTTGTCTGCAGGGTATGTAAACCTTTGATGCGCGTCGAGGTATACTTGCTGTCCTAATACTATGCGTTTGACAGCAGTATTAATGATTACGAGGGAGCTGAGGCGCTTGGATCTGCTTAGGACATCCAAGATCGGTAAAGTGTGTTATAGTTTAATGTAGGTATCTATCCAATAATTCTCAGTATTAATGATGGATGTTGAGATTCGAACGTTTGGATCATTTATGTATTAAAACAAAATATGTCAATAATTGTATTTTTTATTATATAGTATATTATACGTCTAGAAGTTTAGGTTTATTTTCCTAAGTTTTAGTCGATAGATAACGAAAGTTGATTTAAACGTATGTATTGATTTTTTAAATAAATACATGATGGCAAATATCCGCTTAATTAATATTGTCCAACAAGTTGAATAAGCGTCCCTTAAATAATTAGCTACATGTTATGTGTATTGTATGACTTATTTCAGGTTTGCTCTTGTAACAAAATCATAAATAACTACGTCTATAACACGCCCTTATAAAGTGTAAGGAAGCAATTTATTTCTGATTTCTTTTTGCGCCGTATAATTTTAAAGCGACATTAAAGACAAATGCAAAATTAATTCCACTTTCAAACTTTGAATATTAAAACATTCCTTGCTTTCGTGTTGAACTAGTTTTGAAAGGTCATATTGACAAAGGTCGTCCATTACTCTAATGACGTCACACGTGCTTTGTAGTGGATAGAACTGTAAATCTCAAATATGCCTTAAAGCATTGTAACTCAGGCAGCCCAATTTCACTGATTAACTAGTTTTTTGTTTAAAACAAATTGTATATACAATTACAAAATTGTGTGTTTATACAACATTAGCAAATATAAACCCAGCAAACTGTAAATCTAATTAAAGTGTGAAATTGAAGATATCAATGAATATTTATTTTTCAAATATAATTTCCTCGTCTTGACTTATAGTTTTGATCACGATAACTAAATGTGGTTAAAAATGTCATGTATTGTTAAAGAAAACCCTCTTTATTTGTTCCAAGCCTCACCAGATAAACGCATTTACGAAAATTTTATGTCTTAAAGATATGTTCCATGACAACATGTAGAAAATAATATTGCATATTGATAAACATTATGTGGTACCGTAATTTTGTGTAGATCTTGTTTTTGAAAACCTCACAAATATAAGCATTTTCAATAAGCCTATTTCTGATTTCAAAAGTTCATGTAGTTATGTTTAAAAGTTTTTAATTTATCATGGCCAATGTAAAACAGCTGGTTTGGCAGCATTTACTACTCATTTGCATGAAAAATTAAACTACACTATGTATTCCAACTACTTTTAAAGAATTACAGAAATTTTACTTAAATCTTTAGAAATTACTAATTCACTAAATTAAAAAAAGGCTCATTAGTCCTGATTTTGGTATATCCCTGTCTTAACCCCAGAGGAAGTTTTCAATGAAATAATGATTAGAGAGTTTTTTTTTTGTATTTGAGAGTTAATATTGTAGACGGCCTATCTTAATTTTCTCTCGAAATATAATTTTATTTTATCGTCTGACTTCGACTAAGATAAAAGAAGGGTTGTACTTTATTCTTGGCAATGTATGCAGACTATATTTCAGCGTTGTTCTTAAACCACAAAACACATTTTAATAAATGGTTTGTCAATCGATTAAGCTTAGTAGGTGGATATTATAGTTTGTTTTAAATTCAAACTAGACTACAGCAATATTACCTATTGAAATAATTCAACATTGCGATTTGACAATTTTTTCTATGTTAGAAAATTACTACAAACATTTTAACAGATTTTAACAAAAGGGGTGTAATTTGTATCAGCTTAATACGTCGTTGTGGTGCATAGACTATGGAAAATTTTGAAAAATTATAAATGTTGGAACTGTTTATGCTTAAAACCTTATTGTATGAGGTTTCAAATTAAAATGTTTATGCGATTACAACATTGTATTTACAAGCTTAAATCTCAACTTTTTTCTTGTAACTATGCTTAAACAATGGATAACTGCTCGAACCCACAAAACGGGACCAGGCTACATCGAAGCCAAAATATACAAATAAACATTATGTTTATTTTCAGTCAAAATAAAATAAAGTTCTTAAAAATGTTAATCTGGCAGTGAAAATGTAACTTATTTGACTTAAAAAGAAGATAAGTAGTTTACTTAATTGCTGTGGCTTAATCATTGGCACATTTTCCAAAATGTTTGCTGTGCTACATATTTTAGTTTTAAATATTAATAGCAAAGGTCCGCTTTTAGTCTAAAGTAAAAAAGTAATAAACCGACAAAGTTTCTTAGTAAAGAACACAGTAACAAAAATATAATCGTATATCTTTAAAACAATGATTTAGACAAAACAAAAAATGGTATGAAAACATGGTATGAACGAGTGTGGTTCTGAGGTTTGATTATTAGTAGTGAAATATGTATTTCATAATGTTTTATTTTTGTTAGTTAATTCTTTGCTTTTAGAGTTTCAAAAAGTGTTAATTTTTTGCTGATTGTAATCAGTGGAATTGTTGTGAAATAGTGGACAATTTCATATTAAGTATGTTTTGCCATATTATGTAAAATTAAGGGCCCTGCCCATGGACGCTTCGCGTAACAACCCCGTCTCGTCCTTCGGCCTCAGATGGCTGCTTTGCTTCGCTTGCAGTTGGAAACTTCGCTAAAAAATCTCGTTAATATTTGGCTCGTTTGTACATAAGTTTGTAAAATTATGAAACCAGGCTTAAATATATTAACAGTAATTGCAAGTATAGTTATAACCTCAAATACTTGCTTTAGAAACGTGAGAGGCTTTCATTACGATTTTATTTCTAGTTCTAATATCTGCTGTCAACTAAAGTTTTGAAACCAGGCCTAAATATAGTAAACATTATTGCAGGATTAACATAACCTCAATACTATGTTTCAGAAATGAGCCAGGCCTATATTACAAAATTGACTATTAGAATTTATCCATCTTTGCCAAGTTTACCTTTTTTTTGACAAAATAAATTTTTAAATCAGGCCCAATTTATTCTAATTCCAACGTGCTAAAACAGTATAAATTAACTTGTTTTTTAATAGTAATTAAAAACTATCCAATGAACAGCTGATTTTGGATAATACTCAATCTCAGTTCTATCACACATATTATTTCTCAAGGCCATTTTTTTGTCGGTACGCCATAACTTCCTTAATACATCATCAAATTACATGAATGAGGCATCATTTTAAAGCTTTCCTTAACCGCTACACCGGAAAAATATTCAAAATACAATTATACGAAAAAAAATAAAGAATCCGAAAGTAACAGTGATGTAAGATCAAGTAAGTTGTAGGGATATTTATTTTTAATTAATTATAAGCGTGGGTATAAACAGCATTGTGGATACACCTATTTGTTGTTGTTTACCTTCACACTAAATACGCACTATACGATACTAAATATACGGTGTGTACTTTAATTAAGTGGGATTTAAGTAAGTTAGAATGCGAATGCTTCGCACGGGTCAGCTAGTTCCACTCTATTCCCAACGTACTAAAAAAGTATAATTAGGCTTGTTTATAAACAGCTGTTTTGATCGCATTATTTACTATTTCGTTGTTATTTTTTAACCAACATGGCAACCCATAAGACCCTATGTTAAAATTGTTCAACTTTTAAATTATATCTTCTCAAAAAATTGCGTTTTTACACGAAATACAACTATATGGGTGTACTTAAAAATCAAAACTTCACCTAAATACAAAATTTCTTTGAATTCGTTAGAGCCGTTTTCGAGATCCGCGACAGATACAAAGATACAAGAATTGCTCATTTAAAGTACGGTAGTAGGATAAACTCTTGTTGTGCTCTACTTGTACTTTTGTCACATTATTAAATTTTCTCGTCAATAGTTCAATCGCTATTCGTCAGTTTAATAAGTTATTATTAGATTTTGTATTCAAATTCAAATGTACACAAAACAGTGCTTCGAGAAAATAATTCAGAATCTGAATTGATTGCTTAAATCAACCCACAGTTTTACTACTATGTTTAGAAAAATTAGAAACAATGTACATTCTATTTAGTCTAGATAGTCCTTTTTAGCCTAATTTTTGAAGAAAATAAGAGCTATACACTCGACCCAACTTGAAAACGGTTCGTCGGAGGAGGGTAAAACTTCGTTTCTATCCGTTTCAGACCTTTTGTAGACGATACCCAAAATTAATTACTTTATATACATATATATATATATGTTTTATTCCCGGATTGATAAGTGGTAGTAAATATGCTTCAAAATTGCAGATTTTTTGGTGAAAGGGTTCTTCAGATACACTTTTTTTTCGATCCGATTCAAAATGGCGGAGTTATACCGATTAATCGTTTTTGGGTAGGGATTTAAGGGTATATAAGTATATGGGTTTTTCCCACCTTGATAAAAGGGTAGTAAATATGCTTCAAAATAACTGAAATTTTAGTGGAAGGGTCCTTGTAGGATATTCCAGACACTGATATTTTTATTTTTCGATTTTACACAAAATGGCGGCTTGTTTGATTCAAACCAAAATGGCAAAGTTAGAGCGAAGAAATTGCATTATTTCTCCCACTCATAAGCCCGTGTGCAGTTTTTGAGCTATATCGTTCGAAAGGTAATTAAATTTACTACAATCCTGTGCAAAGGTATTTCAGGTACAGTCCCCGGAACAAGGAACAAAATAGATAGGAAGCTCCCGATAAATGATTTTTTTCACTATCCATTTCAGGTTTTTGCGCAATTTCTCCCAATCATAAACCCGTGTGCATTTTATGAGCAATATAATTCGAAAGGTAATTAAATTTACTAAAATCCTGTACAAAGTTATTTCAAATACAGTTTCTGGAAGAAGGAACAAAATTGATAAGAAGATCCCGATAAATGATTTTTTCATTATCAATGTAAGGTAATTACGCAATTTCTTCCACTCATAAACCTAGTGCAATTTGTGAGCTATATCATTCGAAAGGCAATTACATTGACTATAATCCTGTGCAAACAGTTTCCGGAAGAAGGAACAAAACTCATAGGAAACTCTCATTATATAATACTAGTTATTCCCTAATAAGAAAATTCGGCTATAGTAATGCGGCAGTGCTGCTTAGGGATTTTTTTACTTTTAATCCAATTTTTAAATTTGATGCATAATTGAGAACATTTAAACCTGTAGGAATCGTTAGTTAAATAGTCAAAAACCGATCTTAAAATGGGTTAAAAAATTTCTCCTCTCGTGAATTGAACATCTGACTTAGTTGCAAAATATGGTACGTGAGGCGTATAAACCCCAAGCTGTTTATAATGAAATGGAAATCATTTATTCTTTGGTTTCTGGTTACATTAATTTACATTTTGATAGTAAATGTAATACCTTTGTTGGACTAACCCTGTGTATATCTAATCCATCTTATGACAGACATGGTAATTTTATATAGTTTATTTCCTTTATTCTGGTGGCAGTGTAGTAGAGGTATATAGAGCTACAAAGAGAGAAAGGAAAGAGACAAGATAAACAGAGAATAATCATATTAGTTTGAAAATCATATTTTCAAATTATGGTATTATAAAAACCAATTTAAAAAAATATATGTGTTATTGTATATTGTATTAGTAGAAGAATATAACTCCCCTTATAACATTAAAATATTTTGTAACACAACACAAAAATAACTACAAAATACTAATACTACTTCATTTACACTAACAATATTACATTTCTTACCCAATAGTAATGTAAGAATAGCCCTCCATTAACTACAGGGCCAGTGCTCCCTTGTTTCATCTCCCTTCACCTGTAAATATAAAATTTTTATTTTGTCATTAATATTTAAAAAACGTTAGAGGTTGATACAACTGATATACTATATTATTATTTACCCAGTTATAATACAATGGCATCAGAAGAATTTGAATTGCAAAATTGGCGAAACCGTTTTAAGACAGCATCTGTTTTAAGAACAATGGCTGCTTATCTGAAACTGAAAAAGTGACTTTATTGAACGTTTATTGACTAAATTTGGAATAAATTTTGTGTGAAAACGAGATGGTGAATCTATGGAATAGGCTAGGATTGGCTACGAAAATGTGTGGTGTTAAAGAATTGAGCTTGGGTTTTTGGATACTTATGGTGGTTCGTAAGCCAGACATAAGGGACGTTTTCTTCTGACTTCGTAGGTGCAGGAGCAGTGATGATTTGTTGGATGTGTGTGTATCGAGAAACTTCGGCTCTGTGTTTGATTTTATTTGTTAATTTTAGGATTAAGCTTCGAGTATGGGGATTTTGTGCCCTTGAGAGATGGTGACGTTCGATACGTACCATGGTGAGTTGGTGATCCAATGGAGAGTTTTGTTCTGGAAGGAGTCCAACTTTTTCTTCCAAGAAGCAGATAGTAGAGAGTACCAAGCTGGAGCTGCGTATAAGTACTGGACTGATGTATATTTTGTACATGGACAATCTGGTACGAAGTGGTAGAGGGCTCTTGGCGTGTATGACTGGAAGGAGTCTGCCACGGACAGATTTAGCCCTTGACAGAGTTTGCTTGACGTGATGGGACAGGTTTAATTTAGAGTCAAGCGTGATTCCAAGGTATCTGACTTGGCGAGTCTATGCTATGGGTGATTTTAAGAATGAATTGGACTTTAGGAAATCTACGTAGTGGAGAAAATTGGATGGCTTGCGTTTTGTCTGTGTTCATTGCAGTTCTCCTCTTCCTGAGCCATGGATGCCCTACAGCCAGGGCATCCGAAGAACCATATTCCCGGTTCAGAGTTCATCAGCAAAGAGTCGCAGTGATACTTTGGTTATGACTGGAATATCGTTAGTGTACAGAAGGTACAGCAACGGACCAAGAACTGAGCCTTGGGGAACTCCTGCCTCGATGGGTCTAGGAGTGGAAAGTGTACCTTCGGCAGCAACCTGGAACCATCTACTGTCGAGGTATGAGCTTATGTGATGTACATAGCATGGATGAACTGGGCTGCGGGCTAGTTTGTAAAGCAGGCCTTCGAGCCATACTTTATCAAAAGCTTTCGATATGTCCAGGAACACTGCAATAGATTGGTTTTTATTGTTGAAGCCATCAGAAAGGTCGTTGAGAACTTTTACAAGTTAGAGTGTTGTGGAATGTCCACTTCGAAAGCCAAATTGCTCAGGACGAATGACGTCTTTGAGATGCTGGGTGAGCAGGGAGTAAACTAATCTCTCAAAGATTTTGGAATTCGTTGGAAGTAAAGAGATGGGCCTGTGATTTTCTGGAAAGAGAGCCGGTTTTCCGTGTTTGGGAATCGTGATTATTTTGGCTCCTTTCCACAATGAAGGGAAAGATTCCAGGATTCCATTGAAGATATTTGTTATGATTGCTACCGTAGCAGATGGGATGTTGCGAAGCGCGGTGTTGCTCACGTTGTCAATGCCAGGTACTTTACGTGTTGGGAGTTTACTAATGAGCTTGGCTACCTGGTCGCAGTTGAAAGGGTCAGGGAGAGGCCCATAGAACAAGCAAGATATTTATCGAGAAAATTGTCCACACGAATCACAGTCTTTCACAGTACTACTTGATTAACGGTGAATATCTAGTATAAAATTACATGATCAAATATATAAATGATTCTATTTATGATGAAGTATACAATTTATAATAAAAATAGTTTTCCCACTAAAACTGGTTAGTTTTACAAGATATGTAAAAAACGGAAAAGTTATCGAAATAATTTGAAAAAATATTTATAAAAAAACATTACTTTTTATCCCCGTGTTTCTGAAAACAAGAATAAATCTCATCAGTACCACAAACATATTGGAGTAATGCAGTAATAATTTATGACAATTTTATTAATTAACTAGCTATAAACATGGAATTTGCTTGAAGCTTTCCCAAAATTCTTGAACGTTAGTGCAATCGGTATTTTGATAGTACTTCACGTTTAACCACAATAAATCTGAATATTGCACAAATTTAATGTTTTCTTGTTTTCATCTACAATTTGACAGAGTTTGACTCTGTCTAAACTTTCAGCTTTGTCAAACTCCACTAAGGGTTCGATAAAACACATACTAAGCACAAAGGACAGAGAGGGGGAGTTAGAATATGTTAAGTATTAAAATTGCATCACTTTTTTGTTGAATTTTCCTGTTTCTGTTTTAAGTGTTATTCGATAGGTTTTAAGTTATGTTTGTTAAACATTTTGTAATTATATTTCCTGTTTTGTTTTTTTGGTTTACTAGATTTAGATTTGAAGTTATTTGTTCATATTTTAATAGAAGCTGTTAATAGAAACTGAGTGTTATTATTGTTGGTTATTTCTATTTAGGGGTAAATTTAATGTACAGATAGAAAAAATACATCAGTTTTCACATTGAAGAAATATTACTACCAATGTTTAAAACACGATAAAAAATCTTTGTTGCATTAATTGTTACAAAATAATAAATTATTTATAAGAATTTTATATCCTCTAGGATGTGTGATGTTTACAAATATTTAATTAGGAAGATTTTCCTGTCACTAAGTTTATTAAATAAAATACCCTCCGTCGACTTCATCTAGCTAAAAAAACCGAGACAATAACACGTGGGAACCATTGTTATAAGTGAAGCCACTGGTGTATTTTTAAAATATTTGAACAACATTGATTGTTTGTTCTCTAGCTTTGGTAATGATTATAATACTGTGCAAGTATTCCAGATTACTTTAAATGTTTTTTAGGGAATAACAGTTAAGATGTTACGAACACAAACTTACATACAATGATTTATATTTAAGTCTATTTGAAATTAGGCAACTTATTATTTACATAAACATTGTATTATTTTGATGGTTATATAATATTAATAAAAATCTCCAAAACTGTCGATGCTTCTTTACAATGTTTGTTGTGGAAGAAAGGAAATTTGTTGTCTCTAAATGTGACAAGAAACTAAAACATTTAAACAATGAATAGTTTTATGAATCATAATAGTTGATATAGGTAAGTGTCTTGTAATTGTAAGCAAAGTTACTATGTTTCGTGGTTTTACAGCGATGCTTACAAATAAACAAGTTTGTCCTGTTGTGTGTTTTAAATGTATATTGTCTTACATTTTCTTTAATCCTCTTACCAACGAGGTTTCCTGATACTTTTAATTTTCTAAGTATCTGAAACCCCAAATGCACCTCATATGTAAAGTAAATCAATAAACTAAGTGGTTAAGTTAAATTTGAAAGTACCTCATGTGGATCTGCAGACCTGGACGGAGTTGAAGTCGCTGACACACTGTACGTTGAGGCTATCGAGCGTCATTTCGGCGCAGGCGCACCTTGCAGCGGTGATCAATTAGCTCCTGATACGATAAAAGTTTGTCTTTACTTCATCTATGACGTCATGTTGCAGAGAAATCAGTTTATGTTAAAAAAAAGAATAGTAATACAAAATGGAGCTTGTCCATAAAATGTATATATAATATCATCAAGTTTTACTCTAATTACGGATTTTAGTAATAAGAATTTTAATTTTTGCTTTTGCCAAGTATTTCGGGGTAGCGAGTTCTTCCATTGTCAAGGAGTCAGTCACTCGCTTGTAGTATTTTAAAGTCTTCAAAGCGTGAGTATTATGGACTTTTTGGGAATAGTCCATAAAATAGTCAATATATTATTCTATTACAAAATAACTAACTGTAGAAATTGTTGGAATAAATAATAATATTTTCAAATTCAGTTTACGAAATTGTTTAACCAATTACGTTTTCAACAGTTTTTAAAGATTTTACATCTGTACGTAAAAAAGTAAAATATTAGACGGCTACCATTCCAAAAATAATTGTTGTATGTTGGATCGAAACTTATTTAATGTATTGCCCTTGAATTTTAAAACATAAAACTAGGTTATCAATAGCGATTTAAAGGTTGGCTATATGAAGACGTCGAAGATCGCCAAGATAATTGTGTAAACAGTTTTGCAACTATGTAGATATTTGAGTATAAATAAATGTTGTGAGTGTCAGTTTATGTGTACTTATAAATTGAGTTTTTATTTATAAAGGAAAGAATTTAAGAATGTTTGAGATATGTGAATGTATATATACAATATATTGAGTTTGTGTGATTTATAAGCGCGAGTGTTTTTTTTTTTTTGCGAATAATAGTTATTATACTTGTGCTAAAATAGCCTTAGTGATGTCGCAGTATATGAAAGTCACGAGGTAACCTTACAAATAACCTTTTTGTATTAATTTTTAAAGAGAAATTTTGTTTTATTTGTGTTCTGTTCATCGCAACAGTTTAAGACGGACAAGAAATTCCATCCTAGTTGATCATACATTTTAATTGCTTTAAAAATGATATGGGACAAATATATTATTATTTATTATCATATATATTTTGAAACGCTAATAATTACACCTTAGTCATATAACTAGCTACAAATGTTGTTAGCACCGCAAATTTGATTATTTAAAGGTTGAATTAGGAGTAGTAATTTGTGCCATAAAGTACTAAGAAATTATTTGTAGTTTTAAAATGATAGTATTTTAATTGTGAACAAAATCAAATGAAACTAGTTATATACTTGACATTTTGAGAGATAAATAAATGTAAATAAATGTTGACTTTGACGGAACTAATTTATGAAATTATTATACATATATGATTAAGAAGCATTCTGCGAGCTTCTTTCTGATTGAGTAAGTTTGCGATCGGAATTTTATGCACATGAGTCTTGTTTAGACAATAAATCGTTTCAACTTCTGTAGAGTGTAGCCTATACATTCAATATACATTCATCATTGTATATATTGTAAAACACAAACACGCACATTAATTAATACAAAGACAACACTTAGTCAATGAGCATTTATGTATCCTATGTGCAACCACTTTCACGTTTTTACTTTTACTTAATTTTTGTATACCTTTCCATCATCATTACGTGAAAATAATCAGACCCACTGAGAATTGAACCCGGAATCTATTGCGGTGTAACTAGACCAAACTAGTGGCTCTGGCGAGTTATTTAAATTCTGTCTAAAATAACTGTATTCATCAGCGAAGAGTAAACAATATTTGTATTAAAATTTATTTATTTGGTTATCAGTTAGACCTATTTCATATTGTTTTATTTACACAGGTTTTATGAACAATCCTGTTGTATACTTTTATACTGTTTTTTAAATAATTTTCCTAGTTTTATATATTGAAAACATGTCGGTAATATGAAAAGCAAAGATTCGTATTTCTGACTAATTCGATTTGATCGCGGGTACGGTTGTTTCTAAGAATTTTTAATTTACCTCTTGCCCTATATACAAGTCTGAACACGTAACATATATCATTTTAAAGATGCAAAGGTTGTCACATTTTTTGTGTCTTTCTGACATTAATCTATATTTTTGTATCTTCGTTAGTCTCCACATTGTTATTTGTTTTAAATCCTGTTTGTACTCGTATATTATAATTTTGTTTACATTGCAAAATTACAGGTCCTTCGAAATTAAATATTTGTATCAACCTGTGATGCTAGCTGTTCAAAAATTGCGGGTTATTATTTTAATGTAATTTAAATGAATTTCTATTTTATTATTTTCGAAAATAGATAGGTAATCTACCATTTCTGATTTTTTTGGATTTAAATACTGCAGTTTCTTACATATTTAAATTAATGTTGTCGCAGATAGTGCATAAATTTGATTAGAATTATTGTAATTGGTTATGACGACACCCACAATCACATTTATTTTTTATTTTAGACCCTGACTTTGGACACTGAGGAAGGAAACAAACCATGCTAATTATATCTTTAGTTTCAAAATTACATTCTGGATTTTAGTCATGTAATGAAATATTTTGTACTTATAATTATGAATTTACAAAGTAATTCAATCAAGTAAAAAAACATGGATCGAAACGTTTGACTTTATAATTGTGTGCAGTAAAATTATTCATGATGAAAATATTTGGTTTTTAAAGATTAGTACTGTGTATGTTTTATTTTTGACACTATCCAAAAATGGTTTGGAATTTTATTTTTAGTATGAAATATGTGGAATTTATATATTGACGGCTTATTTCAAACTCGACGTACATGGTCATGTTAAGCAAGGTGTCATTATTTGTTCAAAGTTACTGGTATCATTGATACAAGTCACGTGTGGGTTGAACATTTAGTTCAAAGTTATTTGAATATTTAGAATTTATTTGTATTAATCTATCTTACGGTAAACACTAAAGGAAGGAGCCGGAGTCAACTCATAATTATTGTAACAGTTATAAATAAATATGGCCTAGTTACACCTTCATAAACTTGACTGTGATACAGTTTGTAATTTAATATTAAATACGGAAATATCACAAAACAATAACTCGATAATTATTGTAGACATATTATACATATCTGAATGTAATATAATTATTATGTCTACAGATCTAAATTTGTAAAATGTAATATTACATACAGAAGTATCACAAAACATTTAACAACTTGGATAATATTGTAAGTACATACTTATATTAAATTTCTAATGTAATATTTGTCACGGAATTTACAACCAATTAATTTGCAAAACCAATTAATATCGTAATAAGCGTTGCGAATAGGCCTACAGATTTAAATTTGTAATGTTATTTTAAATACTAAAATATCACAAAACAATAATAACTCAATAAATATTGTACATAAAGATCTAAATTTGTATTGTAATATTACATACGGAAATATAACACAATTAATAACTCTTAAATATTGTAGGCTGCACCCAATTCTGAAATTAGTATTGTAATATTACGTAAGGAAATATCCCATAATAATTCAGAACTTGTTAATTATTATATATCTTTTGTACATATAAAAGAAGAAGTCCTGACTGACTGATTCATAATCAACATACGTTGAAAACTGTGATAGCTAGAGCCTTAATATTTGCAAGATACTTTCATACTTCTTTGTAGAAGTGCACTAAGACAGGTTTTGTAAATTATTGATTTTAAGGGTTGAAAATGGTCAAAATACGTGGGTTTACTTTCAGCCTTATAACATATTAAACAGCTGATTTAAATCAAAGGCTTAGCAACACATCTCTTTTTAGATGTGGCCTACTCTGAACAAACACACGTTTGTTGAAAGCATTTTCATTCATTACCATAGCAACCAACTTGGATAATTTAGAATCAGTTATTTATTTTTCACAACCAACCGTTTTTTAGGTTAGGTTAACAACATTAAAAAAAATTAAAAGACTTACTTTATTATAATTCAAACATCTGTTGTTACATATTACAAATAAAACAGCTGATTTAGATCATAAGCTTAAAACATTTTTAGGTTAAGCCTATGCTGAACCAAACAGCAATTTTTGAAAGCATTTAGATTTATTACTATAACAACCAAATTGGCAAATTAAGAATCAGGTAATTATTGTTCACAGCCAACAGTTTTTTAGGTTAGGTAATAACAAACACAAACAAAGAAACAGGCTTACGTATTATATCACAATTCAAACACCTATCACTATTAAAATTATGCCAACTTTACTCTTCACTAGGCCTTTTTGACCAGTTTGAAATACTGCATTACCGTATCACATTTTGGTCATATTTTATAACTTGAAGATTGCCTCTCTTCTTTATAAAAATAAATAAACGGTACCAGGAACTGACAAAAACTTTCTCACAAATACGAGTATATTTAAATTATTAAACATATTCACTGTGACTTCATAATAATTGTAAGAGAGGTAGGAGATTAACTAATAAATATTACCATTATTATTAGCTAGAGAGAAAACTATTCGATCGATTTCGAACAAATGTGCACCAAACACGTCAATTAAGCCTGTATAGATGCACGAGAAAAGGTTTTGACAATTTTTGAAAAACAACCCCTTTTTCGGCCAAAAAACCCCCAAAAATCAGTTATTATTACTATTGTCAACTAAATGAGAATTTTTAAAGATGCTGTTTTTTGCATTTGGTAGGGTACATTAAGGGCTACAAATAAGCCAAATTTGATCAAAATCCTTATAGCCGTTTTATTATAAAAAATAATAACAGATTTCTTGGGGGTTTTTTGGTCAAAAATGGGGTTGTTTTTCAAAATTTGAAAGATATTTTTTCGTGCATCTATGCAGGCCTAATTTACATGTTAGGTGAAAATTTGTTCGAAATCGATCGAATAGTTTTCTCTCTAGCTTTGTATACATACAGACAGAAATTTTGTAAAAACCACTTTTTTGGACTCAGGGGATCCTAAAACGGATATTTCCACAAAAATTTCAACATCGATTTTTGGCGATCACTATACTTTCTCTGTACTATAGTATAGTGAGAAAGTAAAAATCTCCTAATCAATCATCATTCCCGTGAAAATAACACAGTATACAATAACTTGTTTGCATTTATTACGAGCAGGGGCAGGAACCCTCTAGTTTTACATACGAAAATATCACAAAACAATTAATAACTCGTTAAATATCGTAAATAAAGTTCTAAAATTTGCAATGTAATAATAAATTTGGGAATATCACAAAACAATTAATAACCCGATAATTAAATATAGTACATACAGATATAAATTTTAAAAGTAATATTACATACGAAAATATCACAAATAAATTAATAATTCTGTAAATATTTTAAATAAAGATCCAACATTTGTAATTTAATATTAAATACGGAAATATAACAAAACTATTATTAAATACACATCTGAATTTGGTGATGTAATGTAATATAAATATTATGACTACAGAAATACATTTGTAAAATGTAATAATACATACAGAAATATCAAAAAATATTAATAATTTTAAAATTATTGTATGCTCCATACACCTCTGAAAATGATAGAGCAATATTACAAACAGAACTATTATAAAACAAAAAAAATCAATAACTCGTAAAGTTTTGTAAATAAAGATCTAAAATTTTTAATGCAATATTAAATATTGATATATCATAAAATATTAATAACGTGGTATTTAAGTATTCTAGATGAATATCTAAATTTGTAAATATTTATCGCAAAACATTGAAAAATTAAATAAACAAGTATTGTGCATACAGCTATACATTTGTAACGTAATATTAAATATGGAAATATCACAAAACAATCAATACCTCGATAATTTTTTAATATTGAACAAAGTTACTAACTTGCTAATTACTGTTCTTACAGATCTAAAATTTGTTATATTATGATATGTATATATGGTATATAACAAACCAATTAATAACTTGTTCATTATTGTTCTTACAGATCTAAAATTTGTTATATTATGATATGTATATATGGTATATAACAAACCAATTAATAACTTGTTCATTATTGTTCTTACATATCTGAAATTTTTTATAAATATGACATATGTACGGATAATAATATGATAATTATCAGATCTGAAATTTATTAAGTTATATGCTATATATGGGGATATATCGCAAAACAATTAATAACTGTCTTGTTAGGTATTGTTCATGCAGATCTAAAATTTGTTGTATAATATAATATATACGGATATATCACAAAACAATTAATAGCTAGATAATTATTGTACATTTATTTTAAACTTGCTGATACCTGCGGCTTCACTAGCAAATGTGATTAAATAAATAAAAAGGACTGTCGGCTAAATATTGTGCCTTACGCGCAATTAAAAACAACTATTTTATATCCGAGTTCTATGCCCTAAAAACGAACAGTGAGTTTTGCCCAAATCGATCTATTTTAGGCCTACGTAAATTGTAAAGCTATGCACCAATAAACGCTAAAAATCCCGTTTTCCACCAGTTTGTTACTCATAACTCCCGAACGAACATAAACATTACAAATCAGGTTTTGAGATGTATTTAACGTCTATGAATACATTTCACATTATTGCATACTGTTTTGATATATATTTAACGGTTAAACCAGCGTATACAGTAAAATAAAACACAAACGATCTTGTCCGTGTTAAGCTTTTGATCCAAATCTGTTGTTTTTTTTTTTTATAATGGTCCGTTCACGAAACCCCTATTTTTTTTATTTTTAGATAGGAACCCTAAATATTTCCGGGATAAAAAGTAGCCTAGATTAATTAATCTCTGAAAAGTCATCTACATGCAAATGAAAGTTTCATCAAAATTTGTTCAGCCATTCTGGAGATTAGCCTTCACAAACAAACTAACAAACAGACAAACAATAAGACAGATAGACAGTCCGACAAAAATTTAAAAACATTTCTTGTTTAGGTTTTGGTAAAGTGTGCATAACCATATGAGCTTAGAAAAAGTATTAATTTTGAAATCACAGACAGACACTTCAATTTTATTTATATGGATAGATGCATTGAAATATTATGTAATACAGTACATATTATGTTACATAGTAAATCATTTACATTATAGTATAATTTCTTATAAAATATATTACACAATACGGCTACATTTGACAATTAATTATGATAAAGCTAAATACATTTAATTTAATAATTTAAGTACATTTACCAATAAATTATAACTTAGTTTAATTTTTTTCGAAAAATCATCTAAAAACGTGGAGGAAATGCTAATAATAACTTATTGAAATATGCAATAAACATTACAACGTTATTACATTTTTTTATATATATATAATTAAACTTAATATGGCTGTGTAATAAATTTATTCGTGTATAAAACACTGGCAGAAAGTGATTAAAATATTTATTATGATTTGAAATCTAATTAAGGATTAGTCAAAGGGTGAGATTATACGAATATAATAATTAATTAAAACTATAATAGAATATCTTGTAAAAAAATCATAGATGAATAACATTTTGTGTTGACGAGTTCATAAAACAAAAATGGGGGAAAAACTCTGGAGGCGCCGGGCATAGAGCCCGGTATCTCTTACATGTTAAGCGAACGCTCTACCATCTGAGTTACGCTCAAAGTTGTTGTAAAACAAGTTTTGAATCTACTTCAGCTCATGTTATAAGTATACCTTTTTACATTTTTTTTTCAATTTTGTACATGAATTTTAATTATTTTTTAAAAATAAAAAGTAGCCTAAAATATTCTCTGAAAAGTCCTCTAAATGTTAATGAAAGTTTTGTCAAAATCGGTTCAACCATACCGGAGATAAGCCCGGACAAACAAACAGATAGACAGACAGACAAAAAAATTATAAATGTGTGTTTAGGCTTTTGTAATGTGTGAATAATCTGATGATCTTAGAAAAAATCTTATATTTTGAAATCACATACTGACTCTTCAATTTTATTTATAAAGATTTGTAATATCTAATACGGAAATATTACAAAAAAAAGTATTAACTTGATTCACATTTTATGTACAGATCTGAAATTTCTAAATAATATTAATATGGCTCTAATTTATAAAATGGAAAAAAGTTTATCAATAATATTTTTACTCAAAGAAATAGCGAAGGTGTTGGAAAAGGTGATAAAATATTATATTTTTGATTTAATTTAGTTGCATTATTATTAGCGAATTTCCATAGGAAAAATGAGCTATTGCAGTGGCCCTTATTTTGAGACCCAAGGTCGGGAATAGCAAATGAGCACCGATCATGGTCCCCAGAACACGTTTTTGGGTGTCATTAAAATTCATATATATATAACATCTCCTTATATATATATATATATATATATCCCTATATATATATATGTTACAACGAATATTCTTTTTTAGAGGAATTGTTCGGTTTAGAATATTTCGGGTCCCACGTTTCGGGACGCCAATTCCACAACGAACAACCTTTGTTTTGAATAATTGTGAATTCTTCGTTGGAGAATAAGTTATTTCCACCTACTGGAAGTCTTATAGGCAATCTCACTTTGTTTGGCCTAGGTGAAATAACTATGTGTCGAATATTCAGTTCACTGACTATTCTGACAAAAAACTTTACTTTATACTTCCAGTAATTTATTTTTAATTTTAGCTCAGTAAGAACACAAGTTAATAATTTTACTTTTTGTAAACCTCTGAAGAGTGAGTACACTGGAACTAACCTTGTAAATTGCTTATTTGTGCTTGCAATTATTTTATGAAATTTCACTTTATCAATTCTTAACCTAAAATTCATAAACTATTGGGATATTTGAATACTAGGTGTTTTTGTAAATAATAACCTGTTATAAAACAAAATAAAATTTTAATAATTTCTTTTTTCTAATTTTAAACATAAAACAAAATTCTTGTATTTAATATTTTTCAAATAAAACCAAATAATAACTTTCTTCTCAAATAAAATAATAACTTTTTAAAACTATAAGGCAGAACTAATCTCTTGATTTGTTATAATTTATTTTAATATTTTACTACTCAATTGAATTTAATTTATACTTTAATGAAAATTTGAATTTACGATTTAATGAATTTATTTCTTTAATTAACTACAAATATTTCTTAATCTAACATCCTAAGTAACCCAGTATTTAAAATAAATTTATTTGAATTTACTTCAGGCAATTTAATGGGGACTAACGTATTTTACGCTTCTACCGACCTTTTCACACTTGTCCAGGCGTCGCGACGTTGTGGTGATATCCGCGAACGCTGTCTAGTGATGACAAGCTACAGATGTTCTGCGTGCTGATAGAGTTGTCTTGTGGGTGAAGGTGGAGTCCTGTAGGGTTGTCTGGATGTATGATGGATGTCTTCTTAAAGATGGATGTGGTGATGCCGTGTTTGCTATCCCGGTTCGTCTATTCCCTCGTAGCTACAGTTGCATGTCCTAGTGGTCGCCTGGTGATGTCCTGGAGTCCTGTCTGGAAGCTATACGAATCACTCCATGTATCAGCTGTCCTGTAGGCTATGTTTTTCTTCCAGAAAATCCCAAGTTAGGCCAACTTGTATAGACTAAGTTGCCACTGAAGTTCTTGTAGAGTTAATGCGGTGTCTATTGCTGCATCCCAGATGATAACCGCAATGCCGTTTCTTCTTACTTGTTATAAAAATTTAAAGTTTGACGAAGAAAATACTCAGCTTCTAGCACGCTAAAGTATTTTATAAAAAACAAGTATCTATGCGCGATGCGTTATATTACATCGAAAAATTAATAAGGCTCGATGCGTGATGTTACGTCGAAGAAATAATAAGGCTCTCGAGTTTCCCCGAGCAATCGTTTATATAAGGTTTTTCGGCACTATTTCATTGCCAACCTAAGCTTTCTACCACTGTATTTCAAAAATGCTTTAAAATCCATTTTTCCGCCAATTTCAAACTCCTAGTCTACGTAACTTTTCATCCTGAATTTTATTATAATTTTTTCATAATTTTGTAACATGATTTAGCCTTTGTTTTAATTAAGTTTCTATTGTTTCTTTGAGTACGCCCCTTTTCGTAAACTGGTCACCCTGTTCTCCTTCCATCAGTCTTGTCTTTGGACCTCCCCTCTACCGTCTTGCGTTCTTATCTAGCTTCCCTCAGTTTTGTGCTATGGAAATCCTTTTTCCATGTAACTCTTCCAGGGTTTATCCGATTTTCCTGAAACTGACATCATTTTCCTCAGCTCGTTGTTATCTTTCCACACGAACTCGAGTGACGTCCGTACGACTCCTGGTTCGCGTACACGACCCGCGCGCGTTTTTCCGCGGCGATTTTTCCCGGAAAAGTCTTAAATTCACACTTCTTTCGGTTTTTCTTTTTCCACTTTTCTTGTCCGTTGGTTTTCCTTCACTAGCCGGATTTTCATCTCATTTCTGCTTCTGGTTGTCTTGCTGTGAGGTTAGGGACTTCAACGATTTTTCACAAAATAGGGTTTTACTTTACTCCCGAAACATATTTCAAATACTGGATTATTTTTACATAACTACTTCATTTACATAATATTTACTATTTTGAATTATTAAAAGTTTGAGTTTAAATTTTCCATTAGCTGTAAAGGTGCAAATTCTATCACCTTTTTCCTTTTATAAATTTTCTAGTTTTTCTTTTACATTATGAATTACATTTATCAACACTAAAACTTGTTTTAGTTAGAATTTAAAAAACTTTATTTTTAACCTACTTTTTTATCCTTTAAACTTTATGAATTACCATTAACTTTTTTATATGACAAATTTTCGCTAAAACTTATTTCACCTTTATTTTAGGCCTTTTTAAGAAAAGCCTAAAAAACCTTTTCTTTTTTAAATTAGAGGAATTTTTAAAATTTTCTCATTCTTTGAAAGCTCGTATCTTACGTAACTTTATGATTTTTTAATATCTAATCTTGCAGTAAATACACCCGCCGTTAGCGTAATGCATTTCCCGAAGATTTTTATTTTTTATTCAAATCTTGGATTTTGGCTTCCCGTAGGAATCTTTTAAGTAATTTTTATAAGTTCCCAATCCTTTTCAGACAGGCAGGGTCCAAAAGTTTAATTCTACCCGATAACAGACCGCCCGCGTATACATGCTGATCTCGTGACCTACATTTGGCTTTAACTCACGGCAAGTCCATATTATTCAAATTTACAAAATTAATTGCAAATTTAAACTCAAGACCTACAACGAGTTTTGTCCGTTGTAATGTATATATGTGTTCGCACTCTAGCGGCCGCATTTTAGGTCCGATTTGGTTCAAATTTGGTACACATGTTGGTTGTCTACGTCGCTCGGACGAGTTCGTTAGCCAAAAAAATCCAACAACCGGAAGTACGTTTTTTGACCGGAAGTAACTCTTTTTTGACATTTTAACTACGAAAATGAAAATTGTTTGGAGTTTTTTCTAAAAATATAAATGTAGGATGTTATTCTGCACATTTTGTTTTTTTACGCGACATTTTAGCTCGCTTGGTTCCCTCAAAATCGACCAAAACGTAAAATACCATAAAAGTACCCGGTTCGAAGCCAAGTGGTGCAAACTCGTGAGGCACTAGGAGGAAAAAAATTCTACTAATATATTGCGTACACACAGACAGCTGTTCAACGCCTTCGTGAGTAGACCTATTTCCCAAATTGTTGATTGAAACCCTAAAACATAGACATATAAACTTAATTTTGGAAATTTGCTCAACTCACGTCAGTGGCTCAGCTGCGTGGCCGAATTATTTAATAATATGCTGGTAGTAGATACAAATTATTGTTTTACATAACAAAACACAATGGCCAATCCAATTGCAATTTTTTTTTAAATTTGTGTATGTTTTTCCAAGCCAAGGGTCTTTAATAAAATACCCAACAGTATTAAGATTCCACAAATATTGAAGTCCAGATTGAGATTATTCCTTTAAATGGTTATATTCAGGTAAAGATTGTTTTATTTTTCAAGGGGAATTTTATTTTTATAGCTAAATTGAGATTATTACAATTTTATTATGTTCATTATATGTTACAAATATCATCTGCATAGCTTAATTACATGCATTAATATACATTTTTATGGTTATTATATCACTTATTTTAAATCTCTCAATTTTAAATATATTTAAAATTGTGGCATTTGGCTTTCCCGACATGTTTCCAATCTTTTAACAAAAAGTTGTATTATTCAATTTTTAAACCTCTTGAGTTTCAGTAAAACAATATTTAAAATGCATTTTGCAAGTTATAATCATCGTCAATAGGTAGTTTATCAATAGTTGTATGAATCATTACTCAGTCCTTTGGGCTATTTTGACAGGCCTTCAAATAATTTATTTGATGCAATTAGTTATGACCATACAACAATATCTACTTGCTAAAGTTTATCAACCAAGTAAATATTATACTTATTTAGTTTTGTAAGTACTTTTTTTTTAAAGCCAATTCACACTTGTTTATACAATTTAGATTTTAGATTTTCTTTTTGGAAATTAAATGGCTTTAGAGCTATTTATTCTGTAAACATTTTAAGAATCTCAAGCAACCTTCAGTTCACAGTGATGGATATCCAATTTTTGAAAACTTTTTCAGGTTCTGCAACTCCTTGTTGTTTTTTTAATTGACTCTTTCTGCTTGTTGAATTCTAGTGTTTTAATTTTATTATGAATTGGAGTGAAACAGTTTATTGCAAAAGCACATGAGGAATAAGTATGAGTTTATTGCAAGATATGTAGCTATGTTATTGTTGAGAAACACATTTGTTAAATTAATTCATTTATATTGAATCTTTATCTGTGCTAATTCTGGAAACCACATAATAAAAATGAAAAAATGCTGTACAGTTTGGCTTCTGAATGGCAACCCATTTATAGAAAGCCTATCTACCAGATTATTTAAACAAGTTTTAACGTACTGGTTTAATTGATCCAACATTACTTTATAAAAAAGTGACTCACTATTAAATCCATAGCTCCTAATTAATTCTTAGTCGAAACTGATGAGCTTTTATTTTGTTTTTATTTTTTGTATTGTTATTTCCTTTTAGAGAAATCAATCAAGATAAAATTTTGTACAGTAAATACTTCACTTTAAATATTTTTTAATTTAATTCATTTAACTGGTGTCTTCTATCAAGTTCACTATCCAAATGTAATCCTAGCAATTTTACAGATAGCTCTTCACATTTAAAATTTTGCTAAGAAATAATATTTTTTTTAGTTTTGTCTTGATTCAATAAAAGCGCATTTGCTGAAAACCAATCTTGAGCTACATCCTCAACTTATGATTTTTTTTGCTAAGATTGTTTAAATCTTATTATACTGCCACATCGGTAGTATCCTCAGCATTCAGTACAGATGGTAATTTACTAGTAGTTCTGTGAACAGTAGACCTCGCTCTTTAAAATAACAAATGTGGTTTTGAGCTTAGGTTAAAAATAGTGTGCCAGTAAGGAAGTAAGCACAAGGTTTAGCCAGCGAAACATTATTTTACAATTCCCGCGATTCCGGGATTTCTAGTTCTCGTTTTTTTTTCTTTTCTTGAGCTTTAACTGCTAAAGATTTTCTTTTAGAGGCATTGTGTTTCATTTAGGTTAATAATGCGTAAGATAGCTAAAAATATCAAGTTATATAGGGAAAACATATAATTAAATATTTACATACTTAAACAACTAAAACTTAACAATTTACTTACAGTTCCATAACTTCCATATCATATTCCAATATTAGAAATAATGAAAACAAACGATGTTAAAACGTCATGATAGTGATCTCAACTTTATTCTCAACCCATGTACCAACACTTCCCACGGTGTCCAACGGTCATTTTTTGTATGTCCTTTATCGCCGAGTGGTTTCATTTGTTTCATCTCATTTTGTAATTCAAGTAAAGCTAAGTCAAATACTTTTATGAAATTTACAAGTATTCAGTTTAATTCTTTGATTTATTCTCTACACTTTCTTATCGCCTACACTTTCTCATTATTATATGCCATTTTTTGCAAAAGATATATTCCTAAATTACTATTCAAAACAGGCTTAGTTTTGTTAGCAGTCTTGTAGTAGGAACATAAAAACTGGTGTTTTCAAAATAAGAAATTTGAAATTGATAAATATTTGTATATAATTCTATTTAGAACTAAATTACGAAACGGTTTTACATTTATGAAAAAAATTACAATAATTTTTACTACTTTTTATGTAGGCCTAAAGTTGAACTTTTCCTTTCGTTACTGAACATGCTAATAACTAATAAATGTTTCTTGATCTAATAACTTTGTTAATTTTACTTTAATCATTTTTTTACTGGTATATATGAATTCTTTGAACCTTTATCTACAAAAAAGCTTTGCAACACTTTTGAATTGGTTTAGAATAAACGTATAAAACATGGTTGAAATACAAAAACTTGGACGATTTTTAACAAATTTGAAGTTCATGGCCATTTTGTGAGCTTACCGTTAGAGATACGGAAAAAATCAAGAATACAATTTTGTTGAAAATCAAATTTGCTAGCAAAATGTCATTAGTTTTTAAATTCGACTTCCGGTTAAGCCACAAACTGGCTTTGAAAAAAAGCTTACACTGAGAGAAACTTTGCGGCCGCCATTTTTATTTTATTTAAGGGGTGAAAAATGAAAAATGGAAAAACCCTTATATATACATGGCTCGGCCTAGGAATAAGGAACAGTCATGCAAAAAATCATCAAAATCGGTCAAGGCGCTTGGCCGTAATCGTGAGACAGACACACAGACACACAGACATACAGACACACAGACACACAGACGAAGTGCCGAACGGTCGAGTTAAAACGGAGACCTCGCTTCGCTCGGTCAATTAACAGTTTGTTTGATAGATCATTTAGAGAAATTAGGAATAAAAAAGTTCCAATGTTGCATCCTGTGGCACACCAAACGTGAGTTCTGTTATACTTAAAACTCTTAACCCTAGATACAAACTGCTATTAAGTTACCGTATCAAAAATTTGAATGCATGAATTTGAGAGAGTTATATTTAGCCCAGATATTTTAAATTTTATTCAGAATATGCACAAACTGCATTCTATCAGGAGTTTTCCTCAAATCACAAAGCAATAAATTTTTTTAAAATTATTTTCAAACTTTTGGTGTCAGAACACTTTATTAATAATACTTTTTAAACCGCCATTACAGTTGATTTACCCAATTTAAAATAGAACTGTGCATTTTAGTCCAGTAAAAATAGACAAAAAAAAACACCAAAAGCTGGAAACCCGGTGCAGGTTAACCGATTTTTATGATTTTTTGTTGATTTGATCACGAATATTATAAATTATGAAAATTCAACATGGCGGATGCAAAATGGCTGCCATTTTATTTAAAAATTCAACTTTTTTATATTAAAAAAGTATTTGTTATGTAAGTTTATTTTTATTAAATTTTCAGTCGCTATCACGAATATGAGATCAACATTTAAAAAACAAACAAAAATAGCTTGCCCAAAATGGCCGCCATAAACGTCACAAAAAATATGATTTTTACGTGTATTCCTGTAAACATGAAAAAAAGATAGAACCCCTTGCAGGTTAACTGATTTGTATGATTTTTGTTTTATTTATTCGTCTTGGCACATAGATTAAAGTTAAAAAAATTTTTGTGTTCAGCCCTTTTTTTTGGAAATGTACCGGAAAAGTTATAAAATGGTCCAAAAAGTTTTCAAATTCTAATATCACAACTTCTAAAACGAATTTTTGGATGAAACTGGTTATTTGTCGGTTTTGGGAGGAACTGATCACGAATATATATATAACATATGAAAATTCAACATGGCGGATACAAAATGGCTGCCATTTTCTTAAAAAATTCTACTTTTTTATATTAAAAAATACAATTTCCTTAAGACTAGCGTATTAAGCTATAAACAGTCTCGATGAAATTGTATTTGTTAAAAATGAATTTTCTCTAAACATAATCATCCGATTTGTATAAATTAAAAATATAGTCTACATAAACAATATACAGATAAATAGATTATACAAAAATTATATATTTACGATAATTTTAAACTAAATATGCCAGAAACTTTATGAACGCATAATTATCAATGAATATATTTTTATTAATTTTTTTTTTTAAATACAAATATTCATCCAATTAGTTTGAAATATTTATAACATATATAAATATAATAAAAACAAATTAAAACTCTACGACAATATTAAAGCACATAGGCCATACATTTTATAATTCTAGGCCTCTTTTTTGATGGTGAAACATTTTAAAACATGTAAACTTGAAACTCGGTCTAAAATAATTTTTTCAATCTTTTTTAGTGAGTTTGAAAACGATATATGTAAAAATAAATAGTTTGTTGCTCTGAAGAAATGCATTTTGATGAAAACCCCAAAAAGGTAAAAAATTACGTAAGAATAAACCTTCTTACTCAATGGAAATGTTTATAGGCTACTTAAGTTGTTAACTTTTAAGTTGGCATCTTGAAAACGGACGAAACTTGTGCCGTATAAAACGCAAAAACAGAGAAAATCGCGAAGCCCGTTTTACGTTAGGCTTTAGATTGGTAACTTTTAAAATATAATCTTCCAAATCAAAATTAAAGTAAAAAACAAACTTATTAATTTTATACAAAGTTTGAAATAGATTTCTTAAAAATCGGCCAAACTAGATCCGCTACACGTATGGAGGTGATGGCCATATCCGGTATGGAGGTGATACAGTAGTAATTATTAATTCTCAACAAATTTTGTAAATCTTTACTATTTTTTTTTTTTTGCAAATGTGTTATTTCCTCATTGATACAAAGCAGATGTTGTATCGAAACAATTAGTGCATGCATGAATAGTAGGTCAAATGCTGTTTTAATGATAACCTTTAATCTGTATAAAATGCTTTTTTATGAATTAACTTTTACTTTGATAGGCTTTAAAAATATCTTATTTTCATTTGTTGGGATGGTTATTATCGGCAAACCAAATGTACATTAACAACTCAAATAGCTCAGTTTATGTCAATTTTCAAGATACTGGTTTGGAATTCTTTTCTCAAGTTAAGAAATATTTATACCCTTCCGCAATAGTTGAAGATTTTCAATATAAATACTTTAAACTCGGTATAGAAATTAAAATTATGTTTGTAACTTCTATGTAGAGTTTGAATAGGATACCTTGTAAATTGATGAATCGTGGGCTGTTTGAAGTATGAATGTACGTGTTCTTCACAAAAAATTACCATTTCCGTATATACTTATGTATAACAGATCTAACTTGGCCAAGTTGTAATATATCGAATTGAAACTTGGTATAGCAAGTAAAAAACTTATTTTTAACTTACATACCAAGTTGGTATCTTAAAGATTGGAAGAGCAAGAGCCATCAGACTTATCAACGAGCCTCGCGATTTTTTCTTACCGAACGCTGCAGCGCGTTTCAATCCGTTCCAGTTTCGTCAATCTTTGGAATATCAACATCAAATTTGCTTTAAAAGTTAAATACACCAGTATAAATATTCTCAGTAAGTATGTCCTATTTTTTCCATGTACTTTTTAAAAGCGAGGCGTATGAAGTTAGCCTTCAGTTTGACCTATCTCGTTTTAACTCCAACACCTTTGGATTCAGCGACTCCATTTTCGACATTTTTGAACATATAATTTTAAAAATCGGTACAGAAGTTAAAAACATAATTGTTTTTTTTGCTATACCTATTTTTAAAACGATTTATAAAAATTGACTATTCTGCAGCCGCTCACTCTAGCAATTTGACGAAAAATCTAAAAAGGTCTAAAATTATACTTTTTTAAGTGACTTGTATTTTTAAAAGTAAACAAGAAAAAAGGTTTATACTCCTTGATATTGTTTGAATCTATATGTTTAACTTGCAAAAAAAGTTTTAGGTTGATATTTTAAACATTTTTTAAACTGGAGCCGTTTAAAATGAGTTTGTGGGTCTGGTGCTCCTAAAATCGCGAAGCACATTGATAAGTCAAGTGGCTCTAGATTGGGTCATTTTCAAGATAACAAGCTGAGACTCAGCTTAAAACTTTAAAATATATATGTCAAGTTTGAATTCGATATATTAAAATTCAGAACATTAAGACACGCTAAACATATGAATGAGATTTCCACTTTCTTTGATTTCTGCCGTATTATTTTTTTAGCAATATTTCTAATTTTAGTGAAAAAAATAAATTGTTGTTAATACTTTTTAACATTATTTTTTTTAATGTTTTAAGAAAAAAATGTAGTAATATTCTTGATAAAATAGGCACCTTTTTAAAACTTTTTTATTGAATAAAAATTAAGGGGTGGGGGAAAGAGCACAAAACCTTTTTTAACATTTTTCCACTCTTCAAGACGAACAAATTTTTTAAAAAACGTCAAAATCGGTTATCCTGTACCGTGTTTTTACCCAAATGTCTATTTGTACTGTACTATTTATAGACAAGTTATTTATTTCAAAGTAACTGTTTATTTGGTGGTAGTCTACACTATTGACTCAAACAATTTGTAAAAATAGGAACTACTGTAATTGGTCTGTAATTTTGAGGTTGTGATTTATAATCTTTTTTTAAACAGTTGAATAATTTCAACTGATAACCATAATAATCTAAAAGAGATATCAATCTCAAGTCTGTTGTATTCATCCTTGTGGTAGCTTTATTCAAATGAGATTTATTTTTTTCACATTTAAAAATTGTTTAAGAGTTGATAGATCTAGAATCCTATATATATAATTATATATATGATTTTTTTAGGGGGGAATGCACTAGGCACCATCAGAACACCAGTCTCCTGGTGTGTGGGACTTCCGGTTCATCCTGTTTACCCACTAAACCCTAACCAGGATTATACCCACGCTGGCATCGCTATACCGCTTTACTTCGGCATGGAGCCACATTGGCCTTAATCGGGCTCTAGAACCTTTTCTACGGATCTGTATTCCTACTATTCTCCACTTTTTTCTCCAGTACCTGATGTACATAGCTGTCCACTGCGTTCCATTTTTTGGCTGACTGTAGCATCTGATGTACCATATTATTCGGTGTCATTTGTCCACCTATCGCTAGCCTTAATTTATTTATATTTTTCTTCCACTCAGGACAGCTGAAAATAGTGTGTTCTGCATTGTCCATTTCGCTTCCACAGTATGAACTCCCAGGTGACTGTACAATACCAAAAATATGGAGGTACGAATTAAAACATCCATGCCCGGTCAAGGCTTGAGTGAGAAAGAAATTCATCTCCCCATGCCGTCTATCCTTCCACACGCTCAGATTAGGAATCAATCGGTAGGTCCATCATCCCGTTTGTTCCTCTTCCCATGTGGTTTACCATTTCTCCATGAGCCCAGCTTTAGCCTACGTTCTTACCGCTTTCTTATTTATGTGTTCCTGGAGCAAGAGGGTATTGTACACTTTCCTTCTCTCTAATACTAAAAGATGTATAGGATGAACTCCTGCTAAGACCAACACTGCACTCTCCGACACTGTGTGATATGATGAGGTGATTCTCAATGCCGTATCCCGCTGTACACTAGTTTCCTTCGGTTGTTTGCCTTGCCTACAGCTGCCACCCATATTGGTGCTGCTTACAGAATCTTAGCATGCACTACACTAGCTATCAATCTCCTTTTACGTGCCTTAGGTCTCCTTAG
Organism: Philaenus spumarius; assembly: GCA_018207615.1. NCBI lineage: Eukaryota > Metazoa > Arthropoda > Insecta > Hemiptera > Aphrophoridae > Philaenus > Philaenus spumarius. Next base: position 434,536 of record JAGFPH010000281.1, on the reverse strand, counting down.
ATTCGGCATCATCCTCACTAAGCTTGCTCCCATGTGCATTGCCTTTTCTGCTACTTTGTTGATGTGCTTCCCAAAGTTAAGTCTATTATCCAGATCCATTCCCACTTACGTCATACTTTTTTTTAATTGTATTTCGCCCCCACCTATATATATATTTTAGGATATGCGAAGGCTCTTCTATTAGTAACCAGTACTGCTTCCGTCTTCTGTATTGCCATTTGGAGAGATCTTTTTTCCAGCCAACATTTCACACGATCCAGACATTCCTTCGTTCGTATTTCTAGAATAGCAACATTATCTGCAGGACAGACTATTTTTGCATCATCTGCAAAGCCAATTATTTGTGAGTCACCTAGAAGGCTCCATTTGTAGCAGATCATCATACATTACATTCCACAGGAAAGGTCCTATTCGCTAGCCTTGGGGTGCGCCGCAAGTCATTTCCTCTCAGATAGTTATACTTTGTCCTTTCAACAGTATATTCCTAGAGTTAAAGTAATCGTCTATTAGTCTCATTAGGTATTCCAAAATTTTTTTCTGAGTAAGAGCTAACAAAATATCCCTCCATCTTGCGGAGTTGAAAGCATTTTTTACATCTATTGCCACCAGAGCACAAAATCCTCCTTTTCTGCCATTACCCTATTTACCAGTCTCCACCATAACTATGACTGATTTTACAGCATCAACCGTCCTTTTCTAAACTTGTATTGTTGGTTTGACAGACTCTTTTCTCCCTGCAAGAACAACTGAAGTAGTTGAAGGATTAATCCTTCTAACAGTTTACCGATCATGTCTAGGAGGCAAATAGGCCTATATGATGATGTATTCCCCAGTGGTTTCTCTCTTTTCCTGGTACCGGAGTTTTTCCTGTTTTTAGAAATTTTCCTTCTTTTTGTAGCTCTCCTAAGGTAAATTGGTCCTGCTCTGTTACTACCCATCCCCCATGTGACTGTCTGTACCACCAAGTATGACTCGGGAAAAGGTATTTTATGATCATTTAATCCCGGGACATTTCGACAAGTCCTTAGTTTT
>JAGFPH010000281.1:393981-428504 GCA_018207615.1 Philaenus spumarius | reverse complement strand
TGGTTTTTACTCATCTCTGACAAAAACGACGTCAAGAACTACTGCAGCAGATGATGATGACGATGAACTAAAATTGACTTTAATGAGAAGTGCCACCAAAAACAAAAAAAGGCAGGCAAACCGCAACAAATAATTTAATTTAAAATTTTTTTTTCCTTTTTATGTTTCATTTTTACTATGCTGTACTATCATAATTTAGTGTAAAATACAATATTAACAACCTGAAAACTTGTAATTTTTTTATACGCCCTTAATTCTTAGCCAACTTTTGTTAATTCCAAAAGGGCGTATGAACCATAACTCGTAAATAAAAAACACTTAGAGAGCTACTAAATATAACATCAGTACTATACCTCTAAATCAATTAAAAAAACTTTTAAAAGCCATATTAAGTATACAGGTATTTAAGCAAGCACTATTTAAAACATGACAAAACTTCAATCGCCTGTCCTGAAAAGTTGTGTTTTGGTGGATATGCCCTTTTGGCAGGAAGCCCTCAAATGTAGCCTACTTTATTAAAAAATGACTAACTATTAAATCCATAGCTCCTAATTAATTCTGTTAGTCAAAACTGATAAGCTTTTATTTTGTTTTTATTTTTCGTATTGTATGAATGATGGTTATTTCTTTTTAGAGAAATCTATCAAGACAAAATTTTGTACAGTAAATACTGCACTTTAAATATTTTTTAATTTAATTCATTTAACTGGTGTCTTCTATCAAGTTCACTATCGAATGTAATCCTAGCAATTTTACGAATAGCTCTTCACATTCAAAATTTGGCTAAGAAAAAAATATTTTTTTTAGTTTTGTCTTGATTCAACAAAAGCGCATTTGCCGAAAACCAATCTTGGACTACAGCCTCAACTTATGAGTTTTGTTGCTAAGATTGTCTAAATCTTAATATACTGCCACATCGGTAGTATCCAAAGCGTACAATACAGAAGGTAATTTATTAATAGTTTGTTTGACAGATCATTTAGAACAATCTATCTATCTATCTATATATATATATATATATATATATAAATGAATTGCTGTTCGTTAGTCTCGCTAAAACTCGAGAACGGCTGGACCGATTTGGCTATTTTTGGTCTTAAAATGTTTGTAGTAGTTCATAGAAGGTTTATAAGTAAAGAAAAGTTTGAAAAGTTTCCCGAAAAAGTTTCAAATTTGGAAGAAACTCAACAGCCTTTACTGTATGAACTCAAAACCATAGCTTACAAAAACAGCTGTTCGTATAAAAAGCTTAGCAACACGTTATGTTTGTTTACAATCATTACCATAGCAACATTACTTAGCAAATTTATAATCACTTTAAAATACTCTTCAAAACTAACAGCTTTTTAAGGTTAGATTGAAAAACTATAAACAAACACAAGGAAAAATCAACGAAAAATGCTTACAGAATTATAATTCAACTCAAACATTGGTTATTAAAATATCTATATAGGCCTACTTAGAGATATGCTGTTTAAAATATTGTTTATATAAAATACTAGCTGACCCGGCAAACGTTGTTTTGCCATATAAATAATTTTCAAGTAATTTCTAGTGTAGACAAAAAATAGCTTAATTATTGTAAGTGTTTAAGAATGTGGTATATGCGTGAAATAGGCATGGAGCGTTGTGAACGATGAGGGAATATATAAATAACAAAAGGCAAACATTATTTTTAAGATATTATAATTTATTATCCCCCCACCCCCCTCCCCCTTAGGAGTTGGTGATATTGTAAGAAATGAATGTACCACTTCTGGCCCGACCCGGCTTTGCACGGATAGACAAATTAACCTGATACTAATAATTAGCCCAAGTGTTTTAGTTCATTATAAAAAAAAAAAAAAAAAAAAAAAAAAACAATGTTCATTGTAGGCCTAACCTAAAATTATATTCAGTTTTTGATCAAAATCAGCTGTTTTAAGCTTTTCATACGAACAGCTGTTTTTTGTGCCCATGATAAAATCTAAAGAAATCTTTCTTCTTCTTCCTCAAGATTAAACTTCCATAAGATTAACATTGAAACTTTGAGGGCCACTGGGGCGTAGCCCTTATCACTAAGGGGTATGAAAAATAGATGTTAGCCGATTCTCAGACCTACTCAATATACTCACAAAATTTCATGAGAATCGGTGAAGCCGTTTCGGAGGAGTACGGTAACGAACATTGTGACATTTGACACGAGAATTTTATATATAAGACTATGAATTTTTTAATACTTTTCAAAACATATTTTTGCTATAGATAATAATAATAACAAACAAATTATTTGACACCATGCATAATCATAAACATACACGAGTTAATGCCATTAAAATATCACATTCGTAGCTTTATTTTGATATATAATTGTATATTTATTTAAATACTAAACAATATCTTATACTAATTAGGCCTATACATTTAAAATTACAAACTCTATTTGAACCAGTTTGTTACATCCTAAATTAACGCTGATGTTACAAAATTATTCAAATATCTTTTCTACGACCCCCAGCTAATTTAAACCCTCGCTAAGAAAGGGTTAAAAGAAATTCGAAATTTTAGGGCGGTTTGGGGGGGGGGTCAAAGTTACTAAAAATCCCTATAAGAACGAATTGGAATGACATTTTTGGTACGTAGCTTCCTTTTAGGCTGTAAGTGCTCGCAACATTGTCAATGAAATTAAGTGAAAGTCAAAATTAGTAAAAACTGTAAATTAAAACGATATATTTAAAGCTTTTTCATGTTAGATAGTAGTTTACAGGAATACAATTTTCAGTGCTTTCTTAAATAGCGTAGCCTTTTTTTCATGACCACAGTTATAGGATACGCATGGGTATGCAACGAACACTTATAAAAAATACAATTACGTCAAAAAGACTGAAAATACTAACAACCACGGGCAACGCCGTACGGGTCAGCTAGTTAGGAATAAAAAAGTTCCTAATGTTGCATCCTGTGGCACACCAAACGTGAGTTCTGCTATACTTAAAACTCTTACCCCTAGATACAAACTGCTGCTTTTAAAATATGAATGCATGAATTTGAAAGAGTTGTGAATTTAGCCCAAATGTTTTAAATTTATTCAGAATATGCACAAACTGCATTCTATCAGACGTTTTTCTCAAATCACAAAGCAATAATTTAAAAAAAGATTATTTTCAAACTCTTGGTTTCAGAGCACTTTTTAATAATACTTTAAACCGCCATTACAGTTGATTTACTCAATTTAAAATAGAACTGTGCATTTTAGTCCAGTAAAAATAGACAAAAAGAGCCAAAAGTAACTGTTTATTTGGTGGTAGTCTACACTATTGACTCAAATAATTTGGAAAAATAGGAACTACTGTCATTGGTCTGTAATTTTGAGGTTGTGATTTATAATCTTTTTTAAACAGTTGAATAATTTCAACTGATAACCATAATAATCTAAAAGAGATATCAACCTCAAGTCTGTTGTATTCATCCTTGTGGTAGCTTTATTCAAATGAGATTTATTTTTTCACATTTAAAAATTGTTTAAGAGTTGATAGATCTAGAATCCTATATATATAATTATATATATGATTTTTTTTTAGGGGGGAATGCATTAGTCACCATCAGGAGACCAGTCTCCCAGTGTGTGGGACTCCCAGTTCATCCGGTTTACCCACTAAACCCTAACCTCTATATTCGAGGCTTAATCCACGCTGGCATCGCTATACCGCTTTACTTTGGCATGGAGCCAGATTGGCCTTAATCAGGCTCTAGAACCTTTTCTACGGAGCTATATTGCTACTATTCTCCATTTTTTCTCCAATACCTGAAGTACATAGCTGTCCACTGCATTCTATTTTTTGGCTGACTGTAGCATCTGATGTACCATATTATTCGGTGTCATTTGTCCACCTATCGCTAGCCTTAATTTATCACTATTTTCCTTCCACTCAGGGCAGCTGAAAATAGTGTGTTCTATATTGTCCATTTCGCTTCCACAGTATGAACACTCAGGTACAATGCCAAACCTATGGAGGTACGAATTAAAACATCCATGCCCGCTTGAGGTCAAGGCTTGAGTGAGAAAGAAATTCATCTCCCCATGCCGTCTATCCATCCACACGCTCAGATTAGGAATCAATCGGTAGTTCCATCGTCCCGTTTGTCCCTCTTCCCATGTGGTTTACCATTTCTCCATGAGCCTAGCTTTAGCCTCCGTTCTTACTGCTTTCTTATTTATGTGTTCCTGGAGCAAGAGGGTATTGTACACTTCCCTTCTCTCTATTACTAAAAGATGTATTGGAGGAACTCCTGCCAAGGCAAACACTGCACTCTCCGACACTGTGCGATATGCTGAGGTGATTCTCAATGCCGTTGTACTGCCACTAGTTTCCTTCGGTTGTTTGCCTTGTCTACAGCTGCCACCCATATTGGTGCTGCGTACATAATCTTAGAGTGCACTACACTAGCTATCAATCTCCTTTTACGTGCCTTAGATCCCCTTAGATTCGGCATCATCCTCACTAAGCTTGCTCCCATGTGCATTGCCTTTTCTGCTACTTTGTTGATGTGCTTCCCAAAGTTAAGTCTATTATCCAGTTCCATTCCACGATACGTCATACTTTTTTTCTATTGGATTTCGCTCTTGTCTGTATATATTTTAGGATATGCGAAGGCTCTTCTATTAGTAACCAGTACTGCTTTCGTCTTCTGTATTGCCATTTGGAGAGATCTTTTTTCCAGCCAACGTTTCACGCGATCCAGACATTCCTTCGTTCATATCTCTAGAATAGCAACATTATCTGCAGCACAGACTATTATTGCATCATCTGCAAATCCAATTATTTTTGTGTCGCCTAGGAGCTCCATTTATAGCAGATCATCATACATTACATTCCACAGGAAAGGTCCTATTCACTAACTTTGGGGTGTGCCGCAAGTCATTTCCTCTCAGATAGTAATACTTAGTCCTTTCAACAGTATATTCCTAGAGTTAAAGTAATCGTCTATTAGTCTCATTAGGTATTCCAAAAAATTTTCTGAGTAAGAGCTAACAAAATATCCCTCCATCTTGCGGAGTTGAAAGTATATTTTACATCTTTTGCCACCAGAGCACAAAATCCTCCTTTTCTGCCATTACCCTATTTACCAGTCTCCGCCATAACTATGACTGATTTTACAGCATCAACCGTCCTTTTCTAAATCCGTATTGTTGGTTTGACAGACTCTTTTCTCCCTGCAAGAACAACTGAAGTAGTTGAAAGATTAATCCTTCCAACAGTTTACCGATCATGTCTAGGAGGCAAATAGGCCTATATGATGATGTATTCCCCAGTGGTTTCTCTCTTTTCCTGAGTAGTACTAGTTTTTGTATCTTCCAATCCTTAAAGAATGATCCTGCTTTAAGGCAAGTGTTGTAAGTTTTCAAAAGAACCTCTGGATAGAATTCTATTACTTTCTTTAGTACCTCATTTAGTATTCCATCTGGTCCCGGAGTTTTTCCTGTTTTTAGAAATTTTCCTTCTTTTTGTAGCTCTCCTAAGGTAAATTGGTCCTGCTCTGTTACTACCTATCCCCCATGTAACTGTCTGTACCACCGAGTATGACTCGGGAAAAGGCCTTTTATGATCATTTAATCCCGGGACATTTCGACAAGTCCTTAGTTTTTAAAATACTATTTTATAAACCAGTCCCCAAGGATCCTTTTCGGTTTCCAATAATAGATTTTGCCAACACTTATCTTGACTCTTTTTTAAAGCAGCTTTTAACTTTTTTCTCGATGTTTTATTCTGATACTGAAGCTGTAGGATACCTTTAGACCTATTCCATACAGGTTTTCTCCTCTTCCTCTTGCAAAAACTCAATAATCCCTGATTAATTCTTGTAATCTGAAGTTCAATATACTGGTGGTCAATTAGTGTTTCATCTTCGAGGACCTTCCAATGTTGTACCTTCCTAGCCACACTTACAGTCATTATCGTGATATCAATACTTGAGCTTGACACCCCCCTTTTAAAAGTAATCTTCCTACCTCTGTTTAGAACTACTAAGTCATTTCTGGATATTAATTCTGAAATGAGTTTTCCTCTTTTGTCTAACCTCCTTTCTCCTCAGACTGGGGCTTTGCTGTTAAAGTCTCCAGTTATTATAAATTCTCCCGGTGCAGATTTGAAACTATCCTCCAGATCATACGCCTCACTTTCAAATTTACCAAAAGCATCGCTCAGTGAGAAATATCAACTATATATCCTCATACCTGCCCCCTCAATCCACACAAGCATTTGTTACTCTCTAAAAAGTTGTCAATAGACATCCTCGGGTTGCAGACTTCTATTCCTGCTCTAAGTGTTTTATCCTGGTACCATATCGCATTATTTGGTTTTCTACCCTGCTCGCTAAACAAAACAACATCACCTTTTTTCTCTCTTGCTGTTTGAAGTAACAAATCTTGGACTTGTCTGCCTCTCCCCAGGTTGGTTTGTAGGAATACGTAACTCATCGTCTTCTACTCCTCGTACGTCCTAGCACCTCTTGGAATGTAGGGCACAGTCTACTCCCTGGTAAATGGTTTACCTCTTCTAGGCCTTTGTCTCTGCAAGCTGTACATTTTGGAGGCTGTTTGCAATATTTAGGTTGGTGACCTTTTTCTGCATGTGAAGCAGTGACCTCTTCTATTACTTCCAATACTGTTTGTTTGGGAGTGACCGAATCCTAGACATTTGAAGCAGCTCATCCATTCTCTTATCTGGCAGTTAACAAAGGCAATTTTAACTTTCCCTAAAGAGATCAGCTCTCCTGCTATATTATCTGGTACTTGTACCAATGCGACTTACATTCTGCTGAATACGGCTATAAGCTTGTATTTCTTCTAATTCGCCACGTTCGTCTAATGTTCCCTTAATTGCTGCGGTTATTTCTTTCTCCACTGTGGTTTCGTCCACATCCCTTATCTCTACCGTTGCAAGCTGTCCAAGTGTTTTGACTTCTGCAGTCTCTTTTATTGCTTGTACTAGGTCCTTGCCGAATTTTTCCGTATGTTCACTTTTTTCAGGATCAACAAATCTTCTATCTGCAGTATTTCTGCACCACTGTTTCCCGGATCCACCAATTCCTTCATTTTTTAAAATTATATCTGTATGAAGTTCCAGCCTTCGCTATCACTTTTATTGCGTCATTTTTGGTTCCTTGTTGCCTGTCGTAGAGTGAAAGCTTTTCTTTCTTCTATTTTTCCTGTGCTCTACCTTTTCCCAGTTCTCCTTGTTTGCATCTATCTGATCGAATACTTCAACATCTCTTTTTCCTGGCTTGTCTACTACCTTCCTCTAGCAGAGAAGAAGCTGCTCTTTTGGCATTTTGGAGTATAGAGCCAGACTGACTTCCACTTTGTTTTGTCTCATTCTTTCTCTCCACTGTAAGTATCGCAGGTACACCGTGGGGTTTTCTTGCTGAAGTGGTATGCCATGTTTGATGGTCAGTTGCTTGAAGAACTTCAGCAATCGTTTTCCCTTCTTCTGCTTTTTTGTTGCAGCTATATTTTAGTATACAGTAGAACTCCAATTATCCGGATTAATTGGGACCGGACCCGATCCGGATAATCAAAAATCCGGATAGTTGGATTTTTCTCGAAAAAAGGCCGTTTTTAGGAGAAAAACGTAAACAACACACAATAGAGAACATTTACGGTATTTATTATGAAAAAACAATATCAATGACAATGTTTACATTACGTAATATTTACAAACAATACTAAATCACTGTAAAATACATTATTTTTTTAACATACCAGGCAGAGTTTTGCTAAATTAAATCGATTCCGGCCCGCCAAGTCTCGCATCCGTTTGACTATGTTCTTATTCAAATATGATCCGGATAATTGGCGATCCGGATAGTTGGAGTCCGGATAATTGGAGTTCTACTGTACCAACAAACTCCAATGCTTTTGATAAATTATCCTTGACCGAGACTGGGTTATTTTTTAGTTTGTCCCTTTCAACAATCCTAAGGTTCTCTTCGAGGTTCCCAATTATTCTGTTGTTTTTCCGGTCTAGATCTTCCATTGGTTTGGATTTATTAAGTGCCTCTTCTAGTAGATTTCGGAGATTTTTGACCTCGAATTCTTCCGTAGCTGATGCACTCACTGATCTAATTTCTGAAGGCTGATTCTGCTTCTCTGTTCCCTTGTCGGGTCCTTCTGAACTACCAACCTAGCTTGGCTGGAGCCAGATTGCATTCAACTGTCCGGCCTTTCCTCATGCCTCTTCCTCTGAGGCAGCCTACTAATGCTATTTTGTCTCTAAAGGACGGGAGAACTCAAAATCTTCTTGGTCAAATTTTCCTGTCTGTCCATCAGAGGAGACCTTGTTACCTTCTTGGATCTCTGGAAGGGATTCTGAGTTCCAACGTCCACTTTTTCGCTGATGGAGGGACTTCCTTCTCCTACACTTGTAGCATGTACGAGAGCCAAGTGATCCACCCTATCAGAGCTGTAGATAGGACTTTTGTTTGGGGTGGGCTGATTCTGATTGATATCACCCCGGGCGGGTTTACGGAATACGCCCTAATCAAGGGGAATTTTTTTTAAATTTTAGGTATATAAAGTCGACTTTTTAGTACACTCTCACGAAAGAAGCATACATATTTTTAAGCTGTGTTACTATCTTCAAATAATTGAATTCAAAAAATTATAATACAATATATATGTTTAAAAGCAGTCAGTGTATTTTATTTATTTTTTTTCAAAGTGTACATAACTGTTCTGGACCAAAACTTCTGGTGATAAATACAATTCTGGTGGTAGAGTAATTACAATAACTGTATTCTACTAATTCGTTAAGTGCATTACATAGTAGGCCTACATGTCAAAAATAAAAACAGAAAACTTAAAGTAGGAGGCCGTCATATTACAAAATTACACTACAGTGCAAGTTATTTGTACTGTAAATATATATCAATTTAATTTTGTACATAATAAAAAATGAAAAATTGTTATATCAGGAAATTTTGGGGTGGGCTACAGCCCGGTAAGCCCACCCCCTGGCTACGTGCCTGCACCCTTTCTTCAATAAAGCTGCATAACTGGTCGCCCCCACAATCCTCGCGACCAACACCGGCTTCCGGGACTTTCACCCGATCGGAACCGGTGGTAGAGCTCACCTCAAGAGGCTTATCTACACGGGGTTTATCACACATCATTAAGTTTTCTTAGGAAGAAGAATAGCGTAGTATAAGTGAAGGACCCATAGCCCCCGAATACTCTGATAGCATCAGGATCAGAAGAAGTTGGTCAAGAGTGACCGTTTGGTCAAGAAAAACCAGATAGAAAAGATAAAAGAAAGGGAGCTAACCCAAGACAAGATGAAGGAAGGTTAGAACCAGCATGGGTACCTCGGGAATGCTAGTTCTCGAACTCACTAGTTGTGAGCCCCTGAGGTTATTATATATGTGATACAAAGATAGTATCTAAGGAATATCAATAAAAGATCCTTCAAATACAAAAATTTCAATTAATTTCTCCAGATTATAGTGTACAATAAAATGAGTACATATCTGATTTAACCAGTAAACAAGAACTATAACGGCTTAAATATTCTTGTCTTTAATAAGAATCTGTTTTAAAATTTAGTATTTTACTTAACAATTTAATATCATTTGTCCTTGCGATATTTTCATTTAATTAAATTGTTTTCAGAATTATCATGTAATAATTAAAATTCATTATTGATAGCAAAGAAACTTTAAATGTTACGAACTCAATCTTATTTATCTAGAACTGAAATTATTGGCTGTTCTTCATAAAAAAGAATCTTTAACACTATCATTACTTATAGTCTTATTTTCTTTAACACAATTTTTTATCAGAAACTGGTTGTTCTTAGTCTTCATACCACACCACTGTTACAATATCAATCACATTTTGACTACAAGCGATCCATTACATATTATTTTTGAGAGTAAACATTTCCCAAAATAGTTTATGTGCATTCTATGCTTGGTAAAATGTTCTTTATTTATATGCACATCTATAAATTTAATCCGTGGTAAACACTTTTCTACTTTACTGTTCACACAAGATGTCTCCATCAAATCATACCTATGCAGAATATCCATAACATCCCCATTCGTATGACTAATCAGAGGAAGAATATGTGACATGGTTAGAAAACAGTCGTTTCCATAATTATTTCTCACATAGTTGGTTCCTGTCCACAAATCAACATTGTCTTCTGTTAAATCAATAATGTCAGCCAATACTTGTTCTGTTCTTGCTCCAGGTTTCCTGCCTTCTACTTTCCAGTTAATATTTACAATTTTTGATAATTCACATGCTCAATAATTATACAGATAATTACAATCTATCTCCAATAACAATTATACAGATTTTGTCAGGTTGGATTTTAACTGCCTGATTTAACACTAATAACACAATCAAATTCTTTATTTTGTATTATTACTTTCCTCAAGTATACTGAATTTGTTAATAATAACACAAATAGTTCTCCCAATTTCATTTGAATTTATTATATTTTTTCAAAGTTTATCTTAAAATATCAGTTTTCCAATTTCATTTGTCTGATTCACATATTTAACTAAATTAGTGAATCAGTTCTTATTGAATTGTTGTAGCTTTACAAAAGTTTTATGATAACTTAATTCAGTTTTACACATCAATATTTCCAGAGTTTGACTTGAATTTCCGATTTATTTATTTTGGACCTTTTCACACAATTTTTACATTATTTTCTTTGTATTTTAATTCGTGATAAATCAAGAAAAATGGGATCAAGTTTTATAATTCTAGTAGCAGTTTCTCCAATTTTATAGTTCAGAAAAAAGTGATTAGAATAATGCATGGTCTAAAAAAAGACATTTGTTTTGAAAACAGATTTTTATATAAAATACAATAATACCTCTGCCATAAATATTTGTATAGATATTGTACTATCTTGTTTCTTAGAATAATAGTAACTATACATAAAAGACAAACACTCATGGATACAATATATCACAAGAAATAAAATTAGTATTTTTGTTCAATATCGGAGAATCGAAATGGCTTGTGTTCTTTATAAGAGAGTAAAATTAATAAATGCAGTTCCTATAAATACAGATGGAAATATATGTGAAGAAGCGGGTCGTGCAGGCTGGCTATTGTGTATGGAAGGGAGGAGAGGTATGCTATGTGTGGCGGGGTGGGGATGTGACTGCTGCCAATACTCTACTACCCAGTCTGTGTTTTAATGCCGGAGCGCGGCGCATGGCTTACTGTATCACTGATTTCCTACTAGTAGAACAACTCGGATGCACATCCATTTTTGTTTGTACACCACAAACAGAGTAAAAATAAGTCATTGTTTCCTTATCAGGTAAATAAACAAGGGGTGTCAACACTACAATGTTTTTAGGAACGGTAGTGTACTAGAGAACGAGACGAACCACTTTCACCGACTGACTCGCTACACTGACCTACATGTTGTTAGCGTGTGCGCATTGGACGTCCCTGCTTCTGCGCATACAGCCAGCCGCTTCATCACATATATTTTCATCTGTACTACAAAAACATAAATAATGTGGAAAAATTTAACACTAAAATCAAAGGACATTTTCTGTTTAAGTCATATTATTGTATTGACATTTTTTTATATTCTGATCAAACATGTTAAGTTAAATATGTACTGTTGAAAGTCTATTAATATTTAAAATCTTGATTTTGTATAGCATCGGTGTTTATTGTAAAGTATTGTTTATTGTATTTGTAATTATTTATATAATATACATACAACAATCACAAATATTTTTAATGATGTGATACGGTACTGTGTTGACATTGCTCTATTTTGTAAAACCTCAGCAATAAATTATTCTAATGTCTTATTTGTTAACTCTAACACCTTCAGCCTTCATTTTGCTAGTTGATTTTGAAGAAGGTTAACTGTTTCTTCAGCTTCTTCGCCTTGTTTGATAGCAACTTTCATTTTCCTTTGTCGTCTTTATTTTTCTTTTACAAGGCTATCACTTAAAAAACCTGCTTCCTTCTAAGAATTTTTGAAATTTAATTTCACAGCTTTTACTTAAAATTAAAGTTTTATAAAGCTCGTAAAAACTTCACCTGTAACTGTTCTCCAAACTCTTCCTTATTACAATGAGGTAACACATTGGATATAATGCAACTGAATTTGATCACATATTCCTGATAAATCTCAATAAGAATCCATTGTTTTCCTCTAAAAAAATTGTTATATATCTATAAAAAAAATCATTTAACTATTCTTTTGCCTAGTTATAATTTGTTCAATAAATAATATACATTTCCTCTTCAAATTGTAGAGTGTTTTGCCAGAATAGAGCAATTGGGCCTCAGCAATTGGACCTAATGGAGCTGCAGCACAGAAAAAATTATACTTTTTGGAAAATGACTTGTAATTTTGTTTGCCGGTTAGAAAAGTATCGACTCCTCCCTCATAATATAAAAATGTTGTATCTTGGTAGTTGTTCAAGTGGTAAATTATGTTTGTCATTAAAAAAGGAAAATTTTTGTTTCTTAAAATTTGTAAAGTTAGCGGTTGAAATATTTTACATCAACATTTTTTAACGGCCGCCATTTTGAAGATATATGAAAACACATTTTGGTTTTTTTGTACATGGGTAAAAGATATCATACCAAATGTGTATAAAAAATTTGCGTTCAATATATTATTCCCTAAATCCAAAGATATTAAGTATTTTGTAAAAAAAACAAAATGACAAAAAATTACCTCTTTGTTTTTTTTTATACAGGAAAAACCGTGATTTAACTGTTATAGTTTGATATTTATATAGAAATTAAATAATAAAAATTGTGTTTTTTCTTAAAAAGTGTATTCTGTTATTTCGTGCAAAAAGATACAACAAAAAATAGAATATAAACAGATAAGAAAATAGGATAAACATGACTACCGGCCAATAGGAAATGACACTGTTTCTATCTAGTCACTGTAACAGAAACTACAGTGACTATGTAGTTTATGTTACAGTGACTAGATAGAGAAAGCGTAGCCATATGGAAGCGGCCGCCAAGTTTAACCTAAAAGTACGGTAATTTCATCTGCTCAGAAGTATAATGTAATTTCTTTTCAAAATATCTAAAACCTTTTTTTATTTCACAAAGGCCTCATAAACATAATATTGTGAAGAAAAATTATATTATACTTCTGAGCATATGAAATTACTTTCAGGTTAAATATGGCAACTGCTTCCATAATATGGCCACACTGTCTCTAGTCACCAGCTAGTTACTATTACAGTTTCTGAGTATAACCAGGTACAACCATTGACTATGTGGGATTTGTATAGTCATTTTTTAGTCAATGGTACAACTCTACTTTGTTAAGAATGTAACAAAGCACGTAGGCCTATTTATACCACTGAGCTAAAAGATAATATATAAGTTATATCTTTTAGCTCAGTGATTTATAGTTCTGTTATACTGTAATATTCGACATACAGTCGTTGTGTCGTTGAAAGATAAAACTACTTACATTAAATCATGAATGTCTAGCAAGCACAAATACCATATTTTACAAAGTTCAATACCTTATCTTGTAATATGGTCACTTTAATTATAATACAATGATTTTAATTACAAATAATTATAAAAGCAAATCAATAAAGTCCTAATTTATGATATTTTAGAAAATATGTTGTAACAATAACTATAACTACTTTACACGATACTAATATCAATTCAGTACTATTATACAAAACCATAATAAATTCGTGTATATACATTATTTTATAAAAAACCAATGACAATCAATATTTATGTTATAAATTCTTTTGTTTACAAATAATTAAAAAGAAATAATTTATTAAAATGTCATAAAATATTATTCTCGTTTTTAAGTCATTACAGTAGAGTCGCCCGCTTATACTCACTAGACGGAAGACGAACTTACTCATCTTTGATTTGGATTTGGAAACGAATCAACGAACAGAAAAGCACAGACCAGACACGGACGTGAGAGTGTGAGTGTAAAATATGTGAAAGTTTTAGTTTGGTAGTGTAATTAATTTGCTTTTTCGATTTCAAATAAATAATAAACGAAAACGAGTCTGATTTGGAAAAGGATTACAATTATTGCCTTCGTATACATTCACATTGTAAGTTTTGTTTAGCTTTTCTAATCTATTATTACTACAGTATCATGTTAACCTAATATTCCTTTAGTAGCCTTTAATATTCCTTTAGCTAACCTATTTTGTTAAGAATTTCGTAAAAAATTCAAGTAGAGTAGTAGTAAAACCCAGGTTAAAATAGTTTGCAATGGAATGTTTATAGTTTGTGAACAAGACTAGCAAATTCTTTCACGTTAGGAAATAACTTGTATAGGCCTAGGCCTAAAGACTAATCTGGAATTTAGTTTTTACCCTGTTAAATAAGTTAGTTGCAGAAAGACCTGAATAACCTTATTAGGAAGTCAAATGAACCAGAATAATTAAGAGGTATTCTAAACTACTATAAATTGTACATGTTTTACAGGATGCTTGATCAGATAGAATATTATTAACAAAGGTTGTAGCCCAAATGTTAAATATTGAAAGTGGATCTAGCCTAGCTCTAACTACATTAGACAAATTGACTGCCTATAGGGTTAATTTTGCATAGACTTAATTATTTAATTGTGAAGTTCATTGCACAAACTATTAGGTCCTATCAATTTTAGGTTAGGTGAGATTTAACTATAAGCCTAGATTCAATTAAATATGCTGATGACTACATTTTAAACCTACCTAACCTATAAGCCTACAATTTATTTAAAACTCATTAAAATGTTTTAACTAAACTTATGATGGCTTGATATATGAAATCATAGGGCATTTAACTTTACTATTCGATCATAGTTTATAAAAAAAATCGGATCATCTGTAAAATTTATAATTTTACCATGTAGCCTATTGCGGCAGAGATGCCAATCTATGAGAAAGAAAATGCTCAAGAATATTATCATAATGTTTAATTACTAAATGTCTTAAATCACTGTATGTAACAAATATGACTACAAAATTAACGAAACAAAGTATAAAAACAAAACAAATATAGGCCTAGCACCTTAAAAAATGAACTTAAGGCCTACCACATTGCAAGCTAAATAGGCTATATAAGAATTAATATTACAGAAGGCCTACACAAATGTTAGTGTTTACACATCATAGGAAAATAACATGATTGCCATTACTCCACTGTTCCATGCGTTTAGTGAAACAACTTACCGTAGCCTACTAATATCTTAGAGTGTCTGTGGCCAAAGTTTACAACAGGACGTCTTGCCATATTGTGGCAGAGGTGCCAACATATGTGCAATAATATGCTCTACAATATGTAATTTTAATGTTCATTTCCATCTCTAAACAGCTTAATTAGATGCAAACAGAAAATATAATTTATAAAATTTAATGTAGGCTACCGGTAGCCTAATTAAGTTAATTATGAACAGAATATAAAACACCTGGAACCTAAACTCAATTCACAACTTATTTAACTCGGTAAAATATTATACATATGTTTTGAACTATGCTGACGTTAATAAACATGTAATAAAAAACTTCTGAATACTCCATTATTCCTGTATGTTTACAAACAACTTAACATCACTTAATAAAATAAATAGCCTATGTATAACAAAACAAAAACACAAACAATTTTCACTATATTTATAAAATTCTTCGATGCATCAATGTATTTTTGATTGATCGAAATAAAAAATAGCCTGAAGTTGTAACTTACAGTCTCTAGCCTCAGTATGTTTCCAGTTTGTAAACATATACCTATATAATTTAATTTAAGGCTCGGCAGACCCAGCCACCATCTTGAATGTCAACTCCCATTTTAAGAGCAATGTTAAACGGGTAATAAGATTACTATAGGCCTAATAATAATGATAAGAAAATTAATTATTTTGAATGTGTCATTTTAAAGACTAGAGTACAGTCCGAATGTGGATATCTTTTAGTTTTTGAAATTTGACGTAACTCAAAATCAAAGTTAATGATTTTTTTCCTTATTCAATAAATGCAAATATAAAAAATGTAAAAAGATCACCACATTCGAAGTTTAATAACTTTTAAAATAAAAGTAATTTCAATATTTTTGATAATTTATGACGAAAAAATCCACGATGTTGTGGAAGCATGTAGCCTACGCGCCAAATTTGTGTTCCTACTCGAATGTTTAACCTTCACTCTGGTGGTTATCATATCAACTTGCTGTTCGCGGAGGAATAGGCCTACTACTAGAAAAATATTATATCCGTTAATGTTCAAAGTGTGAGAGAAAGCTGTGTAATATCACATAGGTACTACCTTACATTGTTATACATTCATATTTCAGTACGTTTAAAGTCAGTGACCCTCTAGTTTCCGAATTCATTAAGCTGTCCTATAGGCCTATATTTGCTAGCGGAAGAATAAAAACTAGCAAGCTTTATACTAGGAGTGTACGGCTCTGCCACTTGGAGAGCTGCAATCCACAAATTTTTTTTCTCCCCTGCCGAGCCTTAAGTTGTTAGTTTAAAAAACGTTTTTGTTTTGTATAATGTTGAAATACAAACATTAAAAAAAATGGCATAAGTTCTTACTCATTGTCCTCTAGTCACAGTATGTTTACCAGCATTCAACATTCAATTTTACTACAATGTGCTTATGTTGGCAGCACTAGTCTACTGTTTGGCTAAAAACTGGTTGTCGTCTGCAAACATATGGGTGCTCTGTTTTAAACTTAAAATGTGTTGTAATTGTCAAATTTGGCCTACCCTAAAAATAAACTTACTGAATCTATTGTATATATATATATATACATAGGCCTATTGAGCGAGATAATTGTTAACCAAACAGCAAAATAAAAAATTTCACGGTTAGGCTAGGCGATATATAAATAGCCTACTAAAGCCTTGCACACACCGGAGTGATACTCTATCGCTGGAGCGACGCGATATAATTCCTAGAATTTTATCTGTGATACTTGGGCGATAATATCGCAGCGAAAACAGGTGCTTCCACACCAGAGCGGGAAAAGAGACTCGCGGGAAAGCCAGTACATCTCAGGGGAGCGTAGGGTGCGGTGATCGTGTGACTCTCTAGACGTAAAAGTGTTGTGTTATATAGTTAGTGTTTGTATACTGTACTGTGTGTTTACTTACCATGACATCGTCTGATGAAGAAGAAGCGTTGCTGTTACTAGCCGTACTAGAAGACGAAAGAGCAAGGAAAATGTGGGTACACGACATAAATAAACAACGGCTGCAATTTGGCGAGTAGGCTACCATATGCTCATGCCCCAGTTAAGAAAAGATGAAAAAATATTCTACATATATTTTAGAATGAATCAGGAATGTTTTGACCATTTGCTGAGTTTGATTGCTGACATTATTGAAAAGGAAAGTACCAAAGAGTTGACTTGGGAATTGAAATACAAGGGCAGACGTTTCCACGGTAGACGGCATCACTACTTCCTGTAGCTCAAGCTGCTTCCTCCTCATTGTACCAAATAACCTTACCAACACTTACCACGTGGTGGTACTAAAAAAGAATAAAATGGCTAAAATTATATGCACACGAAACATAATTACGTAGGCTTGGTTCATTAAGTACTATGCAGTACCTATCCTGGAAGAAAGGTTTGGTCCTAGCTAGCAAAGTGCTTCTTGGGACCAGCAAAACTTTTCATACTTACCAGAAGTATTCAGTGTCTTTCCGATGTTCTCCCAGATCTTGTCTTTCTTCTGTATGTTCTTATAATCCTTGTGATTTAAATCATAGAGCACCGGGTATGTTTAAACAACTTCAAGTAAGTGTTAGGTGATACACGTCATGTTGTTGTTACACGTGCACAGGACAGACGAAACTGAGTAGTTCAATGGTTTGGCCGCGTGGTATCGCTGCGATAAAGCGCTGTGAACAGTGCATGCAGCGTTACTGCGATAATATCGCAGTTCGCTCTGGTGTGTGCGGCTCCATAAGCCACCATGGTATCGCACGGACCACAGGTATCGCAAGAGAATTTCCAAGAAAAAATATCGCGCCCGCTCTGGTGTGTGCAGGGCTTAATGGAAAATTAAAATGTGTGTTAAGTAGGCTATGCACGCTTGATTACATCCAACTTATACATAACTTACTAAAAAGGGGCATTGTATTATTACGCATGAGACTTGTTTCCAATTTTATAAAGATACCTACACTTATCGTTTTTATAATAGGCCTAGGCCAATATATTATGTTAAATATAAAAATAAAAACATTAATCAAAATAAAAAATGTGTGTATTTGCAGCTAAAAAGTAGGCTATAGGCCTACTAAACAAATGAAACAGTTGTATTTCACTCATGTCACTGTTAATAGTTTCCAATTCTTAAAGCTATAACTTACATACACATATCATATATTTATTTTCATGTATTAGTAGGCTACATTACATATAGATCTACTAATTGCAAAAAATATCATAAGGCAATAAGGTAATATAAAATTTTATAGTTAATAAAATGTCTAAACACATTGTAAAAAAATAAATAAAAATAAATATTTTGAACTCACAATTTAACTTTCAATCAGTTAGGGGCATATTACACTGTCAAAGTTATTTGTCAAAGATCTTTGATGAACTCTTTGGCAAAGATTTGTCAAAGAATACATATTACATCTATCCAATTCTTTGATCAACTTTGATATTAAATTAGATATATTTTGGGGTTATGTTTCGGTTTATTCTAATATTTTTATTATTTTATTACTATTATTACAAAATTACAGTTGAAAGATCGTAATTCATATAATAAGGGGTTAAGATTTTTTAAACTAATCTTACAAAAACTTGTAAATACACTTTTACAATAAAGTAAACATAATGAAAGTCTCTTTAATGTTTTACAAAAAAACATAAACTTAGGCTATACTGCCGACCCCAATATTACAGACTGCAAAACATTATTTTTTGTAATTTCTTCTGAAGGTTTTTGCCTTTCATCGCGATTTTTATAGGCATTCGTGACAATGTTCCACAAACAATATTCTTTTTCATAATGTAAAATTAAAGTTTTCACAGCTTCAGCACTCCATGTCAATTTTGCCATCGTATTAAAAATATAAAAGTAAAGGAACAGAAAGAATATAATGAAAACAGAAAAACCGTACCGGTATATTATTTTGAGGTTAGGAGGTTACCTAAAAAATGCGTAGGCCTACTATATTATTTTAGTACTTTATTCGTATTCTTTTTTGAAAATCTTTGTCAAAGATTACAACATGTCAAAATTCGTCAAAGTTTGATGAACGAATTATTTCGTCAAAGAATCATCAAAGATTTGTCAAATTTCTTTGATGTCAAATCTTTGATCAAAGAATTTGACGTTTCTTTGATAGTGTAATATGTACCTTAGGCCTACATTGTGCTTAGGTTGCCAGCATTTCTCTCTACCACAAACAGGTCATTGTCTGAAAGATGCCAGTAGGAAAATTTATTGTAAACTGGTGCCAAAAATTTTAGGGTTAGGTTTCAGACGTAAACAATTAATTAAAATTGTTGCAGAATTTATAAATTATAGTAGGCATAATTCACCTTCTTACTTACAATTCCAACCTAAAATAAACGGTACCAGGAACTGGCACATACTTTCTCACAAACACATTTAAATTACTAAACAGATTCACTGTGACTTGTAGGGTGGGGTAGGAGAGTTTTTTTTATTAAAGTTGGAGATTAACTAATAAATATTATTATTATTATCTAAAAAGAAAACTATTCGATCGATTTCGAAAAAAATGCACCACACACGACAATTAGGTCTTTATAGATACACGTAAAAAGGTTTTAAATTTTTTGAAAAACAACCCTCTTTATGGCCAAAAAACCCCCAAAAATCAGTTATTATTATTATTATTATTAGCTAAACGAGAATTTTTAGAAAGATGCGGGTTTTTGTATATGGTAGGGCACATTAAAGGCTACAAATAAGCCAAATTTTATCAAAATCGTTAGAGCCGTTTTTTTATAAAAAAATAATAACTGATTTTTTGGGGGTTTTTTGGCCAAAAAGGGGGTTGTTTTTCAAAATTGTTCAAAACCCTTTTTCGTGCATCTATACAGGCGTACTGGACATGTCTGGTGCAAATTTGGTTGAAATCGATAGAATAGTTTTCTCTCTAGCTTTGTATACTTTTATTAAAGTAGGCGATTAACTAATAAATATTATTATTATTAGCTAGAGAGAAAACTATTCGATCGATTTCGAACAAATTTGCACCAAACACGTCAATTAGGTCTTCATAGATGCACGTAAAAAGGTTTTGAAAAATCTTGAAAAACAACCCCCTTTATAGCCAAAAAACCCTTAAAAATCAGTTATTATTATTATTATTAGCTAAACGAGAATTTTTAGAAAGATGCGGGTTTTTGTATATGGTAGGACTCATTAAAGGCTACAAATAAGCCAAATTTTATCAAAATCGTTACAGCCGTTTTTTTATAAAAAATAATAACTGATTTTTTGGGGGTTTTTTGGCCAAAAAGGGGGTTGTTTTTCAAAATTGTTCATAACCCTTTTTCGTGCATCTATACAGGCGTACTGGACATGTCTGGTGCAAATTTGATTGAAATATATCGAATAGTTTTCTCTCTAGCTTTGTATACTTTTATTAAAGTAGGCGATTAACTAATAAATATTATTATTATTAGCTAGAGAGAAAACTATTCAATCGATTTCGAACAAATTTGCACCAAACACGTCAATTAGGTCTTTATAGATGCACGTAAAAAGGTTTTGAAAAATTTTGAAAAACAACCCCCTTTATAGCCAAAAAATCCCAAAAAATCTGTTATTATTATTATTATTAGCTAAACGAGAATTTTTAGAAAGATGCGGGTTTATGCATATGGTAGGGTACATTAAAGGCTACAAATAAGCCAAATTTTATCAAAATCGTTACAGCCGTTTTTTTGTAAAAAAATAATAACTGATTTTTTGGGGGTTTTTTGGCCAAAAATGGGGTTGTTTTTCAAAATGTTTAAAAACCCTTTTTCGTGCATCTATACAGGCGTACTGGACATGCCTGGTGCAAATTTGGTTGAAATCGATCGAATAGTTTTCGCTCTAGCTTTGTATACATACAGACATACAGACATACAGACATACAGACATACATACAGACATACATACAGACAGACATTTTGTAAAAACCTCTTTTTTGGACTCAGAGGGTCCCAAAACGGATATTTCCACAAAAATCTCAACATCGAATTTTTTGCGATCACTATACTTTCTCTATACTATAGTATAGTGAGAAAGTAAAATGAGCTATTAATAAAACCTTGACCTAAATTAACTTTCATTTGTTTATAGTTTGTAAAAACATATAGGTCTACTACCACTTTTAATTTTAATACCACTTCTTAATTTTCATAAAAAAGTCATAAAAGTTGACAATGTAGGCATGGCGTATCTGCCTATTTACTATAATTTGGTCAGGAATTATGTAGCCTACTGTATAAATTAAATAAGAGTTAGGATTACCTTTTTAAATTTTGTGTATCTATATATTTTCCTACCATGGAAATTGTCTCTGTATTTCTATATTGGCCCAGCTACACTTTCCATCATTAAAATAAATTTTGTTGGCCTGTAATAATTTAGGGCTAGCCTACTTTGTGTAGTCTGCCTATTATTCTAGATTCCATTCCAAACACTGAACATTCACTCTAGATATTAATTTTAGTTTAAAAAGAAAAGTGTTCAAGCTAACGATATCCTATATTATCACAATTTGTAGCAGATTCAGAGTTAAGGAAACGAGGTTCGAGGTTCCTCCATTCTAAACCATTAAAAACTTGACTAACCTTTCAAAATATTGGTTTGTTCAAAACGTTTAAAGTTGTCTGTCAGGGGTTAGCCTTGTCCAAACTGTCTATTTTTTCTAGACTTTACTAAGGATAAAAAAGCAATAAAAAATTTAAGTCTTAAACATAAGTAGCCTACCGGTAAAACATTTTCACAAGAGTAACAAAAATATAATAGCTGTTCGATATGTTCGACAGACTATAAACCCCTTGTAGAGATAAATATAAAAGTTAAATCTATTAAAAAGTTCCAGATCTGATACAAAAACATACAAAAAAGTAATAGGCCTATAATATAAGCTCTCATCTATAGTGTTTAAGTAAGAGGTGTATGACAATCCTGTTAAATATCTTTAGGGGGATTTTTGTAAAATAATATTAATAACTCATCAAACCATGATGTTCACCTTGGTACTATATCAGCACGACCCAACACAATAATTGTGGGAATAGTTTGATAAATTTTGTTGTTCCCTAATAATTGCAGACAAACACTCTTTCAAAAAATAATCTATTTTGACATTTTTCTGCATCTTCTTTTATTCAAGCTTTAATGATCGAAATTGGTTTGTCGTAAAACCAAACACAGATTGAAAGAGGAGATTTTAAATAGTTTGTCATCTTCCATGTAAAAGCTGTATATAAAAAATGTAGTCAATAGTTTCTACTTAAGGTAAGTTTTTTTCATGGACTTTGTGTAAAATTTTTAGGCCTACTTTTTATACTTACCAAGTTTTTTTAAGGAAAAGTCTATTTAGCATCCTATTATTAAAAAATGTATTGACTTGTTAGTCTTGGAATGTTTTCATGTATTGCAGCATCAATCATTAAAATACTTGATAAGTTAATTGTGTAATAGTTGAGATGGCATAGCCAACATATGAAGCAGTGGAATGTCATATAGTTTTGTATATTTGGCCATTTTATTCCACAGTATGTTTCTTAAAATAGCTTACAATTTTAA
Organism: Philaenus spumarius; assembly: GCA_018207615.1. Lineage (NCBI taxonomy): Eukaryota > Metazoa > Arthropoda > Insecta > Hemiptera > Aphrophoridae > Philaenus > Philaenus spumarius. The sequence goes on along the minus strand of JAGFPH010000281.1, from coordinate 405,723 downwards.
AAATTAAATTTATATAACTTGGGTGTAGGCCTATTATATTAGCCTAGCTACTAATAAATCTTGTTGGATTTTGAACCAAATAGGCTTTCATATCTGTTTTAGGTAAAAAAAACAAACTCAAAATATTTTATTCAGATTATTTTAACAACCTTTTGGATAAAATTTTAAAGGTTTTAATTTAGTTCTATTTTTTAGTGCTTCAAAAATATTTTGTTTTGTATTTGTATAAAAATAGAAAAGTTAGGCCTATATGTAACTTTATCCATTACCGTAGTTGAATGTTATAAACTCCATACCTATAAGGGTATATAAACTTATTTGAAGAATCATCTCTAAAAAATAAAATTTGAAGTCCCTTTTGTTATATTGCATAGACTATATTGTATCATGTTTTTATGGCTTTTAATTTAGTTTGGATGGCGGTTTTGTCATTACAGTTGGTCTATCCTTTACACAAAAACTGGACTTAAGTTAGTAGCTTATATCACAACTAAAACTCTGAATAAATTTGTATGTTTAAATTATTTTTTATTCCAAACTAAACAGACCAAATTTAGTATTTTAGAGAAAAATGCTGCAATTGGCAGACAGTCCCCGATTTTCCATAAACTGTTAGTTTTTCCAATTTGTGTATGAAACACAATAGAAATAAGAAATATAATTGTAATAAAATATAAAAACTATTAACAAAACCTTTAGAAATAATGAGTGTGTAAACAAATTCATACACTCAGATTTAACAAAAATGCCCTACTGTTAAGTCAATAAAACTGCTACCTTATTTATTATGACTATCGTGGACAATAAATAATATCATCATATCAAAAGTGTATAAATTATTCTCAAATTATTCCATAATTGCTTGTCTGATGAATCACTTCAATGATTGTTCGTAAGAAAAGAATGTTCCTCATTTATTATAGTATTTCAGCTATTTAGGAAAAGAGCAAGAGAACATTTTAAAGTTCTTAGTCAGTGCTTGATGAATCATTAAGCAATGTGAATAATGGTGAGATGGCTCTCATGAGTGGGCTCTCCAAACGAAGGTGAGTGTCGGCTCGGGTAGCGAGTAGGCTCTCGGAAATCATGTGAATAAAGATTTGGAGAAAACCAGCGAGTACCCACTCGCCTAGTCAATTGTTTCCGAGTGGGCTCTCGCTGTTCATGAAAATTTTTGATTTGTTGGCAACTCCATGCCAACAATATCTCAAGTGCAATATCCGTGAGTCTTTTCCCTGGACAGCAATAATTGTGTTGCTTTAATGTTATCTTTTAATTATTTGTAATGTCACACTAAGTTACTCACTTCTTTGTATACCTAGATCTTAAACTTTAAAAACAAAGCAATGTTGGCATACTATGTGTAGTTTGTTTACGTTTCTAAATAAATATCAACCTTAAAAAAGAAAAAAAAATATATATAATATAAAATAAACAAAATATTTTATGTGTGTTACCCACACTCGTCATAGTGTAGGTACGCACACAACGGGTTAAGTATCAGTCTACACCCGTTAAAGGTGTAGCTGTCTACTCACCCGGTATGTTTGTCACCCACACTCGCCGTAGTGTAGCTAGCACACCCCCACACTCATCGTAATGTAGGTACGCACACATCAAGTTACTGAAATTTTTTTTGGGGGGGGGGGAGGAATGGTTAGGATGAGGGGACAATTTAGAAGAATTTTTTTTGTGTTATATATTTTTCAAATCAGTTTTAAACTAGTGTAACCAAACAGTTTTAAAATGTTTAACAACTAGTCGTCTATCTTCTATCGTCAAATTATGTAAATGATCCTAGCTAATTCAAGTCTTCTTTGTTGCCCTCTTTCGCGGATCGCTCGTTCACCAACGTAAGCATTTTGGATGTCTTCAACTCTTTCTTCTTCTACCTCGTCAACAACAAAATCTTCGTCATTTAATCGTTTCGCTACGTTATGTAAGACAAAACAACTTAAGATATAAGTTGGTACGTTAGCTAATTTTATTCTCAGTTTATGTTGCAGCATAGGAAAGCGTTGCTTTAGCTGTCCGAAGCATCTTTCAATTATTACTCGTTCCTGTGATAAACTTCTATTGTACACCCTCTCTTACTCAGTTGTAGGAGGTGAGAAGGGATTCATTAACCAAGGGAAATTCCGTAACCAGAATCTCCAAGCAATAACGCTCCTACCGTGTTCCTCTACAAAATGGGGAGAATTTCAGAATTTCTCCAAATTCTCGCATCGTGTACCGACCCAGGCCAAGAAGCGTCAACACTGGTAAACTCATCATACGCATTGCAAGTCGCCTGCACATTTATACTCGCAAATCGTTTCCTGTTTATGTATTCGTCTCCGTGTAGGGTCGGTTTTACCACAGGAATATGTGTACAGTCTATGGCTCCTATAGCTGAAGGAAAATTGAAATTTTCTCATGTCTACTTCCATTTCATCATGGTTGGAGGGAAATTTTATCCAAACATTGCTCTTCCTAACAATAGCATTCATAACATTTTGGATAGTTTTTGTTGCCGTTGTCCTGTGACACCCTATGTCCTCGCCCACGCCTGCTTGGGATCCAGGATCACCAACATACCTTAGGAAAGTCTCCATTTTTCAAACTTACTTAAAGCCCCACCACGATTGGTCTCTTCACCGTTCAAAAAGTGCTCACTCATCCATTCAACATTCTGCGAACTGAACCTGTATAAAGTCTTAAACACATCTTCACTGGTTTCGCGACGTGGCTACATAAATTTTGCGTCTCCTAATCGGCATAAACTCGGCCATAGCTACTCACTCAACAAGGGCGAGTGTCCTACTGATGAGACTCGCAAATCTTAGAAAGGGCACTCAGGCAGCTGAGTGTACACTCGGTATTATTCACCTGATAACTGGAGAGCCCACTCGCAGGTCAATAGTTTACTCGAGGGGGTGAGAGCCCTCTCGTCGTTGGAGCCGAGTCTGTTCTTATTATTCACCTGAACCTGAGTGGCCACTCGGAAAAAACGATAATTAAGTGCCCACTCACGATTATTCACATCACTTATTGTTCTCTGTCCAATAGTGTCAACAACTGGTCTCTTTCTTTTGTTCACATAAATCCAGCTTTGTATAGGCTATAGGCTACATATTGTTGATTAATAAAGTGCATTTACTTCATAATGCCAGGTAGACTAGTGCAGCCTTAACAGTTTCAAAGTGTAGCAAACTGGGCTTGCCTTTATATACACCAGGGAAATTATACCATCATTTTTTTTTTTTATTATAAAAAGTGGAGAAAATCAAAATTTCTTGGGATGCAACGGGCGGCCCCAAAGGGCAAGTAGTTTAAGTTTAGAAAACGACTTGGAAATCCTAGGGTTTTTGAAGTCGCTGGTTTCGAATTTGACATCGGAAAACATCGCCAATGTCCTGGACAGCCCTAAAGGGCCCACAATTTAAAAGTTGAGAAAACGACTTGGAATTCGTTTCCCTGGGGGGTTTGAAGTCGCTGTTTTGAATCTGACATCGAAAAACTTCGCCGTTGTCCCGGGCGGCCCTAAAGGGCCTGTGTTCAGGGGCCAAAATTGCTTAATGGCGAAAACGAGTTGGAAATCGTTTACCGAGGGTTTTTGACCGATGCTTGTTAGAGGCTCTACCCCTATTGGGGGCAGGGAGGTGAATTATAAGAATGCACTTTTGAATGCATTTTCGGGAATAAACTTTCTTCTTTTAAATGATAGCCTACCCTTGAAATGGCAATTTTTAGCACATTAAAGGCGACAAAAAATAGCCCCTTAAAATAAAAATGCTATATAATAAAGTTAGACTTCGTATCCAATCCCTCCCTACCAATTACTCTGGGCCCAGAATTTCAAATAGTTGAGTTCACAAATCTGGAGCATTCAAGAGTGTGAGAAAATTTAAGTTTTGTTTTTGTCTTTTTTTCCCTTCAACCTTTTGCCACTCGGGGCATCAGCGACGCTTTTTCCCTAGTAGAACCCCAACGAGCATCGGTAATATTTTCTGATGTCAGATTCGGAACCAGTGACCTCAAAAGACCTTGGGAAACGATTTCCAAGTCGTTTTCTCAACTTTTAAATCGTAGGGGCCGCCAGGCGCATCGGCGATGTTTTTCACCACTTTTTTATCAATATTTAGATATTTAAAAAAATGGTGCACTTTTGGATGTATTTTATACAGCCCCGATGCAATTCTGTCCGAGCCGTCAATCGTCATATTATTTGTAGACTTTTTCCCTGATCCAATTCTGAACACAACGCAGAAAACCCCTTGTCGATACGAGCTGTATCTCAAAGTTAAGTTTTTTTTCTAATTACCCTGGTCTATTAGTCACCCTGCTTTCCCTTCTGAGAATAAAATTCATGATAAAAGTCAAATTGCAGGTCAATTTAAACTATGTAGCAATACACGCTACTATACCTTGTTGTTTTACAACTAATTTTGCTTCAAATATTCAACAGCAAGTTGTAAAACATCTACACAAGGGTAGGAAACAAGGATACACTAATGTTTTAAAACTTTTAACGGGTTCTACATTTTACAATTTTTAAAATGTTGTTACTGTAGACCCTATATGAATTCTTTTTTATTTGTAGATAGCTACAGTTTGAAACCAGTGTTGTTGACAGTGACACAAAAATATGTCGATGCTGAACTTTACATGATTTGAAAACTTAAATATACGCTAAGGTTATATGGATTTTGAATAACCCTCAAAAGAGCAAATTTTTTAAATCTAGAGTCTGTTTTAGAATTACAGATTTCTCCATAGTAGGCCTATGTATGGGAAAATATTATTTTAAATTGATTTAAGACGGTGTAATGAAAAATCTGAACTTTTTTCTGATTAATTGTTAATTTGTATTAATTTTGCGAGTGTATGAGTATGTGTACACGATATTGAATATAGCTAAATAAAACTATACATCCATGTATTTATGTTAATGCCAGTTTAAAAGAGTAAAGTAACTGAAGAATTAGGCTTTTTTTTTAGGATGAAGAATAATGCACTTACTATTGATATACTTTTAACATAGGCCTAATAAAGAAAAAGAGCCCACTTTCTTTTTTTTTAATGTTTTTCGAAATTTGACGGTTGTTGTTAAAGGTACTCCATGATTTCATTATTAATTTACAATTTAAACAACAAAACATTGCAAACGTGTTTTCCTTTATTTAAATAACATAAACGGTACGCTAAATAAAATGTAAGAAATTTTTTAAATATAATATATTGTTACGAATATTGTTCTAGAGGTGCTTGGTTGTTGGATTCCTACAGGGGATTAAATTGACGTAAATTTGTTTTTTATCTTAAAGTGGTGTGTGGAGTAAATGAATATTCTAGAGTAAATTGGCATAGAAAGAGAGTAAAAACGAAGAGAAACTTAACAAAATCTCAGTAAACATTTTTTATTTCGTGTAAACAAGTGCGTGCACAGTTGATGTAATACAAATGTAGGAGGTGAAAATAATCGCGGCGCTGAAAAACTAAGGATGGATTTATAATGTCTAATAATAATAATTCGTTTTAAGTCTGACAGTTGTAATTGTTACTTGTGCAATAACTAACTGTATTTGACAATCAGGCTGTCGAATATGTGACAAAGAAAGTATATTATTGTAAGTTATCTAACAAAGTAGGGTAAGCCGCTAAGCGGACGACCTTTCTACACTGAGAACATTAAAACTCATATCTTGTATTACGAGCTAGGAATGTCAGGTTAGAAAGTAAGAATGGAAATATGTATTTGTGGAATCTGTGTAAAAGGGGTCTTACATTCTTGCGATGAACATACTTAACTTTGTGAGAGATAGTTTCTTACTGGCGACTGGCGTTAGTTAACTGCATTCCACACACGAACTCTGCTGTTCACACGGAACTGGTCTGGGAAAACATTAATATGTAATCGTCAGTCTTTAGTTATTTATTTCAATTAAACGTAGAACCTGTTTGATGTAGGAATGTAATAGTGCGCATGTCGAATGTTCACATGAAAGAGTTCATTGTTAGTTTACACGCTTTTTGCGCTAGTCGCGCGTCAGAACACTCAAAATGTTGTTCAAGGAACTGGAATTTGCCTTATCGGTCAAAGAAGTGCTGGTTTCTTTTTAATGCTTACATTTTTAACACATAATAATAATAGAGCTTGACTTTTGTGAATACTTCATTTACTTATCACGAAATCTTCGGAACCACTACAGTGAACAGATACGACATTTTGTAGGGAGGTCCTCATTGTTTATAGGAATTCGCTAATAAAAACTGTTCGTAAATTCACAGTCCTATTGTAAAAATCTTGAAAAACAGTGACGGTTATTAAACATTATTTGTCCAAAACGAAACGACTATGTAGGCCTACGCGAAATTCGTTATGTTAATCAAATTAATTACATTATCTATGTAACCGTAAAAGTAGCATTAAGTGGAAAAACATTACTTCCCTTAAACTATGTGTTACCGGTACAATATATGTTATGTTTAAATTTTAAAATCCACCATATCAATCAGAAATTTAAGATACCACAATGAGGACTTGAAATGTAGATCGGATATTAGAAAACAAGGATATATTTGTCAATTTAATTTTAAAATTGCCTACTTCGTCGTTCCATGTAGCATATTTTATTTTGTGAAACGAAGCATTGTTTATTCAGTTTGATTTATTTATATTTTGTGTATATCTTTCTTGCATGGTGGTAGAGCATCATGGTTTCGTTGATAACGATTACGATAAATGAAATATTTTGGGAAATTCGCAGACCTGGGTTCTACACGATCTCTAGAGTTGTTGTTCCTTCCTGACGTTATCTCCAGTCATATTTTTAATCACAAGTCTTAGCGATTATAGTTTTGCTCATTTCTGTAATCTTATGAATGTTTCTAGTTCAGATAATATGGTTTAATTGCTTTTAATTACAGATTTTAATTTGTTTTGTGAACGGTATTGTGTATGTTTTTTTTGTAGCTACTATTATTGTTTCCAGTATTGACAGATGATACACATTTATGTGTAAAAATGAATGTTCATTCGCGAAAATTGTACGCCTAACCTCCTTCGAATTCACTACAACTTGATCAACATATTTATGGTACCGGTACTACTAGGGCTTCTTTCAAACATACTCATAATATGGTGTTTCCTATAGCCTCGGGAAATATATTTGTTTTTAAAATTTATTTATCGAGTTACAAGCAGAGAGTGAGATATATATTCTGGCATGCAATTTATAATATTATTATATATATTTAGTGGTATCCTTATGATATTTAACTTTTCTTCCAATATGTTTTACTCAGTTGACTTTTAACATTTTTACTCACCATCTAACAATTAAAATGATAATTTTCAGCTGGTTCGGTTTTATTTTTACTTTGTAAACTGCTGTAGAGAATGAGAACTACAATTTCCGTAGCTGACGGTCATTAAATAAAATGTCCGAGCATAGCATTCCTGAACGCCTGATTATACGGACATCCTCGAAGCAAGGACATGTATTAGTATTATTATGTCCGACTTCCGTTTACCGCCATTGCTCGCGCTTGTGGGAATACATTTAGGAAGTTAGTTGTATTTAGTCACGTAGAATTTTATATGCAGAATTACACACACTTTAGCAAATATTATTCGAAAAAAAGGGGGAAACAGCTTATTCTGTAGGTAAATATTATTGAAGTAAAATCTTTGGTTTATCCATAATTTAAACTCTTGTATGTCCAAATCGATATGAATGTTTTAATTATTACTGTCCACTGTGATGAGATAACAAAATAATCGTTCTGTAAACTGTATTAATATTATTCGAAAATGCAAATGCTGTACACATACAATTAAATTTCTTAATTACTTGTTTTGTGAAATCTTTACTTGAAAATTCTGAAAATAAAGTCACTAAAACCCGACGACGTTATAACTTATTTGAGCTTAAAAGAAAATACCATACCTTTTCCGTTGGCTTTAATAAATTCACGAAAGTACATTTTCGGGGTTCTATATTACAAATACAGTAATAGAAGTTTATATAAGTAATTATTGTTTATTTTTGATGGGTAAATTTTTAGCTTTGTCCTATGTTCTAATTTTAACATTATCAAAATACTTCTGCTACTGAAAGAACTAAATCTTATAAATATTTATATTCTAAATAAATAATATAAATGTCATAATAATTAATACTACGCGAATATCTAAAGTTTTAAAGGTAATGAATCATGTTAGCAAAGGTTTCTGCGAGGAGGTTCTTAAATCTGATACATTGATACAATTTCTAGTACATATTTTAGGAAATTTTCTGTTTAAGAAGGAAGTTGTAGCTAGCAAGTTTGTATTTCACGTTTAACTTGGAACTGTTATCATAACCACAGATTATCAGGAAGTGCGTTATACAGTAATAGGCCTGGTAACTATCTAAAAAATATATTACGAGTATGTTGTAGCAAATTCCTTTTCCGTTGTTTACAAACTGTAGTAATGCATTTTTAGTAAGCTCTTCTATTTATTTTGGTATGTTTTACACATATGAACTATGTTCTGGATAGGCTACGTGTTTGCTTTATAGCTAACTTGATTAAACATATCTTTAGTGTAAAAAACATGGGAAGTCTGATAAGGGGTTGTCAGTCAATAGATATGAAAGGGTCATAATCATCTCAATATAGCAAGTCTTTTTGATGTATTCTATAATAAATTTTATTATTGATATAATGTTAATAAATTTAAGAATATGTCCATACTTTATTATAGGAAAAGAATTATGTAGCCTACTCAAATTATAAAATAAAAGCGTGAGAATATAAATGTTCGTATTGTCTTATATTGGCAAAATACTGTAGATATCTAAAATTACATATTTTTTCTGGGACCTGGGGTACCCGCACTGCTGGTTGATTCTGTTGTGGATATATTGCTTTGTTTGGTTAACATGTGCTTTTGTTTCTTTGCTAGTGAAATGTAGTGGTATTCTTTATTTAATATTTAAACAAGAGTTCCGTTTTTAGTATAGGTTAATGTTTTGTTGTTGATCTCCAACTACTCATGTTTTAATTTAACGCCAACGCTTGACAAGTTGTTATCAATATTTTGATTAGATTCGGTGCAATATCAACGACGAATAAAGGTGAGAAAACATAAAGACGTACTGGTAAAAGAGTGAGCGATAGGGCTTTGCACTAAATTTGAAAAGTCTAGGCACAGAGAAAAGATTGTAAACTCGGAGAATCTGTAAATTAAAACCTAACGCTATATTATACAACTGGAGGTGTTGCCAAATTTCCTCTATTCCCTTCCTTGTCTGTATAGCCAAATGAGTTGGCAACATGGTGTTCAATTATCAACATAAACAACAAGTACGATAATTTTTACAGTAATCTATAGTAGACACATTCCGTATTGCATTGAACGGTCCGAGTTAACTATCTTTTGTATATCGTTTATCATCTAGGTCTTCTGACTGTCCAACGAAGGGTTTTCTCACTTGTATTTCTTTTTTCAAAACTGGACAAAAATTTCTGAAAGTTAAATTTAGCTTCGTTCTTTAAAGGTTTGTACATATGAGGCATTTTTTAGTGGTTTAAAAATGCGTTTGATGAGTAAACATATTTTTATTTTTAATTGAAAACTTCCTTCTGTAAGTAGTTCTACTTGATCAATTGCGCGGAAACCGCCAATACGGAAAAAGGATGAAACCTAAAAAGCTTATTTTCCCAATTTTTGAGACTTTTAACGGTCGAGGCTCTAAAATATGCCCTTTCTTGTTACCTTAAATATATAATTTTTGCAAGATATTTGTAAAAAATTTAATTTTTGGAATCAGTTTCCCCACTTGTGAAAAGTTTTGGGACGTTAGTGTTAGTATTGCCATTTATGTTACAATATGGGAGTTTGGTCTACTGAATTGTTAGTATTGCTTCGTTGAATTTATTTTATATATCTAGACATTTTTTTGAATAACCTAAACAATGCTGAGTATGAAATTCCTTGCTTCTAGTCAGAAAATATGAGATTGTAACTTGCAAGTCGGTGTTATCGAAACAGATTAATTGGTAATTAACGAATACCTAATAATACAAGTTGCAAGTAACTTTGCAGTAAATGCTAACAATAGGATTGAGTAGAATTGGAACTTAACACTTCGATTTAATCTTAATTTTGATAGTAGTCGACTAATGTAAGTTAACTTCTCGTGAGATCCTAATCAATACTACGATAGCGTTGGTATTTATGTTTATCTTTTAAAAAATACTAAAAATACAACAGGCCTAGTAAAATTTGAGCGAATGACGCATGGAAGAACCCCGTTACCATGACTACAGTGACGTACTCGTGTGGATGCAGTCTTTACGCAAGTTATTCAAAACAATTTCCTTTCTACAAAGAATGTAACGTGAACATGACGCATTATCACGAGCATGACCCTGACCTCGGTGTGTGTCTGACGATATGGCAACACTGGACTGTTATTTTTTATCCAGTTTATTTATAGGTACTGGTCGCGTCAAATCTTACATCTTTCCTTTCATGTTTAACATTAGTTACATCCAATTTCAGATTGTTTGGGGTTAAATTTACGTTTTACATAAATGCTGTGAGACCAGAATGCTCGGTTTGAAATGCAGTACGCGATGCAGTAATAAATTGGGGTTTCTCTATTATTTCTACGATAATATATACATTTAGAGGTTTTAATTAGTAGCTTGATGAGTACAGACGTTTATAAAAATCGTTAATTGAAAATGTCATCAAAATATGACGGTAAAAACAATGACCAATTTCGTTTTAATGTATTAACATTCTTCGTGCAATATTCCCCTCTTGAATTACTCTTGATTATAACCGGTCCGGTGAAATTTCCTGTATTAAAAACCGTTCGAAATTAAAAACAAAATATGTTATTAAAAGTTTTGTGAGAATGATAAATAATAGCAGCTATGCTCCACACTGATGTTTACAATCGCTATTTCTAAGCTACAGGGAATTAGCATTAAAACGTTCGTTTTAAAACAAAGGTAAAATGTGCAAACATTGGGTTGGTGTGTGTAGACACGGAGGTAATATTTCTGTGATTTAACTTTGGTGTTAGACCTTATCATAGAAAAAGCATTATTTTTGCAGGTGATCTTACTAAGTTGCATATTGTGAACTGATATCTTAGTTAAGGGTCTTCTATACCTTGCGTAAAACAGCAAAAATATGCACTTCGTATTACCGTGTTTCGGACGCCGTTTTTCAACCTAAAAAGTTGTGAAACATCTTAAATTGTTCTTAAAGGCTTTGTGCTTTTGTCTTATACCTCATAATTGAAAGAAATCGTCGGCAACTCCTTTTAATCAACAGTTTAAATGAGTAAAAATCGATTATTTTTAACGCATTTTTTGGGAGTTTTAAGCAATAATTTCCATATTTTAAGGTAACACGTAAAAAATATAAAGCCTTCTTTATAACTTAAAGTAGTTTCCCAGATTATTAATTTATAAATAGAATCCGAAACACGGTATTACGAATGCATGTTTCAACGATTTTGCGGCTTGAGTCAGGCCTTTTGCATTGAAATCATACTGTACACTCGGGAGTTTTCTTCAAGGTATAGAAGACCCTTAATTACCATCGCTAAGACAAACCGTGTACGTTGTGGTCAATGGTCATAGTATATAATTGTTATTTATTTTGCCTACTGAATTATTACTTCAAGAAAATCTTTTATCAGTATACGAAATACTTCAAATAAATCAGGTCTAATTCACTTAATGAATGTGAAA
>JAGFPH010000281.1:298842-393971 GCA_018207615.1 Philaenus spumarius | reverse complement strand
ACCTTCATTTTTTTAATGGAAACAAACAAAAATCATCTGGTGTTCCTGAATTTCAGTGTGAAACAATACGGAACAAAGGCTTTAGGAAGGCGAGCAAAGTAACAAAGAGTAACAACTTTGACAATGCAACAAGATGTTTTCTTGGAATAAAGAGTAATTTGTGCGAACATCAATAATTGTTTTTGCATTTCAGTTTGACAGACATTTAATATATTTCACGGGTCACGAAGTGTGCATTTAACTGAACTGGCACTTAAACAAATTAAACCAGATTAGGATTAGATTGCAACTATAAATGTAGCCTCGATCTTGGCTTTGTAATGTATGTAAACATTACAAAAACTACTTCCCCCATTGATTCATTGATTGTTTTATTCAAAACGTTTCTAAATCTTTGTTATTTGACCTCCCCCCCCCCCCCCCCCTTGTACAAAAACTAACCGTATCTAATCGTAACTGCTCAACATACAAGCTTTACAATTTAGCATTTTCTAATTAAATCATTTTATTTACATAGTTGATATATTTCTAGGATGTATGGTAAATCTCACATTTAGAGCTATCCTATGTTCTCCTCTATTATTTGGATCCGTTCCGTTTCGCTTTTCCAATACTCCTATTTTTGTTTTTTAAACATAATTTTTTTCACAACTAGAAGGTAATTCTAAATCACTGCAAGAATAGGTAACGCTGTATTCATCAAGCTCATGAAACAGCATTCAGCAGAGTTAAAGCCTACATGTTCTAGTTTACTTTTACGTTACGGCTGAAATGTGTTTTGTTTTGCCAGTGCCTTTATAAAAGTTTCAAATAGTCGATGATTACGGTTTTTCAGATGTGTGTTTAAAAGTTTTGGTTTTATGTTGAAAAAATAGACAATGTTTGAGGGTAAGGATCGTCTTCTTCCTGCGGAGTAGTTGTTCAAAGTGTAGCTTGATTTTTTTTATTCAAACGCCTTACACGTTTCATATTCCAGTTTGAATAATCTGTTTCATATCCCATCACTGTTGTAATCTTGTTACAAAAGGGACTAACAAAGTTTAAAATGCCAGCTTTGTGGCTTTGTATCGAATAGAAAGAAAGGTTTTAGTAGATGAAACATTTATCTTATATTTTGTTAGTGTAACTGGCGATAAGCCTAAAAATTACCTGTCAAAATAAGATGACGTATTCGCCATCGTTAAAGACGCTGACACAAAATAAGTTACTCCCGTTGGATTGTATCGCAGTTTCTTGTGCCTGAGTGATAATAATCGCATCAACTTTTTGCCGAAGAAGGGGTACACTGTAGATGTTTTATGATAGAAGATATTATAAAACTAGAAGTGTTATTTATCAAATATTTTTAATTTTGATTTACCGCATTGAATTAAGTCTTTCAGAATTTACATTAAATTCAGTGAGTGTTTACGATTGGTAATTGAGATTATAATTTGAAATACCTTTAAACTTAATTAGTGAAACATGTAGATTGTATGTTTGTTTACACATTCTCAATTTCATTTTACTATTTCCAAGTTTTCTTACCAACTCTACACTACTTGAAGTACCAGCATTGTTATTCAATTCAATCAATCTTTTCTTTTTGGGCATGTCAAATTCGGAATGTCTAGGCCTACTATAACAATAAGCATCTGCCCCTGGACTCTGGAATGTGGAATGCAGACAGAATAAGGACAGATGGCAAAGGAAGGCATCACCCCCACAGACACGGCCTTGAATAATAGTGGGGGGAAGATATGTGCTTTACTCTCATAGTGGTAGTGGAGTAGTACGTACATTCTTTAGGTTCATTGTTGTACTGGGTCAGTTTCAGTTCAGTAGCCTAGAGTTAGTTGGAACAGGTAATTTGTTTCCTCTGACAACGTGTGGAGTAGAATTTTTTGGCTTTTTATTGAGAATGTTTTCCTTTTAGTTAATTTGAGTAAAATATAGTTTGTGCTTTAAATTAAGGTGAGCATAGTTTTTATTTAATATTTTATTTAGTAAGCTAACTTTCAAACACTACGGTATTTTGTGATGTTCATTTAATTACTTATCTTTTTGTTAATCTTATGTTACTTTCATTACTCTCTTTAGGCCAACATAAATAATACTGTATTATACTACTGTTCACATATAAGCGAGGTAACCTTTCACTGTTTAAAAAGTTTTGGTTTATTTCCTTTACTATGTAATCTTAAATTTAAAATAGTATGTTGATATTTTAGAGTTTAGACTAAAATATGTGAATATTGACTATAAACATGTTTAATTTTTTTTAAATTTCAGTAGGCTATTTATTACGGATTTGTAGATATTAAATTAACCAATTCCAGTAGGTGGTCTTCTAGCTGAGATGTTAGCTTACCTAACTCCAAAGCCAGTCACTAGTTTTAATTTGGTGGGACTGGTAGGTAGTTTAGTAGTTGGTTACTAGATCGAACCGGGGTGAAGACCATGCATTTTTATAGGAAAGTTGAGTTTTTTCTCTGCAGTTTTTTTCACCTTAAAAACCACACATGCAAAACAATTCTAGTAAACTTCCCCAAGTTGTAGTGGTTTCCACTCTGGCTGGAAACATGAGTTACTTGATTTAATCACAGATCAAATATATTCTACACTGATTTCTGACTGGAAAAAGAGTACATTGTAGTACCGATGAACATCTAGTACTGCCAAGTTATAAGGTTACTTTGTAAGGCATTGACTTTTCCTCCCCCTCATCATTTGTTGTTATTTGTTAATTTACAGCTTTTGGATAAGGGAAGGAATAGCAGAGAGTAACTTTGCCTATAGGTATATAAAAGAATATAGTTTCTTTTCTGGTGTTTTCTTGACTAATATTACCTAGAATATTTTGTAAATGATTTATAACTAGGCTACTAACCAAAGATACTTGGTATTTATGGTACTTGGTCATTTTAAATAAAATAACCTACTCGCCATACAATATTCATTTGTATTTTATTGTAATTTATTTGAGTATGAAATAAAGCATTCAAATATTTTAATTGATATAAATTAATAATATCCTATAATTTGTCTGTAGGGCCTATGAATCATATTCTTAAAATGTTAATTTATCATATATAATCTTCTAAATATATATATATAAAAGTCATAAATGGATTTAATAGTTATATGTAAATAACCTAGTGATAAGGCAAGAGCCATATTACATTTTAATCAGTAGTTTTCATAAACTATTACTTATATAGCTTTTTATAACTTGTAAATTATAGTGTAGTCTTGTTCTGCCTTCATTGGACATAGTAAACAAATGACTAATTCTGTGGTTAATATTTGGTTGATATGTGATTGATAAGTTTGTATCAAACTGTGCCTGCTTTATTTTAAATGTTATCAAAGTGTATTATATCTAACAAGTTTTTATTAAATGCTAGGGAATTTTTATTTCAGGTAATTTAACTTTCTGAAATTGTTGCTTACAAAGGCAACAACTTTCTAAGTCAATAGAGTAGAAAACATTAATTAGTTTAAGTTGTTTAAAATAAAATAGTTAAGTGTTTTGAGCTATGATGTAATGGATTATCAATTAATAATAATATGTTTGGTACTGGTAGGCAAATTATTAGCATATCACTCTTTATAACCTCATATTGTTAGTAGTGCTTTTTTTTAAACAAAAAGTAATGCAACCCTTGTGTGAAGGTTTCAGAATATTTAAAGGAAGTTACCTTTTGCTTTCTTACCAACAAAAGATATGTGCTGATTTCTAGAAACAAAAGATATAATAACAGAACCCTTTTGAAATAAAAAAATGACTTTAATGATTGCAATTGATAGATCACAATCAGCTCTGATCTAAATATTAAAAATCATATCAATAAAACTTATGTCAGCTGTAAACAATTACGATAGTTTTTCCCTTACCTCTTCTTTTCCAGATAAAGTAATTTAATTAAATCTCCAAAATATGAAAATTCTAGTGGCTTTGATGGTCTATATATTAAAATAACAAAAGATGTTGAGATTTCCTACATTTTAGCTTATCTCTTCAATCGTTTGGCCTGGTAAATTTCTGATCAGTTAAAAAAAACTTTAGAATTTTTAAATTATATAAACTTCCTCAACAAGAGCCAATTTGGATTCCAAAAGGGCAAATCTACAGAATTTCCCCCCGATTTTTGTTCAGGTTTGTATGTTGGTAGGAAATGTGTTCATCCTTGCTTATAGATACATGTATCACTAAAGCCTTCTATGTAGTTAACCATGGCATATTGTTGGACAGACTGCAACAAGTTGGAGTAAGAGGGATTGCTAAAGATTGGTTTTAAAATTACTTACATAACTTAAAAGAGTTCAACATGTGAAAGTGTCTGATACTCTTAGTGATTCTGCTTGTATTGCCTGTGGTGTTCCTCAATTATCTGTCCTTGGGTAAATTCTATTCCTGATCCATGTTAATGATTTATATAGTGGTCTCTTTAAAGGTAAACTGTCGACTTTATTGCTATTGCAATATGATATACAAGAAGACCTGAATACATTGTTTTTCTGGTTTCAAAATGGTATTTTGATTCCGAGTGTTAATATTAAATTTATTGTTTATAAATTGAGAAATAATTCATTGTTTACGGACAAGTTGTTTTTTTACAATTGTTGTGTTCTAAGCGTTGTGTGGTTGTAAGCGTTCTAACAACATTTGCTTACAGAATTGTGTTGAAATAGATCAAGTCAATCATATTAAATATTTAAAAATGATTATTGATACGAGTTTTGTTTGGATAAACCCCACTAAAAATATCATTGTTAATAAAGCAAAACAAATGTGATGCACTAGGGCCTACGTTATTTTTGACCAAAGCCTGTGTTAACTTCAGTTTATATCGGATCTTCTGTCTTTAGGATTGTATTTTTTGTTAGGGTGGAGATATTAGTAATTTGAAACCAATAATTGTGCGCATAATACCATAAAGGTCATTAAGCGACTCGTCCCTTAAAATTTTTAGATCATTAAATGTTCTGCCTCTAAAATACTCTAAAAAAAAAGTTTAAAAATAATTTTACTTAAGATCTGGCAACTATTTTTAAAAAAGGTTATAAGTATTATTACTTTTGTTCGGATAGAAATCAAATAATGTTTTATTACAAACCTAAATTATAAATTTTGACTTGTTCCTCTCTTTTTATTTAACTAACTACCGGATTGTCTGAAATCAATTAAGTCTAGTAAAATAATTTCACATAATGTTTGGTTGTTAGGTCTACAGGATGTTAAAATTTATTTTTTTATTAGAAGTGTAGAATAATTGTAACTTTTAAGCCATGATGGTAAATAATATTAAACATATAAATCAAATGATTAAGGTTAAAATATAACAGGCGTTACAAAAAAGGTTAAAAAACAAAAATCACTTTAAAATTAGACAAAAATTATTTGAAAGTATGAAATCGGCTGATAATGTAAATGTAACAGAGAAATATCCTACCTGCCTGCCTGTTTAGTGGTGCTAAACTAAACAGTTGATTACTGCATATCTTTAAAGAAAGTATTTTTTAATCTGAGTTATATATTTTGAATGGATAAATATTTTAGTAGATGTAAGTAGAATTTTAGTACTGTCTCCTCAAACATGAGAACATATTCTTGAGACTGATATGTGTAATACATGCAAGTTTACTGTTTTTACATAATTTTACTTCCCAGCTCAAATCTTATTTTTTTGATTTGTAGTAAATCTACTATTCATATTGTAATTACGGACTGATATTGGCTCAACTTCTTGTTATTGTGTTTCAGATGAGTGGTGTGATGTTAGGTTGAAAATTGTTCCATTCTAGTCAGTCAAGAAAGAATACAGAAATGAGTTCTATGCAGAAACCCCGAGGATACCTCTCCTACTCACCCAGTACTCAACGTACACAAGGTAAGCCTAAGTTTTTAAATGCAAATGCAGCATTTTATTATGCTGTCTGCTGCCTGTTTCACTGGTCATATTAGGATTGGCATGTCAATGATTATGCCAGTGTGTCATTGAGTCATAGAGGTCAAGGAATTAAACTTTCCTTTTCAGTGCTTGACAATGTAAGGGCCATAAGTTTGATTGAGTTGTGACATGATCCTATAAAGTGATGATAATTTATCTCTGCACGAGTCGTATTAGGTCGTTTTTCATAAGTGCAAAGACATTAAAAATAAACAAGTTAACTTTTGTATATAGAATTAGAAATATTAGAACAGTTGTTTATTTATAAAAAAAGAAACTCAGGGAGGAAATATAAATATCTTATAAAACATATAATATTTTATTTTTAAGTTCAAACTGATGAACAGAAAATAAGGGGAACAGTTATTAAGTAAACTAAAATTTAAAATGTATTTTTTGATTACAATGGAAGTAACAAATATTTAACTTATATCAAAGTGGAAGGATAATTTTAAATGCATTTATAAAATCATTAATATAATATATGATTATATTATGTGTTATGTGTGCATGTGCTCCTGGCGCCAAATTATACAAATTATTTTCTTACAAGTTAAAATTTTTCAAATTATAAAGCATTATTTCAATTATTTATGCAATTTGAGATTTAATGTTTTCAATTTTATTTATGTATTTAATTTTCATGTAATTTAAAAAGCAGTAATCATATCACAGATTTTATCCCTGGAAGCAGTCAAGTTAATTCGGCCGGTTGTTTTGCAACCTTTTCTTTTTAAATTTGCCAAATATAGTAATAATATCCCAATCTAAAAGTATTCAATAGGTTTTTATAGAAAAATGACCAAATAGTTCATATATGCAACTAAAAAAAAAAAAAATATTGGTGTAAAATTTTTAAAGTTATTACCTCAGGAAGCAAAAAATGTTCAGTAACGGGAAAAATCCAACTTAAGGCTTACATAAAAAGTAGTAAACATTTTTATTCAAAATAATATACACAGGAGTTTTAATTTACAACAAGTGTATAGAATTGTATAAAAATGTATAGGCTATAACAAATTCTTTTCAGAAAACACCAGTTTTTATGAACAAGACAGCTAATAAAATTAGGCCTATTATGAAAAATTTACCAGGAAATATTATTCTTTACACAAAATGAAATTTTATTATAACAAATTGTAGAGAATAAATCATAGATTTGAACAGTAAACTTGAAAATTTTATGTAACCTTGTATTTTGGAATCAGATATTGCAGAATGAAAGAAATTGTCTAAACATTTGTTGAATTTTACCAAAAATCCCATAATAATAAAGTTATAAAACACTGAAGAGATATTTTTGTAATATTTTTTTTAACTATACAAAGTTTTGTAATTTAGTTCTTCGAAATAGAAGTTATATATATATCAATTTCTAAATTTGTGTTATCAGTTTTTATGTTCTACTACAAGACTACTAACAAAATCAGGCCTATTTTGAATAGGAATTTTGGAATACATGCTTTATCCAAAAATTCAATTTTATTATAACAAATTTTAGAGAATAAATCATAAAATTGAAGTATGGATATTATTGTGGTTAACTAAGCATTTTTATGTTGTTTTGCTTCTTTAAGTTATCTTTTATTTAGAGGCCATGAACCCTACTGTAATATAATTAGCAGTTCCTTTTTAGTTCTCTAGCTTTCAAAAACCATAATGCCTACAAAGGTGAAATGTGGCAGGATGGTATTTCTTAACACATAGTGTGTTGGAATATATTTTTGTTTTTAGTAATTCAGTAGTTAATGAAAAATCAATAATTACTTCACTATTTGTATAACATGAGACTATAAAATAGATAGCTTGTTAAAATCATATAGCTTGATTCAGCCATATAACAGCTAATTAAACTTTAATTTAAAAAAATATTGATGGGAATAATAATTCACATTCAGGTGACTAGCTTCAACAATTCAGAACAAAAAAACTAACCGAAATTATACTTAAAGGTTATATTAACAACTTTCCTCAATGATTATGAGCGAAACAATCTAGTTTGAATAATAATATCTGATCTGTAATGTTTGAATTCAAGGCTCCTAGAATATAATTTTTTATTAACCCATTTCAACCGTCTATCTTATCCTGTTCTATTTGCAAGAAGAGGCCTCTTTATATTACCTATTTCTTTTCATGTACAATATAATTTTTACAAAAAAAAAAAAAAAAAAAATGTAGGGAACAATCCACTTGGGCAAAATGCATAGCATTTCAACAATATTATTTGTAAGACCATCTGAATATTCAAATGGGAGACAAGAATCAATTGTTACTAAATGTGTATCTAAGGGTAAATACACACTGCAAGCGTAGCGGATTTGGGAGGGAGCGGATGGTGTTTCACACTGCGCATTCGTCAACATGGTATCAAAGCTGCCTCGGAAGATTTTGCCAAGTGAAAACTTTTATTTAAAGTGGATGTTGTGGCAAAAGAAAAGTAGAAGTCACTGGGTGCACCCAATAAATAGTGAAAGAGAAATTTACGACGAATATCACCACCTATTCAAGGGTTTAAAAGGCGATGAATAAAGATTTGCGACATGAATAGTGCTACGCCCTCAATAAAATAAAACTTACATGTAGTATCCAAAGCTTTTGCTACTTCATCCCACAGCTTCTTAATTGTGGTGAAGTTTGTGTTTCGCCATCCACAACGGTGCAGCTCTACTATCAATAATCCAAAATCCATGTTTGAGGCTATGGCAATCCGCTTCGCTCCGCTGTCGAAAACAAACTAGGTTGTTCTGAAAAGTTTCACTGTGCTGCGCTGCGCTCCACTCCATTCCGCTTGCAGTGTGTTTCTACCCTAAGAAGTTCTCAAGTTATAATAATTTACACATTACAAACTGAAAATATTGTTTATAGATGTGAAACAACATGTAACCAGGTTATACTATAACTGAATCATAGTGAACATCAAAGCTGAATAACTGGCTGATACAGCTTACAATATTTCATTGTACAAATTTTTTAATTTTTATAAAATGTAGCAAATATGAAAATATAGAATATACTACTGATTAAGTTGGAGTAAAATCTGATGTCTTTATTCTACATTATACAGATACAATTTTCCAACATTCTCCTGTTAAAACATAAAATCTAATCTAAGAAACATTGTTTGCAAAGTGTGATTCCTCATGATATCTCTGTTAAAAAATCTTCCTTAGTTTCCTTAGTTTGAATTTTCTTCATTCAATTAATGTCCCCTCTAATTGATCCAAAAAAGTCCTTTGTTTGAGATTAAAAGCTATCTTTGAATGTCAAAAACCAGTTAGATTTATGAAACCGCCTTTTCTCCCTTTGTTTTGCTTCACAGATGTTTTACTGTCTTTCTATTTTTTATAACAACAAATTAAATTATTTTGAAAATATATGAATGTTACATGAACATATTATTGTATTTTCAGGTAATTTCTCAGGAAGCCTTAGTGGTAGTGAGACAGATGTATCTACTTCGAACGAGAATCTAAGCCACGAAGAACGATACGTTATTCGACATACAGAACGACAAGAACCTCAGGGACAGGAAAACCGTTGTAATCAAGAGAACAGAAATGTTCAGGATTGCACGTCATATAATACCCTTATCATTCACGGCCATGGGGATGAGATATGGACCAACAGGTAGGATAATGTTACTTAGTAATAGTGTTTCCTAATATACAAAATTGTTAATAGTATGAAGAAACTGTATAAATTATAGGTATCGTCATTTCCCACAACATAAAATAGTTTGAGATTAATATTCAATAAGTTATAAGCCTAATCAGTAATTTAAATATGTTTATTTAGGTTATCAGGTGATCAGTCAGCCGTACAGTATAAGACAGGTTCTCCTGTTCCTTGCAAAGAACCTCCTCAATCAATGAGGCACGTGTTCGCCCCAAGTATGAGGGAAATCACCGACATTCCGGATGACTATCTAAGCCAGTCGCAGGTAATTGTTGCAACAATATGTATATGGATATAAAGTAGAGGGTTTATTTCTTAAAATAGTAACCGAGTTTGAAAGTAAACTATTTCTGTTAATAATGAAAGAATTTAAAAAGTAAATGACTGCTAGCCAAAAAATATAAAATCAAATTGATTCTGTTCCATCTTTCCTATTGTAAACAAATTTAAATCCATCCAAATTGTAAATGTGATTTTTTTAAAAATTTAAAACAGTTGAGTCCTGCTAATCCGAACTAATTGGGACCAAACACTGTTCGGATTAGCGGGAATTCGGAATAGGCGGATTTCATAAATAATATCAACGTATTGACATGTTAATGGGTAAATAATGTACGGGGACATCTGCTAATGGCAGCTCTATACAGCATTGATCGGTTAGTGAACAGGTTCAGTGAAAGTCGGAAATGAAGTGCATTTCCTTTGATGACTCATAGCGCCGAGACATTACCTACCCCTCTCCCTCTCGCGTTTCAAACATATTTATGAATCACTGCACTGAGCACTAGTCTAGTCTTATCTAGTTCAGTGTTTACTCTAGGGAAGTTTGATAAACTGTGTGCACTTATTACAAATTTATCGATGCAAACAGACCGACTTGGAGAAAAACGAGGAATAGGGGAATGCTCAAACTGAAATCATATCACACATGGACGTGTCAAATGCTCTTGACCTCACGCTGTGCTACGTCAAACAACATGCTTCATCAACACCAAATGATGTTATGTTCATCCGGCGATGGCAAACATTGCATCCTCAAGTCGATTCAGTACTCTTTGACAGAAAAAAATCACTGACATTACTTCTTAAAAGTATGTAAATTAGTAATGCTTTGTGTTTAGCAGTGATTAAAAATTATTCTACAAATTGTATAAATGGAGCCGACATGTACTGTAAGTAACCAGCTTTCATTCCTATTTCGTTTCAGGCGTTTTCATCAAGATAAGGCTTTATGTATGTCTCTATTTAACTGTTTTATAACAATAAATGTACGTTTTTTTAACGAACGTCTTTTTGATTTCTCCTGTTTTTTAAGTGTAAAAAATCAGTATTTTTTCTGAACTCTGTTCAGAATAAGCGGATTTTCGGATTAGCGGGACTCTACTGTAAGTATATTTACTTAGTTTATTAAAAATGTTTGACAAATAGTAATTCTACAGTTCTTTAATTAATTATAGTATTTTGGTAGATATGTTTTACTTCAGAATAGAAAAATGTTGAACAAAATTAGCATATGAAATAGTTTTATTTAACAAAAGATTTTTAAAGTTTCTTCTGAGTAGAGTACTTTATTTTTTATTTTCTGTTAAAAGTATGTGAGAGATTAATGTATATTTTCTGTAATTTGATGGTCAATTATTGTATATCTGTATACATGTAAAAAATATGAAAATCAAAGTGAATGTTTTCAGTTAAAACATTGTCTTCTGAAACCTAATAAGTCTTATAACTATGTAATTAAATGTGTAAGTGAACTATGATAAGTTTTTCATACTATGTGAGTTCATAATGAGTAACTTGGTTTATAAAAAGAACCTGTAAAAATATCTATATTGTAGTTAGTTAAAGAAAAGCGTTTACTTACGTATTATACAGAGGACACTATTTTTTTAAACGTTGCTAGGTTAGGTATTGTTTTAGTAAACAACAGAAATGCAAGAAAAATAAAAAAAATAGCCTAAAGTTCTAACCTATAGTATTAAGTCACAGTATGTTTAGTTGCTAGGTTACTGCTAAAAACAGTATGTAATAAAAAACGTCTAAAAATAGTGGCCTCCATATAATACGTAAGTACCAAAAGCAAAGTATTTGTTAGTTAAGTTTAGATAAAACAGTTTAGGATTTCTGCTGCTTAGTTTGTATTCTTCTTGGAATTATAATTTAAAAACATGAATTGGGTTTTTTTAGGAAAATATCCATCAGTCTTTTGGCATTTCATAAACCCATAATTTAAAAAACTTTTATTTTGTGAATTAGATTTTTCGACGAGTAAAATACATTTTTTACCATAATTTTTTAAATCTAGTTAATATTTACATTTAAAAATTGTTTAATTAATTTTTACTATTACCAATTATACATGCTCTCAAATAAATTTTGAAATTAATTTATGAGTAAAACTTTTTACAACAATTTGTTATTTCATTTCTTCAGGTGCTGAAGCATTTAGCAAAAGAAGTGAAAGTTGTACCTCTAGGCAATGATTGTGATGAAGCAGAAGCAACATTAAGGCGACTACCACCACCGCAATACCCGGGTTGGTCGCCTCCACCTCTACCATCTCCTAACTCATCTCACAGCCATAAGACCAAAAAAGTCGCTTTATCTAAATCTCAGCCTGATTTGTCTAGATTATCTCCTCCCGACCGAGTAACCGATAATACGTCATTTAGACACACATTAGGAAATACAAGGTATGTTAGATTATTATAATTAGTATTTTTTTAAAGTTTGAACTAGTTTAAGATTATAACTTTAAATAAGCCTAGATAATATTTACAGTAACTATATAAGTCATAACTGAGTTTTTATAATACTCCTGAGTTTTTCTTTGATTTATTAAAGATCATGACAAGAACTCAGTCCTGTCGGACCTTATGACACAAAGAATATTATTATGATTATCATTATTATTATTTTTTTTAGTTAATAATATTAATTTTTAATGTTACATGTATTTTGTTTGAAATGTTTATACAATAATTATATAGACAGAAATCTGAATGATACATTTTTTTTGAAATGTTTATACAATTATATAGACAAAAAAATCTGAATGGTAAATTGTTTTTGAAATGTTTATACAATTATATAGACAGAAATCTGAATGGTATTTTTTTTTAAATGTTTATACAATTATATATAGACAGAAATCTGAATGATAGTTTTTTTTTTAAAGTGTTTATACAATTATATAGACAGAAATCTGAATGATAAATTTTTTTGAAATGTTTATACAATTATATAGGCATAAATCTGAATGATAAATTTTTTTTGAAATGTTTATACAATTATATAGACAGAAATCTACTTATATAAAGCTAGACGGTAACACTGATTCACTGACATTAATTATTAGGTACTTCCCGTAATCGTACCCTCCTCGACCTCATACTTGAATTAAAGCTCTCGACGAGAAACTTTTGAAAAAATTGCTAGAATTTAACATTTTTAAATTTTGGAAGCACCTTTTCGGCGGGAAAGATTTTTTTCAATTTCTTCATTTTCCCACTTTGAGCGCATTTAGTAAGAAAGCGGTAAGAGATAGCAAAAAATGTTAAATACAAAAGTTGTAGAAAATTAAATTCCAAAGAAGAGATTTTCCGTCAGATTCAAGATCCAATCATCCATTTAGCCACTATTCATCCGAGAAGGGAGGCTCCGCCCAAAGTCTTTAAAGCTAGACGATTTCACTGATTCACTGACATTAATTATTAGGCACTTCCCGTAATCATACCCCCCTCGACCTCATACTTGAATTAAAGCTCTCGACAAGAAACTGTTGGGAAAATTGCCAGAATTTGACATTTTTTTATTTTGGAAGCACCTTTTGGGCGGGAAAGATTTTTTCAATTTCTTCTTTTTCCCACTTTGAGCGCATTTAGTAAGAAAGCGATAAGCGATAGCAAAAAATGTTAAACACAAAAGTTGTAGAAAATTAAATTTCAAAGAAGAGATTATCCGTCAGATTCAAGATCCAATCATCCATTTAGCCACTATTCATCCGAGAAGGGAGGCTCCGCCCAAAGTCCTTAAAGCTAGACGATTTTACTGATTCACTGACATTAATTATTAGGCACTTCCCGTAATCGTACCCCCTCGACCTCATACTTGAATTAAAGCTCTCGACGAGAAACTTCTGGGAAAATTGCCAGAATTTAATATTTTTTAATTTTGGAAGCACCTTTTGGGCGGGAAAGATTTTTTCAATTATGGAGATAATGTTTAATGAGTTTGAGTCAGCTGCCAAATAAAACAGCTGATTTGTGCTTGGTCATCTATGTACAAACGAGCCAAAGATAACGAGATTCTTTAGCGAATTTTCCAACTGCGAGCGAAGCGAAGCAGCCATCTAAGGCCGAGGCGGGGTTGGGACGCGAAGCATCCAGGGGCAGAGCCCCTAGTCTGAATGATAAATTTTTTTTGAAATGTTTATACAATTATATAGACATAAATCTGAATGATAAATTTTGTTTGTAAATTATGGCAAACTCCTAATAAGCACCAAAAAAACATAGTATTGGTATGATAACTTGTAGTGTTGCTTTCTTAAATGTTTTAAAGTTTAAGAGTACGAGTGAAGTGAGCTGTGAATATACCATACATTTATATTTGTCAGGCATAGGCTTGAGAAAATACCATTATATTCAGTTACAATATAAAAAATACTAGATTAATACTTCTTGAGGTTTTTTTGTGGTATAGCGTACATGAAATTAATTGTAAAAGGTATTAATAAGTTCGAGTTTTAGTTTTTGATAGAAAATATTTGAGAAATGTTTAGCATAATATTTAAATAAATATTTATTTGTTCTTAAATGATTGACTTGATAGATAATATAATGAACTATAAATTATACTATTATAACTATTATAGGTTAGACACACATCTATATTTTGGACGGGCAGTTGATAAATAAAATTTTGATCCCTATTAAATACATTTTGAGCGAACAGATAAATGCCCAAGCCTTTGTTGGGTATTTTAATTGATATAAACTACCTTCATTTGTTTAAATAATAATTTTAAAACAATTGTTATTATAATAAAACTCAAGAATTGTTAAAAATTCTTTGTTTTATATTGACAGAAAAGAACAAAGATGTGTGCAAATGGTAGATCTCCTCTTGCAGGAAAACAACAGCCTGAAAATGGAATTGGAAGCTTGCTACCAAAAGGTGGCCAAATCACAAAAAGTAAATATTTTCATAGTTTTAAAAATATATTTAATTCAATTAGCCTAATAAGTCTTTGTTTTATTTGCATCTGGAATTATATTTGCCCAAACTTGTTTAATATGCCCTACCACATTTGACAGAATTGAAAAATAGTATCATTTTATGTTTTATAACATAGTTTCAACAACTTTTGCAAATCCTGAAATCTCTCTAATGACGTAAACGTAATCTTTTATCAAATTATGTTTGAATTGTTTTCCATTTATTCTTTGTCAATGAATAAAATGTACCAACTTGAAAATGTAATATGTAGCACTTTTTCCAGATTTTGTCCAAACTCATAGGAATTTCTTCTATAATTCCTTACCAACTTTGCAACTGATGCACATATGCATATCTTTAAACTAATTGCATTCAGAAAACATGATGATACTTAACTTATTGTTTAGTTTGTTTATGAAAGTGAAATAGAAAAAATATACCATATTTATGACTGTAACCTTACTGGATTGTTAATAATTACAATAGTTTTAATTGTCTTTTTTCCCTTCTATTTTTTGACGATACATTGTGTAGTTTCTTCTTTTTATCATGTATTGTTTTAAACGTTCATGTTGACAGCATCACACAAAAAAGTTATTTATAAATATTGGGGAAAAATACTCTGTGAAAGTTTTGTTTCGGGTTATAATTTTTTAGTCTAGTCATAAATTGTTCTGATGCTAGTAAAATTTTGATGTTAGAGTAATAATTTACATTAGCGAGAAATAGAAATAGGCCAAGATGATGTACTTCTATCTGATAAAAGAATATGTTTAAGTAGATTAAAGACTAATATATCTGTAAAATGTAGATGTTAAGTGTTAACCATACACAGAAACAGTTGTCTACAAAGACCCTGATTTAAAAAAATATCAGCTGATTACATCCATGTAATAAATGTGAATGTTTGTAGTTGTGCCAACGTCAGTCACTTATTACGTTAGGCTGCAGGTAAACAGTTGCTAGTAGTAGGGCAGATGCAATGGTAATTAATATAGTAGAAGAAGAGATATAGTGGAGTTAACAACAATACATTTGATTAGCATTAACAATACAACACAAAACTTACCTCGGACTATACTTTAAGGTAATGTTTACAACTTTGCTCAAAACTTTTGAGCATGATCATCCAGTAAACAATAATTTTATATTTTGGTTTTATTAATTTTATTTTATATATTTCTAACTCTGACATAATGCATATACAGTTGCTTTAGATCACTAATTAATTGTAACACTTGTTTTGTATAGTTGGAGCTAGATGTAGGAAAAGTGCACAGAGCACATGAAGACTTAGTAGCATCATGTGAACGAAGAGAAAGGTTAGAACGAGCAGCTCGTCAAAGATTACAAGGGGAATTGAGGAGACTACAGGAACAGAATCAAAATCTGCGGGATCAAGGCGAGTTAATAACTTCACAGTTGTTAACGGCAAGGGCGGCTTCGCCTGATCATTCTCGCAAAGAATTAAGCAAAAGAGAAGCACTAATAGCTCAGCTAGTTACCCAAAGTAAGTTGGATTTTACTTCACTGCTTTCATATAAACACAGTAAAGTATTACATATTAACCTTTTTTCTCTATTATAAATTAGAATGTATTTTGCTATTGTAATTAATGGTATTTGTTACCATAACTTTTTTTGGACAAATACAAAATAAATGAGCCTGCGTTTGGTTTTGTTTACATTTAAATCAGAATTTTATTTACTTGCAATTTTCACAAAAGTTTTAATAAAATTTTTACATTTGTGCCATTTATAGTTCTTTTATTATGTCATGTATGGGCTTTAGGTTTTGAGAGATAGTTAACAATAATGTTTAAAATATTCATATGTTATGGCTAATAACTTAATCTTTAAAATCTTAATTTATCTTAAACATCATATATAACAATAGTCTACAATGTTAGCTCATAAAAATGATACCGCATGTTGCAGCTGTAAAAAATTGATTCTTTTAATCCGAATCACCATTTATGCAAAACTTTTATGAAACAGTCCAACAGTTTGAGAATAAACCAAGACTTATGATTAGTCAAAGTTTGGCTTTATATAAATACATTTTATTAAAAATATTAAAACTATACTTTGAAGGAAAAATCGTATGTACCAAAAATTAAATTAAACATTTTTGTAGACAAAGAATTGGTTGCTGCCAAAGAAAGACAAGAAATAGAACTCGCAGCTCAACGAGCTACTTTACAGGAACAAAGAACTCATATTGATATTCTAGATACTGCATTAACAAATGCTCAAGCAAATGTAGTACGATTGGAAGAAGAGGTAATATTTTTGGTTAGCCTTTAAATTTATTTGTTTGTATAGTAACGTTTTAATGAATTTATATTTACAAATTAAGATTCAATCCCTTCATACACTGAGTATTAATTTTTGTATACTTTTACCTCAAAAGTTTTCTTTCTCACTCTATAGTTTAAGAAGTTTCTTTAACTCCCTTAATTTTTTCTGCTTAAAATAAATGAATAGAACTTTGTATATCTTGTGCTGCATAAGAGGACACATTTTTTGACGTATGTAATTCTTTATAATTTTGGAGTGGAGTTGGGTAAAAATTTGAAATGTAAAGGTAGGTCATTATTGTAAAGCTTATTAAAAGTCAAACTAAATGGTGTTAAGTAAAGCTCAGTTTCTTTTGTCAATTTAAATTAATGGACTTACAAATTCAAAAAACAGTTTTTTTTTTAAATTATTACATCAAGGTGAATTTGCAAACTTTCAAGATTATACTAATATATTAAAAGTAATGCACACATGCTTGTAGAACACGAACAAAAAGAAATAGCAAGATTGGGCAAAAAGTACTTTAAAGCACAATTCTTAAGCTTCAAAATCATATATTTATTTTTCAACATAGTCACCGTTAAGACTTAACACATTTCTCCCAACGTGTAAAAGATTTTTCATTCCGCCACTGAAAAATTTTTCCGACTTCTCTCGAATCCAGGAATTGATAGCTGCTTTCACCTCATTATCTGAGGTGTATTGATTATCCTTGAGGTCTCTCTTAAGTAGAGGGAAAAAATAAAAATCGCAAGGCTCAATATCGGGGGAGTAAGGAGGGTTCGGAATCGGTTCAAACTTCATGTTTCGCAAAGCCTCTTCAATTGGGCGAGGTGATGTTTATCGTCTGTGGCAGTGACCGAACATCTGCTGCGTATTTCATCAACAATTATGGCTTTTCCAGGCTCGCAACCACAAAATTTTATTACCGGTCGTTTTACAGTAGAGTCACAACAGCTTCGTCACCATAAACAACCTTTAAACAACAATGAATCTCGATAGGAGTCACCTTTTCAGCAGTTAAGAATTCAATTACAGCACACTGTTTAACTAGTGTTGACATTGTATGCGAACATGTCTCTGCTCAAAATACACTGGATGAATGCAAGGCCTTCAAACTGCGCATGCATATAGAGTGGAAATGTTACTTCCACATGCCATCCGCCGCGCTTCTGAAAGTCATTTCGTTCACGCTCTTCAAGCATGTGTGCATTTCTTTTCAGCCTACCCTCGTATATATAACGTTTAAACATCAATTTTGATTTATCTGCTTACCTTGTTATAACTAAATAGAAATATATAAATTTTACTCTGTAATTTAAATTAGAATGTTTATTTAGTTTAATTATTATTGAATTTGTGTGAGTATGCAATAGTTTTGCTACATTTATACCATTGTATTAAAGTATTCTCTAATATAAATAATATTAATATTTATTAGTTATATTATTTCGTAATATTAAATATCGGATATTTAAAAATATTTGCCCATGCCACCTATTTTTTTAAATGCACCTACAGTTTTATAAGATAGCTTAAAAAACTTTTTATATATTTTGTAGTAATATTTATTGTTGGTTCTTTATAGTGCCGCAAGAAGCAAGTACATGTTGAAAGAGTGGCTCAGTTGCAAAGAGCACTCTCTTCTTTGCAGCTTGCTAGTGATCGGAGAGAACAAACTGAACGCAAGCTAAGATTACAGCTTGAACGGGAGTTGAAGAATGAACGAGAACGAAATAATAGTGCACAAGACTCTTCTTTACTAGGTTATTATTACATTCATAATTTTTAAGTAAAGGCGTGTCTTTCTAATTTGAATTAAAACTTTTGTATATAAATCATTTTAATTTATAGTTATAGATATTACATTTTTGTATAATTTAATTCAATGTGTGCTTTAAGTAATTCCTAACTATATAAATTATAATAATTCCCAACTATATAAATTATAGTAATGTGACTTTTTTACTTAATGATTAACTTGATTTAAAAAAAAGAATAAATATTTTAATACTTAGAATAATACTTCTAGAAGAATTTCCTTTAATATTGTGTTTATGCATAAATACATGTACATAACAAATATTTTCTTTATATCTAATAGTTCCAAGTAGGTCTACTGCTTTTAGCTAAACAAATTTACAAATGAAATTTAACACTCTTAGGATAAACTAAAACCAACTATTTTATAACTGAAGAAACATAATTTTTAGGAGAACCAGGTGAGAGCTTGCCTGAGTTAAAACGAAAGTTACGAGAAAAGGATGAAAAAATAATGAGGCTAGAAGGTGAAGTAGCAAAGTGGGAACAACGATATCTGGAAGAGAGCGAACTTCGACAAGCAGCTATTGATGCAGCTAGTATTCCTAAGTAAGAGTCTTAAAGAAACTATTAAATTCCGAACTATTCAAGATTCTATTTAACTATTTACTTAAAAATGCAAATAAGAGTTTGGGATATCTGTTTTAGTTAGGTTTGGTCCAGATTTGTAAGAGACCAGAGTTTCTAGGTCTTGAAAGTTTAGCAAAAGTTATTTGTATGTATATTGTTACTTTATGGAAAGTCTAAAGTTATCGTGAGAGTAGGCTGGAAAATAGTACATTTTATTCCGGCAAATATAAATATATTTAAATAAAATTATATTCATTTTAACACAAATTTTTGAATGTATTAAGTAAAAAATCCCAAAAAGGTTCATGAAAGTACTTGATTTTTGTGTTGACGTTAATTTTACAGTAATTGCACACTTCATATTTAATGATTAAAGTTTACCATAGTAAAGCTGACAAAATACAGTAATAAGAATTTTCTGAAGCTCCGTTTAGCTCTTTGTTTATTTGAATGACTAATAATCAACAGGCAAAAATAATGACAACTATTTCACCTTATTAGATACTGTAGCTCCTATTTAAGTAGCTAGTTTTGAGAATCTGAATCTTTTACAATAGTATTTAAAAATAATTAGTAGTAATAATGCCTCAAATGACTTGTATCACTTATTTATTTGATCTACAGTCTGTCGGCGATTAACAAGGAGCCTCTAAGACCTAGATTTTATATTATAAAATCATTTAATGAAATATCAGAATTAAGTCCCAATTTGCACATAAAAAAGTGTTAACCTCATTTACTTGAATTCAAACAAAATTTTATTTAATTTCACAAAAATCAAACCGAAATTTTAAAAATAATTGAGGAAATTTTGAAAAAGAGTTTGAACTTCAATCGTATGTTTACAAAGTATAACAATTTCATCATAATTCGCATATAAAAAAATATTTGCAGAAGTTATTTTTGTGAGAACTTAAACTTATTGTTTATCAAATAAATTATTTCAGGGATGCTAAGATTGCAGCCTTAGAGAAAACAAGTCAAGAAACAGAGAAGCTCATTGCAGAAGCCAGGTCGGACAAGTTGCGTTCAATGGATGAAGTACATGCAGCTCAGAAGAAAGTTACTGATCTAGAATCAAGGTATTACTTTTTATTATTTATGTTTTACTTAATCTTATTTAAGTCATCTCAGCTAGTTAATAGTAACAATTATGTGTTTTAAAATCTTGATAATAACGTGACAACTCATAATAATATAACAAACTAATACACTATATATGCACTAATATGTTTTATATATATATATATATATGTAAATTTGATAATTAAAGTTGACATTGATTTAATGTAAATAAGACACTTAAGTAATATAATATAATAAGTAATAGGAGATAACAAGAAATAAAGATAACTCATAGGAATATAATATGTAAATGTACTGTATAACATACATGTATTAAAGTTTGGTGACAGTATTATAACATACTAGAGGGCTCTGCCTCCTGCTCGCTTCACTCGCCAACTCGTTGACGCGCGTCAAAGTAAATGCAAAAAGGTTATTTTATATAAATAGGCCCTACTATTAAATTATAATATGTCTTATTTATTTTAATTATGTTGTAACATAGTGGTTTCTTATTTTTAAATTCCTTAATTTATTAAGGGTTTATTCTCTAGCTTTAAGGAAAGTATAACAATCAACATTTTTACTACATTTTCACCTTAGCAGCACATCAATTTTTGATACTTTTTTTTATTTTTATGTATGTTGTAAGAAATAAATGTAAATATTTTCAGTTTAATAACTTTAAGGAAAATATAATAATTCATTTTTATTATTTTATGGGTTATCACATTTTCACCCCTTAGCAGCATTTATTGATTTAGGGGTTGTTTTAACCCTTAAATCAAAATTAATTCTAGCTTATATTACTCAAGGATAGTGTAGTTTTTTATTAGTAAAACTATTTTTTTCAATCGGTTCAGTAGTTCCAGAGATTACCCCCTACATACATACATACAAACAAACAAATTTTACCTCTTTATAATATTAGTATAGAGACAATTTGATACCAATAATACATACAAATAAAATAATAGTAAACTCTTCATTAAAGTATAAGAAGTAATTAAATGTTAAGTATATAAAAACGGTAATATAATGATAACCTCACATAAATGAAAATGAATTCCATGAAATGTAGCTAAAATAGTAAGTGGTTTTCATTTGTCATGAAAAATGTAAAAAATAATAAACTTCTCTCCTGTCACTAGGGAAATTTTTGTAGGTGTTTTTTATTTAAAAATCAACCGAAACAAAACTAAAATCATTTAGAGCTTTAATGTTTATTTTCTATTAAACAGTTTTAGTATATTTATTTACATTTTGTCTGTGTTAGTAATTAAATACATTTTATTTTATTTATTTCTTAGCTGTGTATTTTCATTACAGGCTTAAAGAACTTGAATCCAAGTTGGCAGAGCGTAATGCAATGATTCGAGTACTTCATAAAAAACATACTTTGGATAAAGAAGTGTCTAGTTCATTCCCGACAATATCTCTCACTCATCACACACCTCATCCTAGTCTTAATACTACAGATCTTAGTAATGTTCTCAATGGCGAAGACTTGGGTAAGTTGTTTATAATGATTTCCTCTTAAAACAAATAAATAAAGTTTATAGGGTTCATCTGGATTCAAAGGTTTTTATGATGTACATAAAGCTTTGACTTTTAAATTTTTAATTGAATCATGTTGCTTTAATTAAATTCCAGAATATATTGCAGTGTGTGGGAGCAGAAACGTGATCGCTCTTATTTTATAAAGTATCTTAAATTACAATTTATGGGACCAAACACGTTTGTGGCTGTTGCCCCATCTCGATTACCCTTATTTTATAAAATATCTTATTTTCTCATCGAAAAAAAACTACTTGATTGCCTTTATTTTATAAAATCTCAAGTCTAAATAAATAGATTTAAACCTGCAGGGTTTTGATATAATATCCTGCCTTTTCCCTGTTTACTTGACATTTTGGAGAATGTAAAAAAGTGATGCAATACACATAGAAAATAAGGATCCATGCTGTTTTGCATATTGGCAGTTTGTGACAAGCAAGCCCCCTTTCCAATCTACTAGTAGAAACTAGTATTACTTCCTGTCTGTAACTGATAAGATTGCATGAGGGTGGGAGAGAGAAAAATAATTTTACTAAGACGAAAGTTAAGTGGTTTGTCATTCAGCTAGGAAAGTAAATAAAAGTCTTTATAATACCTTTTGTATTTGTTTAATTTTATCCAGGGAAGCATGCACAGTTAGTTATCCCTTACCTGTTGAATGACAACATACCTGATCTGACAACAGTAATTACTCAGTTTTGTTACATTAAAACAAACAATATTAAATTTAAATATGCAATATTTAAATTTCACTAATATAATATAAGCACATATAATATAAATTTATTATTTGTCTGTATCAGTGACTTAACACTGTTCAATCAATAGTTATTGCCTGGTAGAGGTACAGAAGTGAGGATTAAACTTGAAATTTACTTAATGTGTTAGTCAATTAATAATTACAGTACTACTTTGACTACACAAAAAAATACTCTACTATACTGTGTAACAAAACAAAACCATAAAAATCGTTTACTACAAATTTCGCACACATAAAAAGGAATCACACGATTAATAATTATAATGTTGTTCTATTTCTGTTGGTCAAAGTGGAAAAATGCTATTTGTAAACTATATTTTATTGGTAAATTTCATCAAATGTGGGAATATTGTATACTGTGGCTTTTCTTTCATGCAAAGAAAGTCCTACCCCTGATCTAAAAATAGAGACAAAAGAAAAACTTGTACAGTTTTTGTTTCACTCTGAATTGCCAAAATAAATAAAAACATCAAAATTATTGTTCATCCTTAATTGTGACAAATTTTAATCAAGTCAACTTGCAGGTCTCTGCTTCATTTCTTAAAATTTTTGTTCTTATTGTCTCTACTTTAAAGCCCTAAAATCCTGTTTTTCCCTGAGGATCAGAAATTTGAACAACGAAAACACAAATGATAAAATATGAGTGCTTTTACACGAACTAATGATTCACAATATTGGCAATTATTTAAAATATATAAATTTCTAATGGCAATATGATGTTATTAATTTTTCTTGATTATAGGTCCGGTCTCCACAACAAGCGTATTTTCAACAGCAAGCAGTGCTCTCACTAGTTCTACTGGGTTTTGTAGTAACTCGTACACAGGCAGTGTTGATAGTTCTTATCATCATAAATACTCTCCCGGAACTCAGAGTTTCCACAAATCACTTGATGATCAACTGAAAGAACTAGATTCACAGTTACTGAGCAAGGTATTTATTACAGCTTTATGTTGATAGTGCGTGTCTTTGAAGTTGTAGTGGAATTAGTAAATTGAAAGTTAAGACAAAACATTATTTCACATTACTTTTAAAATTAATATCACATGCAGAAATATCTCAGTAATAGAGAGATCCCAAGACTTGTCATCTTTTATTACTTAATTACTTATTTCTAATTAAAAAAAAATACCTTTTCAAGTTTAAAAATTGTTTTGCTTTACGAACAATTTCTGTTTTTTTAAACTTAAATGACCAATAAATAAACTGTAGAAAGGAAGGTTGCAATTTGTGTTTAAAAAAGCTGTTCAGTTGCAAGTTATTTATAGTTTGTTTAAACTGTGTTATTTTTAAATAGAAATTCTAGATATTCTGATCCTCCTTTTGGATATGCGGGTAAAACATAATGAAACTACTTTGTTGAGGTACGTTCAACGTTTGTATTGACAATAGCCCCTAACATTACATTTCAATTAAAAGACAATGCATAAAACGTCAGAAGACATTTCATTTTATTCATGAAAGTAGTTCTTATGTTACATTGTTAAACAATAAATTTGTTTAAAAAATTTATAAATTCAGTATACAATTAGAAATAAAACACTCATTACCATAATGATTGAAATATCAATGTTATTATGTGATTTTATGTTATTGAAATGTTCTTTAATAACATTTTTATTATTTTCAATTGTTGTGGAATGGGTAGTAGATAAATTAGTAAGGCTTTTTTGTCATTTGCTAGGTTAAACTATTTTTGGTGGATTTTTCTGTGTTATTCCATTTTCCTAAAAAAATCTAAGCAAAAATAGATTGTATTTGTTAAGTGTACCACACACCGTCAAGAATAATGTAAATGCAATTTATATAGCCTTTCCTCATTTATTATTTCTGAGTCTGATAATTATAAAATACGGTTTTACTGATAATTAATTAATGCTATTCTGTGATTGTTTTATTTTTTATTATTTAAAACATCAATATTCATTTGCAATGTTGTTAAAGGATCTTGAAGTTTTTTTCGTTATATTATCTTTCTCCTTTTACTTACAGACACTTCTCCTAATAATATAGACCAACATATTACTAAAACCTAAATCTGATACTTTATTATTTTGTTCACGCAAATTTTAAGGTTTGAAAAATAATTAAAAAAAAAAAATATTATTTTTACATTTTGTGGAGTTCTTGTTAGATAGTTTTTTATTTTTATTTAGATACAGTAGACCAAAGTGAAAAGTGAACAGAATCAATAAAATAACTTTGAAAAGAAATTCATGACCTTAGCACTTAAGAGAGGAAGAAGATAGTGACATTCACAGGTGTATTACAAATACTGACATTTGATTACTCTTTCTCTATATATTATACTAAGGGAAACCCCTGCGTGGTCCGAATGCCAACACCGTTGGAACCTTTTATTCACATAATCATGTTATGTTTTCTTTATAATAAAGGTGTAGGATTAATAATAACCCCAAAGCTAAGAATGGTAAATAATGTTCAAATCAAATTATTTCATATATTTTATAGCAGCAGTTATAATAAGGTTAAAAGAACCAGCAAAGCTCAGGTTTACCTGACCTAAAAACCTAACCTAAAAATTAGAAATACAAATAATTGCTTCAAAGTTTGAAATTAGCTGTTAATAGAAATTGGTTGCTATTTTAATAAATGTAAATACATATATTGGTTCCTTAATCTAGGCCTTAATGCCTTTTAAACAGTGTAACTATATCTTTTGTCTATCACATTATTAAAAGTTAAATTTCGCTCTGATTTAGTTTGGTAGTTTTTTTGTTAAATTGACAAAAATAATATGTGGTTTAAAAAAATAAATGGACGATTCAAAATCAAAACAACCATTACTGTATTTTAGGAATATAACAACAAAATTTATT
Organism: Philaenus spumarius; assembly: GCA_018207615.1. Lineage (NCBI taxonomy): Eukaryota > Metazoa > Arthropoda > Insecta > Hemiptera > Aphrophoridae > Philaenus > Philaenus spumarius. The sequence goes on along the minus strand of JAGFPH010000281.1, from coordinate 368,227 downwards.
TACAACCTGTTATGCTACCTTTGAAGTTGGTAACTGTGTCATTGATAACATTGTTATTGTTTTATTTGTTGTGGGGTTTACTGTCAACTTAAAAGTTGTATTCTTTTGTTGTTTTTATTATCAATATATATATTTTGTAAGGTATTGGCAATCGCAAAATATTGATAAAGATGTTTTCAATCTTAATGAAATTATTCATTCAAAATTAGCTAATAGCAAAGTTGTTACATGAATGGTACAGTTTAACGATTAATTTAGTATGTAACATAACATTATCTCAAAATAAATTATTATCTATATTTTGTTATTTCACAAAATTCAATATTTAAGTTAACTGTAAAGAAGCCGTTATCACTTCATATAGTGTTTCCAGCATCAAAATGGTAATTTAAAACTAATTGACAAAAGTCCATGATAAAAACTATACCCGCTTATGATTTAAGAAACTTTTATGAATTATAGGTATTAAAACTAGTTAAAAACAAAACAGTGAAGGTCCACTAAAGAAAACTATGGCTGAATAGAAGTAACACTAATGTTATAAATTACCAATGTAAAAATTTAATTTTAAACACAATGGGAAAGAAAACAACAGTCGACATGAAAATTACCAAAGAACTCATTATGACTCACAAATTGTAGAGCTCTGCTATTAAATTTAGATGTGAGAATTAAGGATGATTTTTATTCAAATTTTAATCTCATATGATTTGCGGGATTCAAGGAGTAATCCCTAGTTATCAGTCAGAAATAGTTTAAGGTTTGCCCAATTTTGTAAGAGCTATAGGTGAATTTGTTTAAAAAAATAACAATATCTAGAATTTCTATATCATAACTGCACTAAAAAATGCACAGATAAAAATATTTATAATGGTTAAATTGCCCTAAATCTAAATATTCCATAAACAGTTGTATACAATATATAAAATAAATTAATACTTTTCTATATTTTTGTTAAATCTCTTAATTTCTTTTTTTTATAACTGTTAAAAAACTGCTCAGGAATGAATCTTGTATAATTTGCATAACTTTGTTGAAGAAATATATACATTGTTGCTAAGCAGGTTGGCCAACAGGGTCATTCATCTTTTTCTTACGGCAAAAGAAGGTAACCAAAGATGTGTTGATATTGGCGTTGCTTTTGTTATCAGCTGTGTGGAATGTTGGTAGTTTTGTATATGTTTAAAAGTTTTGGAATTACTAATTATAATATAATCCTTTGATGTTTTAGTCTTTAAAATGTTAGTTATTCCCTAATATATTTCAAAATATATATAATATACATATCAATCTTCTATTACTATTAATAGTTTTTCATTATTGTCATTTATATGCAATTTTGATAACTATTATATCATATACAGTAACCCAATAATTCAAGCTAATTGGGGCTGACCGTACCTCGAACTATAAAAAAAAACTCTGAATACGCGGAAAAATTTACAAAAATAAAGAATAATATGTTTTAATTATTAAAAATATTAGAACATTTAATAGTAGAAACTGTTTCGTTTTATATCTATTAAGGCGCCATTATCCTACAGACAGATACTTCACTGACACCGTACTCAGCTGCTAGTTTTTTCAAGGTTTCACCATTATCTAGTCTTTTCAAGGCCTCTAATTTTTTTAATTGGCACAAACTTTCTTTTAGCTTTTCCGGCCATCATTACAAAAAACGGAATCAAAACTAAAACTTAAAAAACTTTTTTAACAGAAACAGTGAAGAATGTACTCACTAATCAACAATGTTACACAACACCGAAATGTGTAGCGCGCGTACTACCATGGGAACTGACAGTTTACTATCAAAATTTTACTATTTTTAGAATAACAAGAGGGGGAGACAGTCAAGTATGGGATATAAGTCTGAGCTGACATGAGATATAAGGGGCGTCGGCTAGAACCAAAGTTGACTAATTACCTACCCGGTGTGTGCCAATTGCTCATTACTTAGTGGTGGTGTGTTGCCAAGTCCGCAAACTGAACATAAGCCAGCTACTTCGATCCCTTGTCACTCAAAAGACTAGTTGGCATTTTAAACGTTCAATAGGGTGGCGCTAACAATTTTGAAGTCGCGCTACAATGGTATGTTTTAAAAGCTTTTAAATAGTCGAAAAAGCTGTTTTTAAATTTTACAAACACAGCTCGAAGTACCCTGACCCTCGACTACTGCGACTCGAATTATCAAGGTTCCCGAATTATCGAGGTATTATATATATCTTTTTGAAATAATACATATTATTTTACGTACTTTTGAACATAAGAACAAAAACCTTTTACTTTAGGATTTCCTTCGCCATTATACAGACTTAACCTACAGTACATACATTAAAGTTTTCCTATAAAACATTTCTTACCTTTGGAACAAATAAATATGATAAGGCATATTAATATGTTTCTTAAACTAATATGAAATGACGTAGGGGGATATTGATACTCTTACTTTGACAGCATTTGAAAAAAATAGTATACAACTAATAATTAAATAATATTTGTAATAATAGACTAACCACACTTAAGTTTTTACAGAACAACTAAATAAAAACTTTTATTATTATTATTTCGTATTTCAATAATAGTCTAGCATCATATTGTTTTTCATACATAATACAGAGTTTAGACTTAGGCTTTTTTATACAATTGAGAAAATTACTCTTTTCTTGTTTTCAAATCTAAGATTGCACAATTTTGTATGGGTTTTAGAAATTTGTTTTAGAAAAATAACTGATATCAAAACCCAGTTCTTTAAATTAATTTATACAATTATATAAATCTGGCTTTTTAAGTAAGTCCAAAACTTACAAATTGATTGCATTGCTTTATATTGTGTTATATAACAGATTTGTTGTTGTAGCTTTAAATATTTACCTATAGTATTGCTGATTTCCTTACTCTATTCTAACCAACCTTCCCATACCTACCTACAGCTGCATGAAGGTTGCATTTTGAAGTGTCTAACCTGAGTGACTAATCCTATCACAAAACTCCTTCAATGACCAACATCCGGGGATTCTGTCTGATCCTTGATTTCAGAGAGGTCTGTGCTGTTTTCCAGGATTCTCTCATCCAGGCGCTTCGTCGAGAAAAGGAAAAATACCCCAACCATTATTGGCGAGTGTAGGAGGGTTTGAGGCAGGAGGATTTTTGCAGGGTTTAGTTGGTAGCTCGAGTGCCAGCCAAGGAGGGAATGACATGATGCTCTTGGAGAAACAGGGATTATGTTCACAACAGCAAAGACAGACCGAAGCAAGATGCGGAAGTCTACCCCCAAGCTCTTTACCTAGACCAAAACGCCACCATAAGTCTCCAGGCTCTGGAAAGGACCGTAAATTGGGAGAATATGGAAGATTGAGCGACGGAGAAAGTAGTGGACGGAAGGTTTCTGCCAATTCCAGTTCAGATACAACAGATAATAAAACAAGAAATTCTCCTGTGAGAACTGTCATTCCATTACCACCAAGAAAATTTGGTGAGTATGGAAGATTGAGTGACGGTGACAACAGAAAAGGTTCAAATAATTCCAGTACAGATACTTCAGAAAAGGCTAGACAGTCTCCAGGAAGAAATACACCTCTTCCACCAAAGAAACTGGGAGAATATGGAAGATTAAGTTCCGACTCTGGTAGAAAAACCCCAGCAGATTCTGGTTCTGATTCAACACCTGATAACCTGAGTTTAAATGCAAGAAATTCTCCCTCGCGAAAGTTCTCTGAATTCAGCAGATACGAAGATACTATAAAAGAGTCCGAAGGTAAATCAATTTTGAGCGACTATGACGGCCGGAAGCTATCTTCTTCTTCAGAGAAAACCCGAGATTCACCTTCGCGAAGTCTTTTACCACCACCTAGAAAACTGTCAGACTATGGGTGTTTTGAATCTTCACCTCCATCGCCCCAAAGTAAAGAATCAAAACTGCGACTGTTGCCACCAGGTGGATTTAGAGGACGTCGAGGGTCTCTTACTCAACCGCCTCCACAAAAACAAAACCCAGAACCTGGGGTCAGATCTTTGCCAACTCCTAACAAGTATAGAATACAGTTTTAAACTTACTTTATACATTATATAGTATTATTATGTTCTTGCTAACAGAAGTAATTGTTCAATTCTCCATATATTGCAGATTATTAATGTTTTGTTTATCATTCCATATTTATTACTACTCTATAGTTTCTGCTAAATATTAGTTTTATAGATAGTACAAAAAAGTTACAATAATTTACATTAAAATCTGTGTCCAGAAAGTAGAATAAATTAGATGTTAAGTTTTTATGTTATCACATTCCAAAAACCTTTTTTTAGTTTTCTTCTAATGTTATTAGAATATTTTGAATATAGTTATTACATTAAACATTTAGTTTTTATTAATTTTATATATATCTCCATAAATTTCTTTTATTAATACTGTAATCCCAATCTTGTTTTCAAACGTTATTCTACATAATTGAATATTTCTACTGGAATTGTTTTAGTTTTGTATTACTTCTGTTAGCATGGACAAATGTTTTTTATATCCTATGTATTTACATGGTTTGATGAACATCATGAATTTATACAACCAGTACTTAAAATTCATTTGTAGTAAGTATATGAAGTATTTATAAGCTCAATCAACTGCATATATTGTTTATTAAACCATCGTGTTATGTTTTTTGACCCACTAATTAATTAACTTCATTTTGAAACTTACTATTACGTTGATGTCTAGCTATAAAGTTTTTTTGGATCGAGTCGTCAAAGTTTTATTGAATTAGACCAATATAACTTTTTGTTTTCCTTTGTAACCATTTTTACTTTACCAGTTACAGCTATTGTGTAACTACGTAAAGTGTTGTGTTACTGTTAGTTAAATGTTTGATGTAAGGCAATGTTGTTATTAGATTCCAGTATAGTTAAAATTTTTGACATTTTAAGTAGTTTGACTGCATATGATGAAAAAAAAAATTTCTAGACCAAATTATGTAGACCAAGTCGTATGTTTTATAATAGATCACAAGTCTTAGATTTTTTGAGTTTTTGTAAGTTGATTATTTACTATGAATGTAACTCAATCATCACTGATTAAACACATTATTGATTTAGACTACTTTTCTACTCTTAAATAACTTTAGTAATTTTAGGAAAGAATCTCTCACTATTTTAAACTCTCCATTTTCTTCTAAACAATTGTTATTACATAGGTTTTTGGTATTTTTATCCTGTTTTAAATAGAACCTTTATGACCGTTTTGTGCCTTTAAAAAGACGAATTTAATTTGAAAACTGTTATTAAAATTTTTATTTTCTTATAACAACACTTATAAAGACTTTATAAGTCTTTTAGTTTTGTTCACTTATAAAGACTTACATTTTGTTTTATATTAAAAATAAAATTTACCGAGGCTATAGTTGTTGTTACTTACTACCAAGACATTTGAAATAATTTTTTGGACAAAACTTAAGTGTAATAAATTATTATAAACTAATACATAATGTATTTAATAACTTTTTTTAATAATTTTTGAGATTTAACTTCTCTCCTTCACGAAGGTGACACTTTTTGAACATAATATGACAGGTAGTAAATGGAAACAATTGTTCCCTTGAACATTTTGTATTTGGAGGAGAAACTTCCAGTCTGAAACTCACACTAAAATCTAGATCTTCCTTATGTTAAATACAAAACTTTTGTGCCTTGTCAATTAGCGCACATGTAGAATTGCCTTATAAATTAAATATCTGTTTCGATTCACACACAACAGTCCTATAATTCAGGGTAGGTTTAATTCAGCCACAAGATGTTAAAAATATTGTCTTCCAAGAATAAAGTTTAGATGTTATGATATTTACGGTTTCATCCTAAATATTTTAAGTGCCTTTAAAACTCCACTTTTAAGGTATTGCATTTTTTTTAAATGTCTACATTCTATCTATCTACCCAATGTAATAGTTGTAAAATTCCAAAATGAGTATATTCGTAAAAAATAACAAACCTTTTGAATAGTAATGTAATTGCAGAAAGTAAATATTTTGTATTCAATTTGATTTACTCCTTTGTCTAAGATAATTAATTTTGTAATCTTTACTTACAGCTATTTTATTAAAATTAAATTGCAATAACACACAATTTATACTTTTTTAAATACATTTAGAAATATAATTTGTTTGTATACTTTGAATTAAGGGTGCAAGAATGACAGTTCCTTATGACTTTACTTATTGTTTCTTCTTCTATGTTTCTTCGTTTTTTCCCTCAATATTTTTAATTTGCAAAATGTATAATTTTGATTTATTTTACTCAAATCTGTAATCACGTTATTCCTAACTGGCTGGCTCAGATTATCTTTGTACTTTGAAATCATTATGTTTTAAAGTACCTTTGATGTAAAATAATATATTAAAATGTCTGTATATAATCAACTGTTAAAACATATTTAATACCATTATATTATGTACAGGATATAAATTCTCTTTAACAATTATTGTATTTGTTTAGTTCTTTATAAAATGAATATGTTTTCATTGATATTAAGTAATTGACTTCTGAAAATTAACCAAATTTAATTTATTAATAATTACGGTGGATTTCTAGTCTGTTCCTTTAGTAGTAGTATAATTTGTTGGCTTTAACACTTAATGCATATCTTGCTCTGAATTAATTGCTTTTAATTTTTGAAACTCATCTTGCCTTGAGTGTTAGCCAATACTAGTCTGTATTCAAATAGATCAATCAAAATAAAATACATTTAAGTACCTTATTAATTTTACACAGTAAAATAATGTATTTTTAAATTGTACTATATGAAAACAATAATAATAAAATGAAAAAGCTTAAACAATTTGATTTTACTTTTATTACCAATACATTTTTTCCTGGAGATTTATTAAATTCCACATCCAAGTTTATATTTTTAAAAGAGAGGGCAAACAAAATGTGTTATCTTATTGAGTATTAAACATAAAAAATCTAAAACAAGCACACAATCTAAGAAAACAGTATATACCGATATTTTAAACTGATTGATGTTTTTCTAGGATCTAACCACGGTATGGTGCTGCTCTCGATACGCTATCAGTTCAATAAAATCTCCTGACATTGCTGTTCAGGTTCCAATCATACTTCAGTATTTCTTCTTCAATATTAACGTTATATATATACATATTTAAAAACTGCAATTAACTTTGTGACTGAAGAATTTGCTGTTAATTATACAAAACCATCTTTCTGTACATTTATAACTTAATTCTAAAACTAATAATCTGATGAGTATTTATTCCCCAGCAAAAGTCATCTGGTAAACTGATTAAAATCGGCTCTTTATGTAAATGCTAAATCTATATATATAAAAATGAATTGCTGTTCGTTAGTCTCGCTAAAACTCGAGAACTGCTAACCGATTTGGCTAATTTTGGTCTTAAAATGTTTGCAGTAGTTCATAGAAGGTTTATATGTAAAGAAAAATTTGAAAAGTTTCCCGAAAAAGTTTCAAATTTGGAAGAAACTTAACAGCCTTTACTCTATGAAACAATATCTTATACTAATTAGGCCTATACATTTAAAATTACAAACTCTATTTGAACCAGTTTGTTACATCCTAAATTAACGCGGATGTTACAAAGTGATTCAAATATCTTTTCTACGACCCCCAGCTAATTTAACCCTCGCTAAGAAAGGGTAAAAGAAATTCGAAATTTTAGGGCGGTTTGAGGAGGGGGATCAAAGTTACTAAAAATCCCTATAAGAACGAATTGGAATGAAATTTGGTACGTAGCTTCCTCTAAGGCCGTAGGTGCTCGCAACATTGTCAATGAAATTAAGTGTAAGTCAAAATCAGTAAAAACTATAAATTAAAACGATATATTTAAAGCTTTTTCGTGTTAGATAGTAGTTTACAGGAATACAATTTTCAGTGCTTTCCTAAATAGCGTAGCCTTTTTTTCATGACCAGGATACGCACGGGTATTCAACGAACACTTAAAAAGAATACAATTACATCAAAAAGACTGAAAATACTAACAACCACGGGCAACGCCGTACGGGTCAGCTAGTGTGTTATAAAAAAATCCTAAATTTCCAATAAATTTTACAAATTAAATTAACTTAAGTTACAACTTATTTTTGTCATTCGCCAAGGTTGTAACATGATTTTTGTTGCTCTAGTTCTAAAATTAAAAACAATTTTTTGTATTGCCATAAAGTACATATTTTATGTAATTTCTAAATATTCACCAACCATATTTTGGGAATTATAAAGCATGTACAAAACTAATTATATATATAAGATTTGTTTCAAATCTGACAAATTTAAATCATACATTTTCCTAATTTTGGGTCAGTTATATCTTCTAAACAGTTAGGTTTAGAAAATCTAGCTACTGACCATGAGAGTTAACTATAGACGCGGACAATTGCCTAATATTGCAGGCGCTTGCTATGAAGAACACGGCTCACTTCAAGCATAACTGATGTGTGTTCATACTACGCTATGCTTTGATTATGCTTTATGATTAAGAAAATCTCAAAAATAAAACTTAGATATTCTTAATCTAGATAAAGTACGGATTCTAAGAGTATAAAAAACTTTTATTTTAACAGGTATTTCGAATTTTAATAGTTGAAAATATTTGAGAATTATCACTGACTGACATGGAAAAGTTACTAAGCGAGGACATTTTTTATTTTTGGGTTATAAACAAACTTCCAGTGGGAAAGTTGTAGCCAATGAATTGATCTAAACTTTTCAATTCACCGATTTGTGATAAAATGATTACATCATTATGAAATCATTTTTAAATGAGCGCGAGGAGGTGCCGTGCCGCCACTCCCGAAGTACAGTTGTTTGATACGGGAATGTTTACATCCTTATCCATTACGTTTATGTACATATTGTTATTTTATGTACAAACCAGGCCAGTGTTGCCAGATTGGTTTTTTTCCAAAATGAGGAAATTTTTAAGTTTGCGGCAAATATTGGTCAAAAGAAAATGGTGGGGAAAATATGGGTAATTTTTTCAATAATGTGATGTGATGAACATGATAAAATTCTTGTAAAATATAAAAACTAACTCAATAAAGCACCTGTAGTGTTAAAACCCTACTTAGAGAAGTCAGTTTTTAAATCATAAATCTGAGGGTGAGCCTCCAGGGCCCATCTCCACTGGGATTTATTCCATGCAACATAACCCACAGCTACCCCTTTGGAACCCCCACACAAAAGTTTGGTCAAAATTGTTGGACAATTTTAGATTTTGCCCCTCCCCCCACCCCAATATTTGTTGTAGCTACGTCCTTGCCTCCACCTCTGTTCTATTCGATCACCAACCCTCATGGCGACTTGCAGAGAAGCAAATGCAAACAAACTATTGTATACTCTAATATTTTCATGAAAATTACGATTGATTAGGACAGGGCACTTGGATTGGGTTAGCGGTGACGAAGATCCAACTCATGTGCGGTAGAACCAAAGTTCTTGCATGAATGACTGGCATTTTTTATATAATAGATTCAATTTGTAAAAATTGGTATAACCTAACTAATGCCAAAATGGAAAAACCAAATATTTGGAAATTTTGGTTTTTAACAAAATATTTTATCCATCACAAATTGTTAGTTTTCACAGTCTTTATTATAGTCAAGTTGAATGATTTGTTTAGAATTAGAAATGCACAGCTAAAATAAATATATAAGTGTTTAAATTGTAATTAACAATCATCCAATGCATGTCTGTTCTTTTGATAATATATATTATGAACAACTGGAACATATACAAATATGAAATTTCTTTATATCCTTATCAAAACTTTTTACTATAATGATATTAATTTGTACTTTAGTAAAACAAACTGAAGGAATAAAGAATATCAATAGCTTCTTTAACTAGATGAGAGAAAAGTAAGGAATACAATATTTGCGTTACATATTTAATGTTACATATCCAATGTAATAAATAATGAGTTATAGAAAGAGAAATATGGTAAGATATTCTAAAGAAGATCTAAAAATATTAATAAGTTGAATGAGACTAAACCGTGATACTTCAAAGTCTGTAACTTTATGATGAGGTTAGTGGATATCCAATTTATAACTTTAAATAATACAAATATTATTGACACTCAATATGAAGATCATGATGTTATTTTTAATTATATTTGGTATCATTGTTTTAACGTAATAATTTCAAATTATAGGAGCAGTTTTTTTTCTTAGACAGTGACTTTAGCCAGTTTTCAGCTTAAATAAATAGCCAGATTCAAAGAACTCATCCCCAAACCTACATAGGATGAACAAAATCCAATTTTGTTAAACTATCATAGATCATGACCATTGTTTAAAAAAATATATAGGAAAATTAAAATATGGATGTTTAACACAAATGTAAAAAAGACAACCTTCTCAATACCTAGAACAATATGAAATCTTCAAAAACACAACCAAACAGAGTCTTTAATGATAAATTAAATTATAGTTCAAATGAAATATTCAGCTCCATTATTTCAATCCAAAGGTAAACAAGATCATCCACAAAAGTACTGAATCCAGAGTAACCAGTGCTCTCGTGACAGTTGATGCATGGTGAAGTTTGTGTTTTGTAATGTGTTTTGATTTTGTTTAGTGTGTATTAGAATATTTCTTGACAAAGCAAAATGCTGATTACCTTTAATATAACTAAAGACGACATTTTAGTCAAACCGATCATTATTTATAAAACAGAAAGTGAGAAAAAATGAATGCTGACGGATCTAATAAGGTAAGAATTAAATTAATTGACTAAGTGTAAGCGAGAGATCCTGTTTCAAAACCGTTCGGTATTTTGTCTGTTTGTTACAAACCAAGCCCAATGTTCGATTCTCTTTAAAAAAATTGGTTAAGTATTACGATAACACTAACTGCTAAACAAATTGTATTAAACAATCTTTCAACATAACTTATACAATTGTAACCTGTAAAAAGTTCTTAATTGAAAGAAAGAAATGATTTAAAAACTAATACTATGAACCAAATAAAACTTATTAAGGTACGGTATGTTTAAAGATTTAGTTTAGTGAAAATTATAAACATAAGGAATACATAAATGTACTAATAGGTGTGGCTTGTCTTATTTTACAAATTTGTATACAAATTAGTTATATGCTAAAGTAGAAAAGTAGTAAAAAACCATTTGAACGTTTCCAATCAGCATTTCGTCCATCAAAAACTGTTTATTTCTCTGACAAGGCTAAATTCATGGATCGATTTTAGAAATATAATATTTCAATTTCGTGAAATAGACTCTCTTAACACAGTACAAGTATAGGTACTACATGTACAATATAACTTTAAAGATTTTTCTTGTTTAAAATTCTACAAATTAATATATTTTACAAAATGAAGAACTGTTTATGAGTATTGGATCTTCTGTCAACTTGGTTCCAACACAAAGATAGGCCATGTAGAAGCAGTGGACTGAAGGAAATGTAATGTATAGGATTGATAATGACTTTGACTTTTAAGATTTTGTTTTAATATATTTAAAATGTATTATCTTTAAAGTAAGTATTCTTTTAATTTTCTTTTATTTTAAAATAACAAAATAAGATAACAAAAAATCTGTATTACCACGCACAATTTTTATATTTTAAATTGTTGAATATTCAAACTTATAAATAAAATGATTATTCATCATTTTACTTTTTGAAAAAGTTAAAACCCATTTCTGAGGGTTTTTAAAATTTCTCAGGACCTCTTTTCTTAAGGTTCCTTTGTATTCTATATCATCCCCCCAAACCCTCAACAACAAATGTCCTCTTTTTGGATGTTGAGACATACCAATAATAGAATATTTTATTAAATCATATTTTTCCTATGATTTTATATAACAATCTTTATACAAACTGATCATATGCAGACATGATTCTTGTTATTTTGTTTCATAAAATAACCTAATTGACTTCCACTCCTTGAAAGTAATCACTATAAAAGTGATTTATGTACAAAAAGTAATTAAAATGTCATAGGTAAATGGACAAGCATGACAAAACTGATAACTTTGTCATATTTACATCACATCAAGTATCACAGGGGAATTATAGACTATGAACATGTTATTGACAGATTTTAAATTGAATTTTACTTAACTTACATTTAGATATTGTTTTTCAGAACTTGCAAAACAACAGCTAAATTAACAATAAATATACATCACTTTTAAATTCAAAACTAAATGTTTAAAACCAAGACAAACTATGTTTACTAATCAAATTGTATTTATTACTGTGAATTTATTACCTTAATTTTAAACCTAATTATTGAATACATACATTTCCATAACATTTCTAAAAATCAGATAAACATACAATTAATCTTTAATATTGTTGAAATATTAACATTTAAATTAACAAAAATATGTATTTATAGTATAACTAACTGACCCGTACGGCGTTGCCCGTGGTGGTTGGTATTTTCAGTCTTTTTAACGTAATTGTATTCTTTTTAAGTGTTCAGTCAGTGAGTGGTATTTGGCTTTTATATATATATAGATCTTAAATAATAAAAGCACTACTGTCATAATAATAAAAGATCTGAAATTATGATTTTAGTAACTTTGATCCCCCCAAACCCCCCCTAAAATTTCGAATCTTTTCAAACCCTCTCTTAGTAAGCACCTATGGCCCTAGAGGAAGCTACATACCAAATTCCATTCCAATCCGTTCGGTAGTTTTGAAGAAATCGTTTTTTAATAACTTTGATCCCCCAATCTTAGTGAGCACCTATGGCCCTAGAGGAAGCTACGTACCAAATTTCATTCCAATCTGTTCGGTAATTTTTGAGAAATCGTGATTTAGTAATTTTTACCCCCCAAACCCCCAAAAATTTCCCATTTTTTCAAACCCTTTTTTAGTGAACACTTTGGCCCTAGAGGAAGCTACATACCAAATTTCATTCCAATCCGTTCGGTAGTTTTGAAGAAATCGTGATTTAATAACTTTGATACTCCCAAACCCCCCTAAAATTTCGAATTTTTCAAACCCTTTCTTAGTAAGCACCTATAGCCCTAGAGGAAGCTACATACCAAATTTCATTCCAATCCATTCGGTAGTTTTGAAGAAATCGTTTTTTAATAACTTTGATCCCCCCAAACCCCCCCTAAAATTTCGAATTTTTTCAAACCCTTTCTTAGTGAGCGCCTATGGCCCTAGAGGAAGCTACATACCAAATTTCATTCACATCCGTTCTGTAGTTTTTGAGAAATCGTAATGAGTAAGTCAGTGGGTTTTGGCTTTTATATATATATAGAAGATACCGTTATTATTTACCTAAGAAAACAATTAATTATTATTTGTTTTAAATCAAATAAATTGACAACAAATTTAGTCATACACTCATCCCTAATATTGAACAATGATATTATTTCATGAGACTTTTCTTACTTTTTTTAAAAATTCTTAGAAAACATTTAATGAGTAACTATTTTCCTTGACCTTAAGATAAAATCTGGGCAATGAACCACCTTAAAAATTAAGACATAAAGCCATAGTGCCAAGTAAACATGGTGTAAATAAGAATGCAGTTTTAAACATTGAATACTTTTTTCATCTTTTATCTAAATAAGTATAAACAAGTACATTATTATATACTCATTGCCGGATAAATTAATGAAATTTCAAAGGCAAGCTATGATGCTATACCATTTATTTTTGATTCGGCAGTCCTTTCCAAAGTAATTTGAAGGTTAACTAAGTTTCTTTACCTAGGCCTGTATTATTTTACTCCGCACAGTACATCTTATTTGACTCAAGAGTGAATTAATTTTTTATTAATTTTAATTGTTTAAAGATATAAAACAAAATAAAAAACTGCTCGGTTTTTACTAAATATTGGATAATTTGTAAACAAAAATACAACGTTTGAAATAACAGAAATTTACTAAAAATCCATTCAGACAAAAGACAAAATTTTAAATAGTAAAATCATCTATTATTACAGCACATTTGATGGAAGTATTAAGCATGTTTTTATCTTAAAATTTATAGCGGCTTTGGGATAACACAATCTAATTTTTGTTAAGTTCAAAATTACAATATTTTTTAAGAATACATTTGAAAAAAAAAACGTAACCAGCACTGCCGCGTTACTATAGACCAATTTTCTTATTCGGGAATAACTAGTATTAAATACTGGGAGCTTCCTATGAATTGTGTTCCTTGTTCTGAGAACTGTACGTAAAATGCCTAAGCATAGGACTATAGTAATTTTAATTGCCTTTCGAATGATATAAATCACAAATTGTACTCGGGAGTGGAGAAATGGCGCAATTATCTTACATCGATAATGAAAAAAATCATATTTTGGGAGTTTCCTATTAATTTCGTTCCTTGTTCCGGAAACTTTACCTAAAATACCTTTGCTCAAAATTTTAGTAAATTTAATTGCCTTTTGAATGATATAGCTTTCAAATTGTACTCGGGCTTATGAGTGGGAGAAACAGGGCCGGTGCAAGGAGTTTTTCCTGAACATGCGAGATTCATTTTTGGCGCCCCCCCCCCCCTCTATACACAACAACCCTCCTCCGCCCCTATATATGTATATATATTTATATACCTCCTTATTGCAATAAAAAATGGGTACATTATCAAAAATGTATACCAATTGAAATTATTTAATTATATAAAATAAAATAAAAATATAACATCGAGCAACAATTTAAAAAATAAAAGTAAATATAAAATATTTTCTATACATATACAGTGTATTATATATATATATATATATATATATATATATATATAGCTTCGGTCTTAATGAAATAAATGTATGATAAAATAGAAAGTTAATTGTGGGAGGGTGGAATACTGAAAGCACCAAATTAATCATATTACAATAATTATTTTACATAATTTTAACTTTTTAACATCAAAAGGTAACATTGTAAGATTAACATTACAATATCAAAGTCAATTTGGTAACATCATGACAACGTGGTAAAGGTAAAGGGTTATGTATAATTGTCAATAAGATAAGGTGACATCGGTAATTCTGTGACATTATAAGATTGAGGTTAATGTTAAGTTTTTACATTAATATCACACACATGCAAGAAAAATGGCATAACTAAATTAAATGAGAAAAAACTAAAATCAGACTTTTCTTGCCTTGATCTTGGCGAAGTCTCTCAATATTGTATCTGTGCCCAATGAGTTGAGAACGTCGTTCTCAATCGCTAGTGTTGCCAACCCACTAAGTCGTTCTTGAAAAGTGATTGAACGCAGGTAGTTTTTTATTATTTTAATTTTTGAAAAACTCCTTTCTCCACTGGCTACTGAGACTGGGAGCGTAAGAAGAATTCTTAAAGCAATAAATACATTCGGGAAAATATCAATCATTCCGTTTTGAGTCAGATAACTTGAATTATCTTTAGGTAGCAAAGGTGATAACGATCTCTTTCAGGAGGTCCTCTCCATTTATGCTGCTCTTATTATTTTCTGTCAATACAGCTTCTAGATTCTTGCACTTTTCTTTAAGTTCTTCATTTTTCAGTTCCCCTACCAGTTTCAAGTCATAAAGAAACTTTAAATGGTTGCCATGGTCCCGTAATAGTTCAAATCTTTCATTTAAAGAGTTTATTGCCTTGTTCAAAGCAACAAAAAAGAAATCTACTTTAAAGAACTCTTTCCCAGACTTAACAGGTTCGTCTTCGCTCTCATACGAAAAGTGCCGTTTCACCTTTCTTGGCCTCACTTGGACTTCAATGGGTGCAACATTTAGTTTTTCAGCCAGCTCCCTTGCGTCGGTCATTACACTATTGAGTCCATTTTCGGACCTCATACCATTCAGAAACTCTTTGGCATTTTCAATGAGTTTGAGAGCACTTGGGAGATTGACTTCTTTTTTCTGAAGTGTTTTACTAACCAAGTTCACTCTATACAAAATCTCATACCAGGTAATTAAGGAGCAGAGAAATCGGAAATCCGTTAACTTCTATAAATAGATACCGGTAACAGGCTATAAATAGATGTTATACTGTTGTTATTGACACATAATTATTACATTATTAATGTTAGTGAAGTTAGTATAAAATGTATGGTGGTATCGTCTTTAGGGGGGCAAATTTTTCACTGAAACCAAAGGGCGCCGATTTTGAAAGGATGGCGCCTTAAACTGGTGTATGTGGTCTTTTGTGCCCGTAAATAGGCGCCGAAAATAAATATGGCATTTCTTTTAATTCCCGAAAAGGGCGGTCACGGTATTATGGGGGGGGGGACGAATTTTTCACTGAAACTAAAGGGCGCCGACTCTGAAAGGATGGTGCCCTACAGCAGTGTAGGATTGTAGGTTGTCTGTCCCTAAAAAAAAACGTTAAACAGAAATAGGGGGTTTCTTTTAAAACCCGAAAAGGGCAGCCACGTCTTTAGGCAAACATTTTTCGGTGCAAAAAAAATTCCGTAAATTTTGAAGGCGCCTTGGTCTTGAACTTTTTGCCGGCGCTTCGGCGCCCCCTTCCTGGCGGCGCCCCATGCGTCCGCATGTTCCGCATGGTCCTTGCGCCGGCCCTGGGGAGAAATTGCGCAAAAACCTTGTACGGAAACTGAAAAAATCATTTATCGGGAGTTTCCTATCAATTTTGTTCCGGGGACTGTACTTGAAATACCTTTGCACAGGATTGTAGTAAATTTAATTACTTTTCGAATGATATAGCTCACAAATTGTACTCGGGCTTATGAGTGGTAGAAATTGCGCAAAAACCTTGTACGGATAATGAAAAAATCATTTATCGGGAGTTTCCTATCAATTTTGTTCCTTGTTCCGGGGACTGTACTGAAATACCTTTGCACAGGATTGTAGTAAATTTAATTACCTTTCGAATAATATAGCTCACAAATTGTACACGGACTTATGAGTGGGAGAAATTGCGCAAAAACCTTACACGGATAATGAAACAAGTCATTTATCGGGATCTTCTTATCAATTTTGTTCCTTCTTCCGGAAACTGTATTTGAAATAACTTTGCACAGGATTGTAGTAAATTTAATTACCTTTCGAATTATATTGCTCACAAAATGCACACGGGTTTATGATTGGGAGAAATTGCCCAATTACCTTACATTGATAATGAAAAAAACATTTATCTGGAGCTTCCTATCAGTTTTGTTCTTTGTTCCGGGGACTGTACCTGAATTACCTTTGCACAGGATTATATTAAATGTAATTACCTTTCGAACTATATAGCTCAAAAATTGCACACGGGCTTATTTATGAGTGGGAGAAATTGCGCAAAACCCCGACATGGATAATGAAACAATCATTTATCGGGAGCTTCCTATCAATTTTGATCCTTGTTCCGGGGACTGTACCTGAAACACCTTTGCACAGGATTGTAGTAAACTTAATTACCTTTCGAATGATATAGCTCAGAAATTGTACTCGGGCTTATGAGAGGGAGAAATAATTTAATTTCTTCGCTCTAACTTTACCATTTTGGTTTGAATCAAATAGGCCGCCATTTTGTGTCGAATCGAAAAATAAAAAAACCAGTATCTGGGAATTTCTACAATAATTAAACTTTCACTAAAAGTTCAGCAATTTCGAAGCTTATTTACTACCACTTATCAAGGTGGGAAAACCCCATATACTTATATCCTTACCCAAAAACTATGAAATGGTCTAACTATGCCATTTTGAATCGGATCGAAAAACAAAAAAAGTGTATCTGAAGAATCATACTAGGAAACTTTCACCAAAAATCAGCAATTTTGAAGCATATTTACTACTGACTTATCAATCCGGGAATAATATATAGGTATATATATATATATATAAATTAATGAATTTTGGGTATCGTCTCTAAATGGTCTGAAACGTATAGAAACGAAGTTTTACCCTCCTCCGACCAACCGTTTTCAAGTTGGGTCTAGTGTAATAGCACTTATTTTCTTAAAAAATTCTGCTAATTATGTATAGCGTCATCGGTAAAGAGTCGCAGTGATACTTTGGGGATGCCCTATGAGCGAGTAAAAATTTACCAAATTTTAAATTAGTCGAACAAATACAAATTTAATTTACAACGCCATAGTAATTAAACAATTCCCTAATAATATAAGTGTATTTATTTACTCAGAAAAGAAACTACTTTAGCAGTACTATTGTGCGTGCCATAGTACTTGTGCATAACTCCGAAGTAAAGTTAAATTAAGTTCACTACAAGTTTACAGTTTTACAACATTTTTTCATATAGGTTATAGAACACACACAAAAGAAGTTTTTATTACAATAGTTTTTTTGTAGAATAAGATTCTGTAAATTAAACCTCTGCAAGTCAGAGTCAATTTATTAAAGTTTTTTTAAAACTACAGTATAAATATTTGTAGGTCAAGCTCGATAAACACCCGTTTTAAAAGTACTGAAATTGCTTTTGTTTCATAAAAGTCCAAATATCAAAATATACAGTATTCTATTAAGAAACTCGATTTCTTCAAAATCTGCTTGGAATCGTAAGGCTTGTTGCTAATTTAGTGCTTTAAATTTCAAGGTATCTAACCAGAATTTTAAAATTTACTATAGTACTTAAGACATTTTTTATTTTAGTAATCACATCCATCTGGTATTATAAACAAGATTTTGTATTTATAGATAGAGGTAGTTGAACTTTATCAATAATTATGTTCAAGCTTGCTAGCTTATTATGTGCTAGCTGTATATTATTATACATCAACTTTTAACTGAATTTCACTCCTCTTTTACAAAAACCATAACAGGCAGATAGTTTAAGTAGTGCAGTTATAATGTTGTTGTATGAAATGGTATGTGGAAAGTTCCATGTCAGGAGTCCGGCTTTAACAGGGGCAGAATCATAGTTATTGTTTAGGACGTGGCCTACAACTTAGTAGGCTAAATTTAGAAACACTGCTAGTTCAGTAAAAATGCCGTTAAGAAAAAACAAAAAAAGACGATTTTTCTTTTGTTTTAAATACTAGGTTTTTACCCATTCATAAAAAAACATTCAGATGCCCCATGTAACTTAAACCACTGGGATTTAGGGTAAAACATAAAAAAATGTGTTTCTTGACTTTCCTGTGGCTATTAAAAAATTAGATAAAAAATTTTATATTTTAAAGTTGTCCGTTATCTATTTATTTTAAAACTTTTTGTACCCAAACAATAACGTTGAAAAAGAGGTCCTTTTCTTTTAACCTCTTGAGGACCTTTGTTCATTTTACTCCTTTTATATCAACTATAGCAAAAGGTTCAGCAGGGAATTTCCAATTACTAGTGTATTATTTTTAATAAATTGAAGATACCAGCACTGAAAACATAAAATTTTCTTTTATTTATTGTGAGCTTTGATTGTTTGTGTTAATATGTTTTTTTTTACAAGTATGTGTAGGCTTATTATTATTTTTGAAGTCGCCAAATTAAGAATTTTGGTATGACAATGTGAAAATGGTGGTTGGAACGATTTTGAAATAATAGCTTGTGCAAGTTTTCCCTTGGTGATAAATGTGCAAAATTCAATATTGTAACTAAAACCGTTTATTATTTTTGAAAAAATATTTTTCTTTAAACATTTTGGATTGGTTGCAGTTCATGTCGATGTTATTAATTTCGTAATTTGTCACACTAAAGGAGTTTCCCATCCACAGTTTAAGCAAATTTTAAGATCTTGATGGCTGTCTGAAACTCACCATTCAACTTCAAAATATTGTAACATAAGTAAATGACGAGTTTTAAGTTGATAAAGGCTTTTAAAAGTTGCGATGTTTTCAGCCGCTTGTAAATCAAATCGCACACTCCCTCTTATGTGACTACCACCCAATTATCGTCAATTTTCAAGATTTCGACTTCAAACTGAACACGCACATGCATTACAATATTATTATTTTTACACTTGTCATGAATTTCAAATTTATATACTTGAAAACTGACGAAAGTTGGGAGAAGTCGGATTTTGGTCACTACGTGGGTACCATTTTTAAAGTTCAATTTGTATGTTACAATAAATTTAGTTATGTTTCATTTTTACAATTCTTGAAAATTCATTACAAGCTATTATTTCAGACTTTAAAAAAGTTGAATTAAAATTACAGTTTTCTCTTAAACATTTACGGAACTAAACAAAATCAAACTGAATTGGTGAAAAAGTGTTTTTTTTATGTAATTGTTTACTATTACTTTGTCAAAAGCAAACCTTCCCATATTGAGATATATTTATATATTCTAAAAATGAATTAACACGATTCAAGCCCATGATAAAAAAATACGAATGACTAACTTATTTTTAAACAACTTATCTGATGAACAACTAACTAGTGTCGCTTATGTATTAGTTGAACCGATCAATATAAAAAAACCTGAAGTTCTAACCTACATTCTCTAGTTACAGTATGTTTCCACTTTATAAACGTAAGTTAGTTTTTAAGATGTTAAGATTAATGTCAATTAAGATGTTTTGCAACGAGGAGATTTGTTAAAATTGCAGGTCAGAGGCGGGCGGTTGTAGTCAGTTGTTATGGCAAACATACTAAAGACTAAGTTATAACTTCAGGCTACTTTTGTATGCGTCATTCTGCTACATCTTCTTGTTCCGGCTCTTCAAACATGTTTATTTGTCGATGCAGTCCATTTCCGATAACATATCTCAATATGGGAAGGTTTACTTCTGACAAAGTAATAGCAAACAATTTTTTTTAGAATTACCAGATTAATTTATTAAATAAAGTAATGATATTATTATTTTGTTCTCTTATAATAAAGCATTAGCCTAGTATCTACCAAAAACATAAATGTGGAGAATAATTAAATTCTAGTACATAAATTTCAAATTTCAACCTTAAAAAACATTTATCTGGTTTAAATTTCAAGTTAGTAAAACTTCTGTTAGTGTGTGAAAAATTTCAAAGATGTTTCATATCAAGTAAACCGAAGAATCGGTCCTAGTTAATTTATTTTGATATCAGTTGATGTAAGGATAAGATAAAAATGACTATTGTAAAAAATACCGTAATATATAAAATGTTTAATGGGCATTTCCTCTAAAGTTGCTATAATGAATATTTAATGGTTTAGCTATCTACGCAATTAAAAGCTTAATTCAGAAATTTCCTCACATGTTTATCACTGTAAAAGTAAAACGATTCTCTACGACTCTGTTGTAGGTCAAATTTAACAGACAAGACATTCAAGTATGGCCATGTAGATCTTTTAATTGCTACAATTTCTTCATCTAACTGTTTTGGTAAATCGTTGACTGTTCAGCCAGCATAAAACATAAAAATAATTCACTCGGAGGATTTTTTTCAATTTTGATTTTCACTTTTTCAATCACTTAATTGAATAGATTGTTTCACGAAAAATCAAGAAAATCAATTCGACCACTGCTTTATAAAGGTAATATTATTTCTTCGTGTAAATAATAATAATACTTATTATTTAAAGAGTGTAGAAACAATACCAGTATTTTGCCTCGCCGCCATTGGCTATAACTTAAATAAATATGACCCCTTTACAAAATTAGGAATATTGGCTAACACTAATTTATAAAGAACATATTTTTAAAGGCTTACAAAAAAAAGTTTTCAATTTGAAATAGGAATATTATATATATATTGAAACAAAAAATATAATTATGGCAATGAAATCCATAGCTCTAGTGAAGAAATTAAATTGTTAATTTACACACTAAAAATCTTTTACATCTTTCACAGTCAAGTACGTCCACTCTAAACCCAGCTTTTGCTAGTTACACAAGTTTTCATATTCTGCTCAAAATAACAGAAACAATAATAATAATAATTTTGAATGAACCAATAATATTATACTGTACGTAAAACATGTAGGACTAAGGCCTACGCGAAACAAGTTAACTCTTACATTAAAAAACCTTAGCATGTTGTAGTGTAGCCTGTAGACATTATCTAGTATTTCATTTGCTAAACTGCCCGTAGAGTTCTCTGAAGTCGCGCACCTAAACACATGTTCCCCAACGCTTCAAGTTGAAAAGTTTAGTCGGTTCGTTTCTCCGGTGCCGATAATTAGTGCTTCTGTTGGCCCTTTCTGACTTCTATTAAATTCGTGATTTCAGGTATGACAGTAAATTTTAAATATAATACTCAATAGCTGTCAAACTATGAATTTGTTATGTCAATTTATTTGTGGATGTTGCATTTTAACCATATTTAAAGTCATGTTATAAATTGTTTATTTTATAGTGTACATCTTGATGTAATAATGGCACGTAAAACAATTAATTAATTGTGTCTGTAGCCCTAATCACAATTAATACCTATTCAATTCTTAAAATGAAGTCTAAGTATTTATTTATTTTTAGCCGATTTAGATTTGCGGAAGTTATATATCGCAGTAGGCTACAAAATACTGATTTTTACTATAATTTGACGATCATTTTAAATTTTAGATACAAATATAATTCAATTTTACAGATGTTCTTCGGTTGTTAAAACTAGATGTGAAAATTGTTAACGCTTATTGTCACATTTTGTAAAGGGTTTTAGGAACTGCTAGTCCTATTAACATTTATTTTCTTAAATAATAAATAAAAACTATAAACTTAAGTATTTTTATGTTCAATTAGTAGGTTGCATTCTCTGAGTCTCAATATAAATTGCAACATATAACAAAAATCATAATAGATTATAAAAATACGTAGGCCCGAATAACATCTTGTATAATTGCAGGTATAATAAAATAAATAACAAAGTAATTTATGAAAACATGGTGTTTATAAAAAGGTACTCGTTAAAGATAAATTAGATCTAAACATAATTCTGTTTCTATTAGACTATGTTTAAATCTACAACCAAGCGGGCTTGAACAGTACAATTTACTACTAGCCTAGCCTTGAATTATTCCGAAAGCGATAACAACTTGGTTATTAAAATTAAATTGAAGATTGTAGGTGTAGCATTTATTAAAATGTATAGCTTTTGAAGCTATTATCATCGAACTTTACTGCCTTTAGTTAATATAACGTCATAAATTCGCGATCTCACGTTTGTTTAATCGGTTTGTATTCATTTTACGGATTGTTTCGTTTGCTTACTGTAAAAGTGAATAACAATCTCCGTCATTCTGTTTTTTTTTTATAACATCGAAAGTTACCCGATAAACATTGTTGGTTCAACTTGTGTTAGGATCTAAATATTGCTATTGCAAAACGCTTACCACGATTTTGTTATAGTTATGTTGTAATAAATCTATTTCTTATCATCCAAGTTTCGAGACAAAATCGTTGTGCACATGTTCTAAATCTAATATCTACGTTTATTTTTGTTGAATGTAGAGAAAGAAGCCGGTTATATTGTCGTAAATATAGAAAGAACTTTAATCTGGAAACTTTTCGTATGTAATTATTAATGTAGATACGCTACGTGGCTACGTATAAACACATTGCATACAAAAATAGTGATACCATGGTGGGGTATGATGGTTGTTAACCAATTACTGTTGAACGTATATTGTTTATTATGTAATCATTATCATAACCACACGATACGAGTGAGGCAGGAAGCACATGTTGAGGCTTACACGGCTTGTTATGTACCCACCGGTTACAATAATCAGCTGTTTGGTAAACATTGTTGGCGATGGCAAGGTTATATTGTAAGTCAACAGAATACCGGTTTAATATGATAATGTAGGTGAAGGTTCTGCATGAATATAGGTGGTACGTAGTACATCATGGATTCCATCAAGTTTTGGAACGAGGGTTGTACTTTGGACGCTTAAATAAAGAATAAGTTGTCTGGTGGAGTTGTAATTTTGAAATTCGATGTAGAAGTACCCCTCTTGAAATGTAATAATGACATTGTAGATTTTAAAAGATTTAAACACGTGTTACGTTTCTTAAAATATTGTTCGGTTTTTTATAGGAATGGATTACCTTTAAGCAAGCTATTTTGTAAATGCGAAACTAATTTTATTTCTCTTTAAATATGCCCACATTGCATGAAATTTGTTAATTACACTGATTTAGTTTGGTAAGATAACTTTTTTTTACAAATATCTGAAACTTAATTAAAGCGACTGAAGCCGGAAAACAGCGTTTTGGTAAAGGGCAGAAATTACCGTCAAGACACTTGTCTAGTAGATTTACAAGCAGAATTATTCTGGTTCAAGGGCGTATCCAGCTCAAAAAGCAAGGGACAGCTTTCTTAATTTAATTTAACTTATATCATGGGTGGAGGGTAGTCCATGATTGGGGGATGCTATGCAATAATACACAATAATAAAAGAATTACAACTGTATGAAAATAAACTAATTTTGTAACAATAGTTTGCAAGATTTAGATGTAAATTATCTTAATCACATAAAGCCAAGTTTGGTTTAAATTTGAACGAAATCGGTCCAATAGTTTTTCGCTAGTTCTGTATCCATTCCTACGTAGGTTGTTTGTTTCAGACTGACATTTTTTAAACCATTTAAAAAATCCTAGAACGGATATTTGTATATATGCATGCAATAATCTCAGATTTGTCACTAGATAGTTAAACGTGTTTCTTTTTTAATGACAAACTAGCCGACTTTCCTGATAAACCGAAACTTTACTGACTGAACCAAAATCAAAATTGGTAAATAGGCTACGTTTTGAATTATTTTCAACTGTTCTTCAAAATTATTAATTACTAGGGGCTCTGCCCCTGGACGCTTCGCGTCCCAACCCCACCTCGGCCTTCGGCCTCAATGGCTGCTTCGCTTCGCTCGCAGTTGGAAAATTCGCTAAAGAATCTCGTTAATCTTTGGCTCGTTTGTACATAGGTGACCGAGCATAAATCAGCTGTTTTATTTGGCAGGGGACTCAAACTCATTAAACATTATCTCCATAAGATTAACATGGGAAATTTGAAGGATTGTGTGCCGGAGCTCCTTCTCGGGTGAATAGCGGCTGAACGGATGATTGGATCTTAAATTTGATGCAAAATCGTTAGTTTGAAATTAAATTTTCTACAACTTTTGTATTTAACATTTTTTTATATCTCTTACCGTTTTCTTGCTAAATGCGCTCAAAGTGGAAAAATGAAGAAATTCAAAAAATCGAAAAAATCGTTCCCGTCCAAAAGGTGCTTCCAAAATTAAAAAAAGTTAAATTCTGGCAATTTTTCCTAAAGTTTCTCGCCGAGAGCTTTAATTCAAGTATAAGGTTGATGGGGCTCCGATTACGGGACGTGCCTAGTAATTAATGTCAGTGAATGAGTGAAATCGTCTAGCTTTAAGGACGTTGGGCGGAGCCTCCCTTCTCGGATGAATAGTGGCTAAATGGATGATTGGATCTTGAATCTGACGGAAAATCTCTCCTTTGGAATTTAATTTTCTACAACTTTTGTATTTAACATTTTTTGCTATCTCTTACGGTTTTCTTACAAAACGCGCTCAAAGTGAAAAAATGAAAAAATTTTAAAAATCTAAAAAATATTTTCCGCCCAAAAGGTGCTTGCAAAATTAAAAAATGTTAACTTCTGGTAATTTTCCCAAAATTTTCTCGTCGAGAGCTGTAATTCAAGTATAAGGTTGATGGGGGTCCGATTACGGGAAGTGCCTAATAATTAATGTCAGTAAACAGTGAAACCGGCTAGCTTTAAGAACGTTGGGCGGAGCTTCCCTTCTCGGATGAATAGTGACTAAATGGATGATTGGATCTTAAATCTGATGAAAAATCGTTAGTCTGAAATAAAATTTTCTACAACTTTTGTATTTAACATTTTTTTCTATCACTTACCGATTTCTTACTAAACGCGCTCAAAGTGGAAAAATTTAAAAAATTTAAAAATATTTTCCCGCCCAAAAGGTGTTTCCAAAATTTAAAAATGTTAACTTCTGGCAATTTTCCCAAAAGTTTCTCGTCGAGAGCTTTAATTCAAGTATAAGGTTGATGGGGGTCCGATTACGGGAAGTGCCTAGTAATTAATGTCAATGAACCAGTGTTACCGTCTAGCTTTATATAAGTAGATGTAGAAGAACAATACAAATTATAAATTTAAATGTAAAACTCAATTTTATGTTGAAGTATTTAAAATAATCCCTAGTGGAATAATACTTTGTAAGCATAGAATGCAAACCTGTTGTTGCTGTGTAAATGTAGTCGTCGATTTTCAACGAATTAAACATTGGCTGTTTTTAGCGGTGAAAATATAATCCAATTTCTTTGAAACTTTTGCCATATAAAAACTGTAGTTTCAAACTCTACACTGCACCCAATGCTTGATATTGAGATATATATGAACTGTTTTGAGTTTTAGTAATATTTCGAAGAATGCAGTCATTACCATGAAGTGACTTATTAAAAATGTCTACCTAGTTTTTCGAATTTTTACATGGTCAAAAACATTGATAACACACAAGTTTATGTCAATCACTTTTCTTACACAATAAGTGCTGTAATTTTTTTCACGAATTATTTCCAGACTTAGACAATGATTTAGATGGAAAATATCGGTCGTGTTGTTAATAGGCACAATCGGATCAAGGCAGTAGAAATGGGAAGGAAGTAAAAAATCAGTAGATTATAATTTACTTAATATTACAAATATTGCATCCGTTTATTAAAGTTATTATACCTCCTAAATTTATTTGAAGGTTTTTTGATAACACCAGCCATTAGCTTAAGAAGGGAAAACATAATAGTTAAGAACAAAAAAGTGTATAAATCCCCTTAGTAGGCACAGTATAAAATCCGTTCAAAGTTAAAACATTATGTAAAACTCAAGTAACAATCATTACTTACCAACCCTTACAGCAAGGGGTTACCAAATTGTGATCGCAAAATAATAAATACACAACTCTCTTAGTAGACACAATATCAAGTCCTTTCAAAATGGTTTTAAATCTCCTCAATATTACCAAAATCTCTTGTCTGAATCTTTTTGTTTGATAACTGCAACCTCTAAACGCTAGGGGCGAATACATTTCTTCAATGCTTAGCTTATTTGCATTTTGAAATAAATGCTATTAAATAACAACTTTGAAATCTACCTACACCTGTTGGCCAAGCCGATAAAGATTTTGTATTGTTTCAGTTTTGGATGTTCTAAGAACTCTACATTGTAATCAATTTTCACAGATGGTGCGAGTGTTAATTTTGTTTCTTTCAAAAGGTTTAACACATTTTGTTTTCAAAAATGTGTTACTTATATATTTTTTGTTTTACTTTAAAAAAATGTTTCCCCCTACGAAGGTGACAGCTCCCTGCTTTGTCCCCCTTTGGATACACCATGTTCTGATTTGTGATGGTTTATTCTTGGATGTGGTAAGTAGGTTTCCCATGCATTTAGTATTGTTGTTATTGTTGTTTTAAGATTATTAGGCCCAAACAGTGTAATCTATATTTCCATAGTGTAATCTACTAAAGTTCATATTGTTTAATGATTTGCGCTTGACTTTTCTTCTGTCACATATGAATTATATCGACATGTCGGTAATAATATTTATTTATGGCACACTTGTTTAGAGATTGGTTTCATTCATGGAGAAGTCTTTTAGTCGCGGAATCTAATCGATTTCTTCAACATAACAAGGATAGATTGCTATTAAACTTTTAAATGAATAATTCGTTCTGTCCTATAACGAGTTTTTTCATGATTTATTTTGTGTACATCTATTTTAAGAACTAAATTTTGGACAGTTATTATGAAGAGTAATATATTTTATAGTTAACATAGAACGCCATGCTTTTAAGTAATAATTAAGTAATATATCCATGCTGTTAACATAGAACGCCTTCTTGGAGTAGCTTTCCGTTGAATACATTTAAGATTTAGTGCTTTGGGATTTAAAGTAGCATGTGTTACAATCTACATTAATAATGTACTTAGGTTTGAATTTATTAATAAATTTGTTTGACCTATTTGATGGTTCTGATAATAACTCCGAGATAAACTCTGATTGAGAGATACAGTGATTGAACTCTGTACAATTATCTGAATATTTATAAGTACGAGGGCTACTTATGTACGAGACGTCCGTGTACTGTAAATATAAAAGTCCGTAACCTCATTACTATGGTTTCCTTGAAACCCCCATGTTTTGACGGCTGTGTTTCTGACTGGAGAAGGGTGCTGTTGTAACAGAATCCAAACCGGCTGCAGTAAAAACAGAGTAACTTTTTGGCACTAGATGTAAATAGAAACTACTGTGTTATGTATAATTTTTGTTTTTTGATGGAAACTAAGTGAGGAAATTGCATTTAAATTTGTTCTGTAATTCTTTAACTTTATAAAAATGTTCCCGTTAACAAACTGGTCATACTTTTTTCTAAAAGTAAAAATAAAAATGAACACACTTCTCACAAAAAATACGTTTATTCGTCAAACCCGTTTCAACAGCAAGGTCGTCAATTCATACTTAACTTTTCTCAAAAACATTTTTTAACAAATTTGTGTAAATGTATTTTAAATCAAATATTTTAAAAAGTGATATTAATAGATCCCTAAATAATAAACTGTTAATTTTAAAACTATACTTTTGTACTCTAAAGTTTTTGTGATGGAATTGTCTTCGGTTTGATCCAAGAAAAGGGATTAACTGCTTTCATATTTGTTATTTATGAAAAATAAACAATTTATGAAATAAATTTGCAGTGCGTTAACTTATTTCTATAGCAACGGGTTTTTTATCACTGTCTTAATTCTAAACTATATGGTTTACGTCTCGATCAACTTTCGCGTTTCTAGCTAAGCGCTTACAAAAATATATAGTACTGGGTTTTCGATTTTCTCCATTTTGGCCTTACCTACAATACAGAAGAAACATTGTTACTAAATTTCAGGCTTCTAGACTAATCGATTACAAAGATATAGTAATGGGTTTTCAGAAGGAGTTTTCGAATATTTTATAAAAATCTTACAGTACCTACTACGTAATAGAAACATTGCTGCTAAATTTCGCCTTTCTAGTTTAAGCGGCCCTGATGATTAGCCCCCTAGCGGCCCTATATATAATTAGGAATAGGAATGTCTTGTTCGGAAGTGTTTGTCAGTATTCAGTAATCGGAAGTCTATTTCTTGTGCCTTACCTACAATTTATAATAGGATCATTACTATCAAATTTTGCGTTCTATCAAAAGCGGTTAAGGAGTTTGAGTAATAACTTTTCGTAGAGTTTTCAACTTTTCCGCCATTTTGGAGTAGGCTAAAAAAAAGTGTATTTCCTGATTCTTGCCTATAATGTACACGAAACAATACTTTTCCGAAATTTGGATTAAAGGGATTCTCTGTAAAGATATAGGGAACAGTAATCGCGTCTGGAGGGATGTTTGAATTCCGCCATTTTGAAACGCAGCCATATATTATTTACTTAGCGGTGTATTGTTTGAATCGTTCTGGAGCAAATTTAACAATTTTATATTGCGTCGTTTCTTTACAAACGTCTTCTATAGACTTGTCAGATAGTTTTGCAATTGGTGTTATTCTGAATCGAGCCGACATAAGACGAAGGAAAGTAATGCAGAAGAACGTTAATTAGTCTAATTAAATAATGATTGTAACACTACATTTAACTTGGTTTACATGCTGTTAAAGTTATTTGGTGATGTTTAACTAATTTATTTCAATACATCTAAACACTAAAATCAGACGTGACAGATTTTGTATTTTATTCCACACTTGTTAAGACACTAAATGACGGACATTTTGTAATAATTTAATATTGTCTGAAAATAAAGTAACAATAAACATTATTAAAATTTTGAGAAATCGTTGAACATATTGTTTTTGAATATGAGCATATTATAATATTTGATTGGAAAAATCAATAAAGAAGAAATGTTTGCTAGATCTTCTTCAATTATTCTGAATTACCGTCAACTGGGGTAACTTTGGCCTACTTTTGGTAACCAAATAGAGCTGTCGACTTGGTTCTTGTTATAAACATTAAGAGTAACATTATCAAAATGCATGTTTATTACTTTTGTAGAATGTTTAGTTTCATTGCATTTTATCCCCAACTCATTGTACCTACATAAACCCATAATTATAATTGGGGTAATATTGTCAGAAGTCATAATTGGCCTAAGTTTTTATGACTTTGGCTAAAATTAAAGGCTAGATTGGCCCAAAATTTCAAAAAATCTTAGAAATAAAATAGATAAGTTCTGAGTTTTAAAAACCAGTCAATTTACACTTTGAAATACGCAGAGTAAAAAAATATAGTACATGGAAGTTAATTATATATATAACATATAAATTCCTTATATATATAAATATATGAGCAATGTAAGGCAATTTATGTGAAATAACACAAACAATGGGCCAAAGTTACCCCAGTTGACCAGTACTGTGTTAATAACAGTTATTTATTTTTGTAAGTAAAAATCTTACATTGATATTTTTAGTGTAAATTTTGAAAGTCTTTTGACCACTAAATTTATAAATAGTACTCGATTTTGGCAAATAAAATTCCTAGCTAGTAGGCCTACTATGAACCTTTATGCTTTCATCGTGTCCGCCGGTACGCCCTCCTCGTTATTAACCCTTTGTATGCAGATTTTAAGGGGCAGTCTGTCAAATTTAAACAAAGAATACAATTAAAAAAATTAAACAACATTTTTTTAATTTCATAAAAAAAGTAGCCTATTAAGTAGCTTATCAAATTTAGGTAGCTTATTAAGTAATTACATTCACCTCTCTATTTGGACTGCATTTACAATACTGTATTTTACTTTACAAAGCTTAAGTGAAGAACTGCGGACGTTGATATGCTCTCATTCTTCATAACGATGACCTTTCCATTAATCTTTGTTGTTGTTTCGGTTTACTAAATGATGATCTCTAGTCAAAGGTTAGAAGTCAACTGATGCGGGAAACTGAAGAGTTTTGCACAATATGGTTTATCATGTTGTGTCTGCGTAATTTGTCGCATATATTATAATTTCACCAAACAAGTGGACGTGATCTACTGGATTAATTATAAGAAAATATTCGTAACTCACATATTTTGTTTGTCAAAGGATTGTTTAGGTTTAGAATATTATATGAAATGAATATTTACTTTAAATTCCATTAATTACCAAACATGCGTGCGGGTCATGCTTTTTAATAATCAGTAGAGGTTAAATATACCGAGGAAGATTAATGTTAACACAATAACAACAAAAGGTTAGTCGGATCTTTCAAATAGTCAGGTCATAGATCAAGTGAATAAAGGCATACTGTCTACTATTTATTTTATTCTCGGTCTATTTAATGATAAATGTTAAATTTTGTTGGTTGTCATCATTGTGTTGTGCATTTTTCGTGTGTGAATGTAATCTGTGTTTTCTTCTTAGTCTTAACTCTGAGATAAACTGTGGTAATTTTGTAAGTTTAATAGTGTACCTTATTTCAGTTACATTTTCTTTCAATAAAGGCCTAAACTTAATTATTGGATTATGATATTTAGTTTTACCACTCGGATAACAGAAGTTGATTTATAATTTCAGAAATGTGGAAACCAGGTGTTTTAAACTCATAAATGACGGAAAGTTCAAATAATAATTACTATGCCGTATTAAAGAAAGCAAACATTTTATTTACTTAGAGCAACTCAAGGAGTAAACTGTGCTAAAATTACCTGCGGATTCGTCAGATACTAAATTAGATAGTTTCTTGAACCGACCGAAACGCATACAATGTTATCAAGCTTGCGCTCAGATTGCACGGTATTGGCCAACATTTTACCAACTGTATTATTTTTATCTATTGATAATTTGTGTAAACATTTTATGAAATCTGAAGTGTAGTAGCTTTCAATCGCCGCAATTTATTCGTAAACATTTTGAATCCAAAATAGATCTTCCTATTGCTATTAGGTTTTGTGATATAGCACTTTAATTTAGTAAAGTCATGAGTCGAAGGTCAACGTCTACAGTATTTGTTGCAGATGTTTGAACAGCACAGTAACGAGCTTAATTTGATAAGTGTGCAAGTTTTACCTTCGAAGATAACGTTGGATAGGTTGGACGGTTATTTTCAAGTAGAGATAAATGCAGTTAATGGTTATGTTCCGTCTTGTAGTTAATATTATAAACATTGATTACTCATGGTAGTATTATTGATTTATTAAAGAATAGTGTGCTAGATTTATAAGGTAAAAGTGGTGTTATTGACAATTATTATATAGTAATAATGTTTAATACAACTTACAAAATTACTCGTGACTTAACCTCAACTTTGCGTGCTATCTTACAAACTTTACAGAATATTTACTAATACGATATCTTGATTGCTTTGTACCATTCTTTGTATTGAGTATTAGCAGTCGTACTGGGTTTACCTCATGTTAAAATAAGAAATTCTTCTCGAACCATTTCAGGGAATCATTCATTTGTTAAACTAAAACATATACTGTATTATGATTATACAAGAATATACATTTAAGACTTAGTAACCTTCTACTCTTAATTTTGTACTGAATGACAAGGTTTTAACATTTTATACAGTGTAATCTACATTTTTATTATGTACTTCATTTATTTATACGTTAAATGTCTACGGTTAACATATAAATTTTTCAGTAGTTCAATCAGATGCAAAAGCCCCAGGTTACACAGTAGAAAATAGTAACACATTATTAAAACAAAACTTTAACAAAATTGTTACAAAGAATGACCTTATTACATATTCATTAAAGGTAAAGAATGTGCATATAAATTAATTGTAATTTTGACCATGCGCCTATTATTTTGCTCTGTCAAAAATAGGAATATAAAAAAGCGCGTCACATATCGCCAGCCCTTCAAAGTCTACTGATGTTCCAGGAGGAAGATTAAAATGGTACACATAAACATTAGTTGATAGATGTACACTCATTGAATACAAAAATCTTTTTTGCCAACATATTTCCGCTCATCGTTTTGGTTTGCCGTTAGAATTCAAAATGTGGGATTTTTACAAAACGTTTCATTTTTGTAGTCACTACACAGCTCCATTGTTACCGGGAAGCGCTCTCAATACACCTGTAGAAGTTTCATAAAAATATGACAGGTAGTAGTAATTGAATAAAATTGTGATTGCCAAACAAGCAATATAATTTTTAATATTATTTCCTTTAAATTCTTATAAATCAGTTTTACTGTTTTTTTTTCTCAGGAAACTAGCGACATAGTTTCGTTAGTGCGCTAACAATTAAATAAAACAAAAAGGAATTATGTTGTATGATGAAAATAAATAGTTAATGATATATTAAATAATTCAATTGAATAATTGAACAGTTAAGCAGCGCAGTTTAAAACATGATATGAGTTGCAATTTTTTAAAGTAATTTAAATGATTTGCTAATTCAAGTCTAGATAAATAATCTTTAATATATTTTTTTCGATTTTTTTTGTAATATGCCTTTTGTAAAATTATTAAAAATATTTTTTAATTGTTTATTCAGTGCTAAAATGAAAGATATAATTGTATTCATTTTTATATTCTTTCAAGGCTAAATACAAATTCTTTATGCTCTAATCCAGTAAGATTTACCATTTAGAATTGTATATTTTTTTCGAAAAAAGCTTTAACTCAACTAGTTAAAGTGCCAAAAGTGAAAAACCACCATTGAAGTGCCACCATTAATATACCATTAAAGTGAAAAAGAAGACTTTCTAGACTAGTAAATTTAAACTGAAGTAATCTTTGGCTACTGCGACATGTTTACATGTTTGAATTTGTAAAAGTATACAGTCAAAGGAACTGTGTTCTTATCATATTAAATATTAAAAACTTTTGGACATTTTTATGTTTTATGAGAATTGTCTTGGTTTGGAGACTTAGCAGAAGAAATATTTCTTGGAAAACTTGGTAGCCATATGAAAACGCACAGAACTAAAACAAACTAAAATATTATTGTTTTGTGTTTACGAGTAATAGACCTAACTAGGGGTAGGTCGCTCCCCCAATAATCTTAAAATCCAAAAAGTTGGGAATTTAAGATTTTGAAAAAATTGGAATTTTGATTTTTGGACTAAATTGCACGCAAAACCCTCAAAAACTCCAACTTTGGGTGTGGATTTCGAAAGTTTTTGTTGTTATTTACCAACATTCACAAATTACATGCAAGTTATAATTTCCAATCCAAAAATTAGGCAAATCCAAATATTTCTGTACCAAATAAATACATTGTCTTCTTTTAAATGATGTTCTGGGAAATTTAGTTCCAACCCTTGTTATTGTGGCAACACTGACATGCCATGCACTGCTCCAGGCCGCCAGACCAGTGTTGCCAGATTGGATTGTTTCCCAAAATGGGGAAATTTTTAAGTTTGCCACAAATATTGGGGAAAAGAAAATGGCGGGGAATGTTTTTCAATAATGTTATGAACATGTAAAATTCTTGTAAAATATAAAAAAACTCTTAAAATACTCAATAAAACACCTGCAGTGTTAAAAACCCTACTTAGAGAAATCCATAAAAAAATCCGAGGGTGGGCCTCCAAGGCCTATCTCCACTGGGATTATTCCACACAACATAACCCAGAGCCACCTTCTGCGCGTTTGGAATCCCCACACAAAAATTGTGAAATATGGTCAAAATTGTTGGGAAATTTTAGATTTTGTGCCCCCCCCCCCCAATTATTTGTTGTAACAACGGCCCTGGGACTAACACAATAGAACACAAATACTTCTCTAAGTCTTTTCATTTACAAATTAGTCGATGCGAATGTGAAATTATCTTATAAAGTATAAGTATACTAGTCCTACTCTTTTGGTTTTTGGATCTTCAGTTAATGTCCTAGCATACTAATGTAGATTTGTGTTCATATTTTATTCTTCGACCAACGTTATGTTCCGTCGTTATAGTATGGCAGTAGGATTAATGTTTGTAATTCTATCAAGGGAAATGAGTCGCTAGCAAGGCCACCGAGAGAGGGGCAAAAGGGGCACATTGCCCCGGGCCCCCAACGTCAGGGGCACCTGGATTTAAAAATAGTTCAAAAATTGAAAACAAAGAATATGTTGATTTAACAATCAATTTACTTTATTTCAATAATGCATTAGTTTTAAAATATTTCTATGAAACCCACAATAGTTTGATATATTATGTAACTGAGTTCAAAATAAACATTTTCTTCCGAAGAAAAGACAAGTGAAATTATTATAAAGTGGGATTTTTAAGTTATCAGGAGAGATTTGTTTTTGTGTGGTATTAAACGTGCGTGGTTGGTAAATACAAATACAGTATATAGTACCTTTATAAATTAATTAAATCAAGCATGAATGTCGTAAAGACATATCGCTTACAGTTTCCTTGTATTTGTCAATATAGGCAGTTATTTTCATTAATTTCTAATATTTTTTATGTATTACTACTGTATACGTGTACTATATATTTTTTTTAGTATTTAATATTGTGTGAAAAGAGTTTCCTTTCCTTCCCCCCTCCCCCTAACATTTAACTTCAAGTCAGGGTGGGCCTTAAGAATTAAATTTGCCCCAGGTCACCTAAGCCCTCTCGGCGGCCCTGGTCGCTACTAACTTTTATATTTTATTTAAGATAATCGATTTCTTGTTCGCCCTTATTTAATGTTGATAAATAATGTATATAATACTCTTAGAAGTACATAAAATACAATAAAATGGAATTTAAAGAGTCATAGCAGACATTGAAACATGCGTTATTCAATACAAAGAACTACTGATACCGATAGGCCAATTAGTTTTGTTTCAACAGTTTAAAGTTGTTATTAATTAATGTGTGGTAAACCTACTACAGACCAGGTCAGGCAGGTGACCTATATCTTTATTTTGTCTGACTTGGTGTAAAATTAGTGTATCTGTAAATTTGATACTTCACTGAAGGTTAAACCACTTGTATTACTGGCTTTTATGAATAATTAGTGTAATGAGCATGCAATTAGAACTTAGAAAATGATCATTAAGTTAAGTGATGATTAAATACAAAAATTGCTTACAAACATACAATACACTTTTGTAGATTGTATTTATACAATAGCGAGGTTAAACAAAATTACAAAGTATTGAAGCTTATATAGGCATGGTTATATAAAAGCACCATCTCTTTTTTCTTGATTGTATTCATATTTTTAACCAGTTGTTTTTAATTTACGACTATCATTTCTCGTTATGTCCTCCAAATGGTAGGCCTTAATACATTTTACATTGACGATATTAAAAACATTTGATAAGGTCAATTAAATCCATAACATTTTAGGAATACATTGAGTATTGTAGACCTACTAACAAAGACAGGTAGGCCTCTTACAAAGAAGTTTAGTGTAGTTTGATATTAAAAGGCTATTGTAGTAATAGTTTGTAAAACCTAACATTTTACAGAGTAAAGGAAACTATACTAATAGTAATTAATCGATAAATCATACATTAAAACAGATTGTAGAAAGTGCTTTTGCGAAACTTTTGCAAATGTTAAGTACTTGATTAAATGTACGCCTGAGATAATTTCATTTATTTCTGAATACTTTAGAATGACGTAGTTAGGAACAGGTTTTAGTCAGATTAAACTGGCTAATATGGCGGGAAATATTCTAACATCTTATTGGTTAACGGAGGCGAGCCCATCAGCTAAGGAATGCCTCTCGAAGAGTCTACACGTCTACACTAGATTTAATCGTAGCCTATTATTTGTAGGGCAGACTATAGTTGTAGGAAAGTGCAGACGAGACTTCCATTAGAATGAATGGAATGTTGTTACTGGTCAGCTTTCAAAGTATTTTGTGATTTATTAATTGCATTTCAAATACAACTGAGCATCAGGTTTAAACCTGTATTCAATTACAGACAAAGGATTATTAAACATTTAAAATTAAACTTGATTCGTTCGTAGAATCGCTAATGTACAATAAACGTGCATTTACATAAATGTAAGTTTAATTACCATACACTTTCCAACGGTAAAGTCGATGCGATAAGAAACAGTTTGGCCTACATACAATTAACAAATATAATTAACTCAGAAATAGTTAAACCAAGTTAGTTATAATGTTTTAATAATTTACACAGCCCTATATTTATGTCTATAGTTGTTGCATAGCTAATACTTTGTCGTCAAAAATTAAATATATTGTGCGAATCTGTGTATATTGTACGATTCATATTATTTGTGTTTAACTTTAACGTCTCTACTTTGTGCCAGTTAAACTAATAAAAATGGCGAGAGGAATTGCTCAAGAAAATAGGCAATGGCTTGATTAGAAACGTTGGACCCTAGAAGTAAATCCAATGCAGAACTTACTCCAATGCAGAATACAGAACTTATAAGAAGCGCAACGCTTATGGAGAATAGTCAGCCCGGTTGGTTGCCGCCAAATAAAACTTATCGCGGCATCCGTTAGGCAGTGCTGGCTGAAAATTTTCAGGTCTGTGACTCATCAAGCCCTCCGCGCCAGGTGTGAGTGTGATAGAGAATGGTTGGCTTGTTAGATTCAAATAAAACTAGGTTGAATCTTTAATAAGTATGGGCGTTGCGCGTCTTATAAGTTCTATATTCATTAGTAAAACCATAGATCATGAATAATAAATAGATCTTGCATCCATACGGCAGCAGTGTGGCGAAAATTAGGTTGTCGGGAAAATAGTGCATGATCGCGCCGCGAGGTAGCGCTAGGGAGAAATCATTGGTAGCATTGGTGTTTCACACAGCTTCTGTCGTTTCCCCAGTAGATAGCGCCACTGTCGTCGAATTTCCAGTGGAACGAAATATTGCATTGGATCGGAGTTCTATTAGGTTATCCAAATACAATGGTAAAACATTTAAAATACTAAACATTGCACTTTTGGAGTCTAAAATATTGAAAGGAATTGTATTTTAAAACTTTTTTACATTTGGTAATACCACTTTTAAAAAGGATTTCCCTTAAAGATTTTCAGAAGAAACTAGCCAAAACTTAATAACAAATTTCGTAACTAGTGCTGATTAGTTATTAAGGCTCTGCTCCAGCAAAAGAGAAAGCAATCGGCGCCGGCTCAATCTCTTAACCCTATATCGGCATCTAAGTGGGGTTTCTTGCAGCTGAGCGCTTTGACATTGCCTCATTTAATACCATTTTATAAATTTATCTTTTGTAATTGCGAGGTGAGAAAAACTTAACATTATTTGTAACATTACGGCTCCCGTTGTGTTTTACTTTTTTAATTGTTTATTTTGTTTTGTGTAAGGAACAAATTCAAACTTGGTACTTAAAAATGTCGATTACATAACAAAATTAACGAGCTTTAAAAAGAAATGTAAAACGCAAAACGGATGTGAATTGTGATTGTGGTTAAAACGAACACTTTTAAACAATATAATGATAACAAAATAAATAGATTTAGATTTAACATTACTCTTATGGGATAAACAACCCAGATGGCCGGCAGTACGATTTCTGATCCAAATAAAACCAAAAATAAAGGTGGAATTTGCTAATTAATCTTCACCAAAATAGATGTACCGAATTCCAAGTTGTGATTCATGAATAACCCGAAATACCGAGTCATGGTGAAAATATTTTTTTATCTGTGGTCGAGCCGTGGTAACTACAAATATAAGTACAAAGTTTCACTAAACTTTTACAATGGGAATCCCGATATAAACTGACAGTCATTCAGCATTGTTGTTTCGTCTGAAATTTCACTTCTACGGTTTTAACTCAACCTATTCTTAGTTGTTGAGTTTAAACACTTGAAACTTAATTCTACCAAACAGAACTTCGTAGAAAAGTATGACGCACGAGTTCGGCTGCACGAAAACTGGTTAAGGTACTAATTACTGGTATTGTCTTGTGGTCGGGCGAGTTAAACACACTAAGGCAATGTTTTTTTTTATTCTACGTAATACATTTGCTAACTGACGCATGCGTTCTGAGAAATTAAACTTCTAAAAACAGCTCGAGAAATAACAAAATTGAGCAAATATATTTTACAAAATTGTTGCGTAAAAAACGCACGAGGAAAATGGTTTATTATTACTTATAATATGTACTTAAAACATAAACTTGAAAATGTATTTACAATACATTTAGGTTCAATTGAACTGATTCATTACACACATTTATAAAAGTTTCCTTTTTTATTTTGAATTGAATGTTGTTACACGAATTAATTGTTAGGCTATTTTTTGTTGTTAGTTTTAGTTAATTTGGATTGCTAATAAACTACTTTAAGTATTGTTATTTTTATTGAAATTGTATATTATGCGGGTATATTAATGTTTTCAAACTTCTGTAACTCACATTTCTATGAACATTTTAATCACATCACCACTCGTAAAAGTGAAATATCAAAATTGGTTACGAAGTTATTCATAAAATACTAAATACATATATGATGAATTATTAAAATCTTCTTCTTTTTAAGTTGTTTAAATGTAAAAAAATGAATTCTCTAAATGTAATAAAATAAATAGATATTATTATTATAAGTATAAAATATATTATTTAAATTACAAAGTATCGAGTTTTAAACTTTGATAATTTTGAATTTGTCTTGTAATGATTATTTTCTTCAGTACTTTTTATAAATACTATGCATTGCCACTATTTTATTTTTTAATGAAACTAGTAATTTTCAACAGATAAATTTGTCTAGTGCGCAAGCCTTAACTTAAAAAAAAAATTAAAAAATACAGACCGAGTTTTATTGCTCCGAAAATTTATTTTAATACAATTTTAATCGGGTTTTACTATAAACTAATTTAAAAAATCAATATGATGAATAAATGATTTTGAAAAGAAGCCTATAAAATGTTATTATATATTTTGTTATTACTAGAATGCAGTTTGTATTAATTGTTATTTTTTGCCGTTAATAGCCCTTCACTTTAAGTT
This sequence comes from Philaenus spumarius, assembly GCA_018207615.1. Classification (NCBI taxonomy): domain Eukaryota; kingdom Metazoa; phylum Arthropoda; class Insecta; order Hemiptera; family Aphrophoridae; genus Philaenus; species Philaenus spumarius. The sequence continues at coordinate 328,526 of JAGFPH010000281.1, read as the reverse complement.
AACCACCGTTTTGTAACTTTTAACCAAATATATTTTCTATAGATTTATAGATGTTTATACACTATCTACTATTGTTACTTAAACTAATAATAGATTTTCTAAAGGCGAAGTTTTCTTGTGTACCAGTCTAAATGCTAGCAATCTTAATTTGTCAGTTTTTCCAAGCACGTTATATCAAAAATTGATGAAAAGCCAGTGTTTATAAAATTTTAAGGTCGAATTCCGAAGTAACAAATCAAAATAATCTGTTTCACAAAGTGACCGAATCAAGTTTTAAAATATCAGTTAAAGAATATTGTCTGTATTTAGTTTATGAAGATTGATAGCGCTTTCTCTTTCGAAGGACTAAGTAAAGAGTTATATTTAACAAGTTGAGGGTTTATTGTTGGAAATACCCGTAAAATAGTGAAAGGACGATATACTAGTGCCAACAATATCAATATTCACGTCCAACAGCGAACCTACTCACGCCATTCATATAACTGTGTCGTATTTGAAGCCTGTGTAGTATTGTGTGGCCATGTGCCAAGTTGTATTCGCGACACCAATGTGTTGCAGACACATCGGAATGTGATACTGATAGTCTATAAAAGTAAACGCATATGTTTTGAATCGTTCCAAATACTATGGTGTTCGACTGCGGTTACAGTGGATGTTCTGACGAATAAATCAAATACACATATGAATGAAATGCTTCTGGTTAAAGTGTGTGTTCGTCTGTGTAATTGTGCATTTACATTATTCGACTAATTCGCGTGAGTTGCAATATATTAGGCAGACACTTTATCGTCGGAATATTCGTACAAGAGCATTTTTTTTTTTTTGAAAATTGTTTATTGTCTGGATGACTTAATAAATGTAGCCTACGTTTAGTATGCAAAATGTTTAAGTCGTCGTTTAGTATGATGATTGTAAAGATCAACTGAGAACTGAGGGATGTGATGATTTTGGGACATTACGATTAAAATAACAATAGTTTCTTTAAAATAAATGTGTAGATGTCATAATGTCGAAACTAATTTAATAAATAATACTAAACGTCTAAATAAAATTATTTAGTTTATAATACAACATCACTTATAATTAATAAAGTTAACAAATCAAGATTGACTTTGGCCTACTTTTAATTCCCCGTATGTGGTGTTAGAGTAAACAGCTGATTAGTTTACCATCTGATCATTGTAAAATTATGTGTATTTTTAAACGGACTAAAATTATGTTTTTACTATTTACAGGCATATATATAATTTCCTTTGAAATTATTTCCACACTTCTACATTTTCACTCAAATTTGAGATCATACTCTTCATTCGAAATAAATTTTACCTACGTGTTCGAATTATATAACATAAAGATAAATGTTTATCTTTTTAATAGGGTATATTTCACAATATCAGCTCGATTGTAACTAATAAGCGGTTGGCATAAAACAAATACTAAATAAATAATAGCCTACCACACACGACGGCATCTTTATGTAAAATAAGAGGCTATGCGTTGTCATCGAAATGAACCATAAAAACTCACAATCTCCGAAATGTGGGAGATAAGATGTCGGTCAGTTTATCATTACTGCGTCCTATTTCAATACTTTACTTTATTCAAGTAATGCTTAAATACTTTTAATTCACAAATTCGCTGGTTTTAATGGAGCTCATAGTGGAGTTATTGTGTGTTTACTGTCGATTCTGTCGCTTTATTAAGGACTTTGAAAGTAGAAAGGTTTTCTGACTGCCCCGAGTTTGTTTAATTTAAATTTTTCTAGAGTAAGGTTTGTGTAATTTCTACTGCGTAATTTTTTATACATTAGTAAAAATCGCCATAGAAATTCTCTTATAAGCTTAAACGTCTGAACCATTAAAAAAATTCTGTTTGTGCAACAGTTGACAGCTAGGTAAACTATACATAGGCTATATATTCTTCAGCTTACTTACGTAGAAGTGAGTTACAAAATTAGCTACTGCCATAATTAAACAAGGATAGATCTGTTAAATGCTATATTTGTCCATGCTAATATTATAACCATTATTAGATAATATCATAGACTCATTTGTTTTTTTAGAAAACATAATTTTATTGCTTGAAAAATACAAATTTATTTCGGAAGGTGGAGTACATGCGTAGTTATATTTATCTGCTATGACAAAGTATGAACAATAATATGTACACAGTTGACTGACAATTTCTCAAATAGTTGAAAAATGATATACATATTTCATTAAAAACCTGCTTATGTTACCAAAAAATATTCCTGATTTTACAATATACTCTGAGATGGGAGAGAATCACTTGTTTTTGTATACTATTTCATTACATTTCAAGTACATACAGAAAGTGTTGAAATTAAATGATTGTAGTCTGCCAAAAATGCTTGCAAGTGAAATTATCAATACAAATATATTCTTGTATAACAATGTCAAGATACTTTGTAAAAAACATAACCTTGATTCTTTTCAATACTTAGAAGAAAATGGTGAAATGACTGCTATAGAAAACCTAATGAATTGTATTAAGTCTGATTTAAAAAATAATTTATTGCAAAAAGCTTTTAGTTCTGTTTATCATGTTATATATAAAGAGTTAGATTTTGATTTAGAAGAGAGGAATTATATGTCAGATGGTTGTAGTATTTATTTTGTTTCTTCAATTTTTAAGTTAAGAAGGCTAGCTTTAAATTTAAATTTTAGGGTTGACCGGCCCGAAGAGGCTCATTTCTGTTCACTGTGTAACAGGTTAGAAATTGAGGATACCTACCATAATGTTGGTGTTTGTCCAATATTTAAAGAGATTATAATTACATGGTTGGGTTCAGAAACACTTAGTATAAAAGATTATAAAGAATTTTTGAATGGAAGAAAATGGAATAGTTTGTTTAATTATCATGTAAGAGCATAGAAATACAGACTGTTACTCGAGTATTATAACTATTGATTGTTAGCTTTTATGTATACAGCCATAATTTTTGTTCAGTGATTACTAGTTTTTTTGTGTGTTTTGAAGTGACATTGTGGATTATTTTTGTACAATTGTTCTTGTTTTGATTGGTTATGTATGGTTTTAGTCATTATAATTGTAAGTGTTTGTAAGACATTTGTCCATGTATCTGAGTTTGCTGAGAGATTATTTTATTTTATTATTTGTAAAATGTAAAGATTTCGGTAAATGAACTCATTATTATTATTATTATTATTATTATTATTATTATTATTATCACAGCTGACTGTCAAACAGTTTAAAAATAATCCGGTCTAAATACATGATTTTATAATATAAAGACTTTCTTTACGGAGAAGATGATTCATTTTATGCTCGAGTAATATTGATTAGCATTAGGGTATATGTAATTAACAATGACACAAATTTACAAATATTTACTGAAATAACTAAGTAAAATAACATTTAAAAAACTGTCAAGATATAGATTTATGCTAATAGCAAATGCAAACGTGTAGCACCTATAATTTGAGCAGTTTGGTATAATTATGTAGTAATTTGTAATTTTAAAGATAAAATGAAAATTTGTATTCCTGGTTTTTTTCGCTTAGTTGTACATTTTACAATCAAGAATAATCCTTACATGGACCTAAGCTTGTGTGTAGGTAATGGATGGCTTTTTCCATGTAATTTGCTCCAGCCTATTATTAACAGACATTGTAATTTCGTACTGCTTTCTTCCTTTATTGTTGTAGTGGCGTTCTGTAGAAATATACAGATTTACAAGAGAGAGAACAAACTAAGAGAAAAAACGGAGGAAAGAAAGTGAAAAGGAAAATAACAACGATTTTAAAAATATATCAAACTAAATTATTCACATTATGTACACAACGTCAATAAACAACACTTTTACATTATGATCAGGTTTTACAAATCAAAAGTTTTAATTTAATTAAGATATAAAATACTATATGATAAAGGTAAATTTGTTTAGTAGTAGGTGGCTCTTTGGGATTCAAAAATATATTGGCAAGGACGATTATTAAAATGTTTTTCTACGCAATCTAATAATATAACATTAATGCTGTACTGTTCGAGCGATGCTTTAGATCTATTTCTGTCGAACTTATGTCTAGGGCTTACGTAGTGACAGAAGAGTTCTTGCTTTTATATGTAAAGTAAAAATATCAGTTCTTGGCAAGTATTTCCGACAGTTTTACCTTTTAAGTTATTGAAATCTCTAAAGGTAAGCCTGTCAACAGTCTTGTATAACTTGTATGTAAGATAATAAAATCTGAATAACTTTATGAAAGCAATTTTTGAAAAGGGTATAATGTAAATCGTTTGGACAATAAAGTTCTTAAATTTAGTTGAAGTCTTTAAATACGTACTTATTTATATAGCTTTGAAGAATCGAAGGTCAAAATTTGTAATAAAAGTGAGATTTTATTTTTGTACGTTTTGTATTTTGAACGTACTTTTTGAATCCATGCAATAAGATATTTATATCTTTAAAATTGGCAGCTTTTTAACTGACGGTTTAGCAACCTGATTCCGAAACTTGAAATCTTCGTTACAAATACGGATGTAGAGGTTTGCGTAATTTCTATATATTATAAGTTCGTTTTCAAGCGAGTTAGCCAGTCGGTGCTTTTCTTCTTAAAACCATAAATAAATCTTAAATAATATGAACTTTGCGAAATAATTGATCGGATGTTTGCTTAAGTATTTCAGTAAAACGCAAAACTATTCAAATAAATTTGTTGAGTAAGAAACAACTTAAAATACTGGTAATTCATTGTGAGTTACCTATCAATAGTAATCTTTTGAAATCAGCATCGTCTCGCACTGTTGAAGAAATAACAAGATTACATTTAGACATTATTTAGTGGGAGAAACAAATGCATTACTTATCAAAGCAAGATAACGGTTCGATGATTAGTTATTGTAATTAAAAGTAAATACACATTTGAAATTGTAATAGACGTTTTAAAAATCTAGGTCACTGAGGCTTATTGTGCTTGAATTATGTTTTGTCTTTGTCAATCGATATACATACTATATTACAATACATTTGTTACAGTAAAAATGTATAATCTGTATAGAAGAAGAAATTTGTCTTTTGTACTATCTCCACTAGAACTTTAAGTAATGTTCTGCTAAAATTTGTAGTAAAATAAAAATAAAATAACTATTCATCTATATACATAGTCTTCGACGTTTTCTTTAATTAAAAATTCTCCTCTCCTTTCAAAGTATATTAGAACATATCTTATTTTTATTAATTTTTTATACTCAAAGAATTTAAGCTACAATATGGGTGTGATTTGTGTCGGCAAACAATGGTACTCGCGAATACAACCAAGGTGAAACTTGCATTTTTTGCCAATCATCGATTCTGCAACCTGGAATTAAGAACTAATTATACCATTTATAATACTGTAACTACCACAATAAAACTGCAAATAAATTATAAGCTTTTGCCAGCTGATTTTGAATAACATCTAAAATACATTTTCTTTTTATTAATAAATAAAAGCTTAATAAATAAATGAGAAAAGCATGTACAAAATGTTAACTAATCCTCATAAAAATATTACACACTGTAAGTTGTATCACACGTGTAATAAAATGTAGGTTAAATGAAATCACTTCGCTCACAATGAGTAGTGCAAGCGAGTGAGTATAGAGATAGCGTGCAAAGTATGCAAAGGTTTTCTCTGCTAATAATAAATAGGAATATTATTAAATTAAATAGGAGATAAATGTACCCACATTAGTTAGGCCTATGTTCAATAAAAAACAATTTCGCCTGCAATGGCTTTACAATCCAACAGTTATCTGTTATTAGCGAATTTCCATAGGAAAAATGAGCTATTGCAGTGGCCCTTATGGTGAGACCCAAGGTCGGGAGTAGCAAATGAGCACCGATCATGGTCCTCAGAACACGTTTTGGGGGGTCATTAAAATTCATATATATATATGTATATATGTGTTCGCACTCTAGCGGCCGCATTTTAAGTCCGATTTGGTTCAAATTTGGTACACGTGTTGGTTGTCTATGTCGCTCGGACGAGTTCGTTAGCCAAAAAAATCCAACAACCGGAAGTACGTTTTTTGACCGGAAGTAACTATTTTTTTAGATTTTTACTACGAAAATTAATTTTTTTTAGAGGGTTTTCTAAAAATATAAATGTAGGATGATTATTCTGCACATTTTGTTTTTTTACGCGACCTTATAGCTCGCTTGGTTCCCCCAAAATCGACCAAAACGTAAAATACCATAAAAGTACCCGGTTCGAAGACAAGTGGTGCAAACTCGCGAGCCAGCTAGGAGGAAACAAATTCTACTAATATATTGCGTACACACAGACAGCTGTTCAACGCCTTCGTGAGTAGACCTATTTCCCAAATTGTTGGTTGAAACCCTAAAACGTAGGCATATAAACTTAATTTTGTAAATTCGCTCAACTCACGTCAGCGGTCCAGCTGCGTGGTCGGATTATTTTATCAGTATTAAGTTAACCCTTGTAAACGAACTAACCTGGAGATTGGGTGGAAGTGGGTTGGTAACCTAGACAACAGCAACTAATAAATAATATTATTCTGTTCGCAATGGCTGATTTCACACTTGGCGACACGACACCGACTCGGCACCGACACGATATCGACCCGATACAGCAATAATACCGATATCGTCACGATATCAGCAGACGTCTTTCACATTCACCGACTCGACGCCGATACCGACACGACCAATTGAACAAGCCATCGTGTAGATTGACCCAAAAAATACATAGCACAAAAAAGGATGTTCAAAAAAACTTTAAGGAACATAATTCGTCTGCCAACAAATTACATAGATAGCTAATAAAAAAAGTAAATGTGTGCTGTCGTGGAACCCCCTTCAGGAACGAAGTTCATCACTCCTTTACTTCAATTCTTTTACCAGTCTTAAAGGCAACATACACACATAATTTTAATCTTTCAATTGCCGTTTATTATTATGTTGTTTTTTATACAAATATTTGCTGTTTCCATAGCTTAATGTTATTATAATAAAGGTGTAGAATTAATTATAACATCAAAGCTAAGATGGTAAAAACAGTTAAATGTCCATTAATTGTAAATACATTCAATAAACATAAAATGTTGGTTCACTGTCTAGGCCTAACCTAAAATTACTGTGTGTTTGTTTAATTTATTTTACCTATCTTAACGGCAAAATACATACAATGATTTTAGGTTATTCCTAGACTTAAAATTACTTTCTAGGCCTAACCTTGCATAAATACTGATAAAATTTATGGGCCTATACAAATTATTTTCCGATATCTTTATTCGGTGAAAAATTGTTTGTTCATGTCTTCAGTAAAAAAACAAACATGGCTTACTTTCCACAAGTTCAATTAATGTCACAACTTCATATTTAAAATGAGACATATTTATTATTCATCTAACAGAAAAAAATATTTAACGAGGCCAAATTATTATTGATTGATTACCATAGCAACCAGTAAACAAACTGAGACGATATCGTTCCGATAAAGAAGGGAGACCTGCAGCTTGCCGACATGTCGGCGCCTGTAACGACACTACACCGATATGTCGGTGAGTGTGAAAGCTACTCTTAAGTTTAAATTAGTTTTCATGACCGACAACATCGTTCCGATATCGTGTCGGTGCCGAGTCGGTGTCGAGTCGGTAAGTGTGAAATCAGCCAATCTGTGGTGGGAGGAATCTTTGGTATCAATTCTATTCCTCAAAGTTTCGAAGTACGTCGTCTTAAGTTGCAACTAACGTATATTATAATATGGTTACTTTGATAATTGAAACTTTGTTTTTTCGGATAAAATATACAAATGTCTGTAATGAGTGTAAAATGTAATTTAAAGTAGGTCTTTTGTTTTGTGATTGTTCTGACAATGCCATGAAATAGTTGTTTTATTAAATACCGAGATTTAGGGAAACACCATTAAAACTTTACGATTTTCTTACCTGCCCCTTATATGCCACGTCTTAATGTATGTTTTTAATTGTAAATTTAATATGTTAGGCTTATTTATAACATGAATTTTATGACTTAAAAATCAATAAAATTCAGTTGAATAATTCTTAATAATATTTTTCAAATAATGGATGCATTCTTGGTCAAATTAAATTTTAAAAACTTGTTTTGCATTAAGAACTCATTGCATTTTATTTTAGATGGACAATTTGTATCCGAATTGAGTTTCATTATTTAGCCAAAAACCCTTCCATACAGATTATTTAATGAATAAAAAATTGTCGCGGGGTAGTATAGTAATAATAATAATCATCTAAAGTGAGGGAACATTATTTCATTATCATGCGATAGTTAATTGAAAAAATGGCGCGAACTATGAACCTATAATTATTATGTTATTTAATTCCGATCCAAATCCTCGAGATATTTTATCTACAGTGTATTATGATTAATTCATCCTTTGTCTTGTTTATCGTACAAGTTCCTCTTTCCCGTTAAAATAATATAGAATGTGGCAATTAGTTTTAAAAATCTCTCGGATTTGGATCGATTTCGTGAAATTAGATAAGCGCAATGGTACATTACCTCTAGTATAACTTTAAATTTGTTTGTTGAATCTTTAATTGAAATTACGTTTTTGCGGATTAGTTTTGATAAATCGATATTTACTATAATTAGAACTGGTACGTAAAATTACGAGAAACAGAGTAATTACTGCCTAACTAAAATAAACAGCTCAGCTGATTTTATGTGTATATTTTTGGGCACAATAATCAACTATTTACTCAAATAAAAATCTGGAAATTGGTTGACCGTGCAGGCCAACCCTAGAACTTCCCGCTTAGTTTGAATTTTAAACGCTTAAAAATGAGTTTATTTGTTAAAATACCAAAAAACGAAAATTTGTGAATTTTTTAAACAATGATAACTTTTGAATGCGTCGTTCGATTTTCATTTTTAAAAAAGCATTCTACGCAGTTTTTAAAGCACAAAAAGAAAATGTACAGGTTTATATTGATTGGTTGAGAAATCTGGAAGATATGTTAAAAAAATACAAAAAAATACCGAAAAACGAAGTTTTGTGAATTTTTAAACAACGATAACTTTTGAATGCGTCGTTCGATTTTCATTTTTAAAAAAGCAGTCGACGCAGTTTTTTAAGCAAAAAAAATGTATACATGGTTTTATTATGATTTTTTCGCACGCTTTAAAGTTATTTTTAAAAAACATAAAAATTCCAAAAAAAATTTAGGTTATTTTTTAAAATTTTTTCGGATTGGCTCGATGGATTAACTCTCAAATCTAATCAGATCTAAGTTTTGATACACCCTTTCGAATGACATGTCGTAGAATTCAATCGGTTGATTCGTTTTTGAGAAACTGTACGACAAAAATTTATTTACACACATACATCCACACACACACACACACACACACACACACACGGTTGGACATCTCGGCGGGAATAGTCAGAATGGCTTCCTGGGACCTCAAACGTGGAGATTTAATGAAAACTCGACTTTCGAAAATCAGACCGAAATCAAAAACTTCCCTTTATTGGTAGCGGGAAATTAATAATATTCCATAAACAACTTATTTTGTACATTGAAACAATTATTCGTATTTTTAATTTTTAGGTTAGGTTTGTGTTTAGAATAAAGTAAGTCATGATGGTTATTTTTGGCCATTATTATAAATCCTCATACAGTAAACTTAATAGTTTGATTTAGACATTTAATATTATTTGCCATCTTATTTTTTGTACATTTAGTATTTTAATTCTTGCTATAAATGATAATATAATTAAAAAGAAAAATAATGAAGTAAGAAATAGGACACACAGTGTAATGTCAATATGATCTTGGATAGTGAAATTAGTAGGTCAAGTGTAATTGTTGAAAAATAGTAGCAAATAAACAAAATAATTTCCAGCAGTGTGACATATTTCGCATAAATGTGTCACTGGCCTCAAACATGTGACGAAGGACAGGTTATTTTAAGATTTAATTGAGGTTGGCTTTGAAAATCCAGATAACACACAGTACGCGATAATATATTGTTGCGAAATGATAATCAAACAAAACCATCTTATCAACAGTATTAATTTTACTTATTTCATTTAACAAAACAAAAGCTCATAAGTGCTGTTGTATTGAGATTGTATGTAAATTCAGTATTGAACATATATTATACATATCATGTAGTCTATATTTCTTTCAGTAATAGCAATAATTCATTTGTAAATCAATTACTATATAATCCACATGTATAATGTGAAAACTGTGCACGTAATGTTTTTGTACTGTATATTACATTTTAAGTAGGCCTAATTTGACATATAAATAGTTTAAAAAAATGTAATTTGCCCATTTAAAGTTCTTAACTGATTGAAATATTGCTTCAGTAATCAACTGTTTAATATAACTTGGAATTTAAAATTACAGAGGCATTTGAATCAACGTTTACTTCTAATTTGTACGTTAGTTTTTTGTTTGGAGTAGGCCTAAATTAAATAAATTTTTAACCTTTATTAGAATTCCTGTAATATAACTGTGTCTATTTAATTCTTCATTTAGAAATTCAATATTATTTACAAACCCAATTCTGAGGTTATGATTAATCATACACCTTTAAAAAAGAAATTATTGAATATGTGTGCAGATGTATCAATAGGGTCGCGTGCGAAGTTTTTTTAAACAATAATGAAGTTAATAGTGGTACGTAAAATTTGAAAACTAATGTTTCATCTGCAAGCACAAGTTATTGTTATTCATAATATTATTTTTAAATTTTTACACGTTTAAAAACGTACATTATTATATATTATTTATTTTTACAACGCCATCAAAGTTTATCAAAATAAAAGACGAATCATTATTTTTTCAGAAATGTGTTTAAAAATGTTAACAGTTAAATTGTGTGCAGTCCTTTTAATAAAGTTTACAAATGTAAATTTTTGAATGCCAAGACTCAGCTGCAATGAATGTAATTCTAAAATCTTTTGTTTATTGTTAAACTAAAACTTAATTATCCCTGATATTTTTCACCCCAGAAAGTTTGTTTGGGGATTATTAACTTGTAAATGCTGATTACAAAAAATAGGAAAATATGATTGTTTAGTTGTTTAATATAAATCGTGTATTTGAAACAAATTGTAGGCCTATGTTTTGTTGAAAACATCCTCACTACTTCAAAATGCGTCCTTAAATGAATGTCTGAGGTAAAAAAAGACAAATTGTTATATTTTTTAACGCTTTAAGTTCAATTGTACTACTATGGAAAATTGGAAAAATTTAACGGAGGTGCAATATAGCATTAATTGTTTATTTTCAGCTTAATATTGTAGTTTTAAAGCTTCTTTCTCATCGAGAAAATAATCTCACAACTTAATTAGTTGAATCAGTAACTAAGACCTATGTTAGTTTATAAAGGAATCTACCGTGAGCTTAGTTGAGAGCAAACGCAAAACAATTCGGCGCTTGCGGACGTGTCGCGGGGAAGTGCGGAAATGAGGTCAATGCCAACGCGCGTTACGTAGGCTTAGAACATCTCTGACACACCCATATTTACGTCACTAATCCATAAAGTAGATTACTTCAAACTTTAGAGGGGTTAGAATAGAGCGTGTCCGTCAAATGACAAAAACAATATTTGATTTTAGACCTAAATGGATAACCAATCGATTCAATAGGCTTACAATATATTTGTTTTAAACAAATAAAGTTGAAAGTTATATTTTCAAATGTTTTTGAATTAATTTGTATAGTACGTTCACGTAAAATTTTTTAATTATTATGTGAGTCACTTCAATAAATTTAACATAATATGTACGTTTCCGAATGTCTGAGAATCCTTTTCATTTAAATACATTTTTTTTCAACAGCAATACAAATTTTAAAACATTTTTGATCAGCATTTTGAATATTTCAATGTACAATTTCAGGTATAATCCAACTATAAATTAATATTGTACATTTTAAGACAATATTAAAATATTTGAAAATAGTGTAAAAACTAACGATTTTTGTATAGGTATATTTATTTTAATTTATTTGCTAAAACGTTTAATCATTACTTTTTTTACTATTCAAAAACATAATATTTGGTAACTACTGATAATGGAAGCTTGGTAAAGATTTAACACAATTAACTGAGATAATATGCACGTACATTTAAATATTTGTTTAATACATAAATAATACTTCTCTTTATAGGCCAGTCGGTAGGGGTAATTTTAGACCAAAAGTTCCAGTAATTTACAATACTATTTTAAGTATTTTTTTTATAAGTACATTAAAGTATGTAGATTAACATAAAAAAAAGTTTACCAGTCTATCGATTTCCCAAAGTCGAAAAAAATCGATTATCATTTTTTTCCCGATTATCCTTAATATTTCGAGCTGGGATGAAGATAGAGAAAAATAAAAATACCACCGTGTAGGGAAAGTATTTTTCAATAAAAAAGGTCATATGTACTTCTTTCTTCCGAGCAATGGTTTGTCTGGAAAAAAATCGATAATGCAGGTATGTATTTTGCAGCAGGGGAAATCACTAAAAGTTGAAATCTCATTCATATATGAAGCGTTGGCTCATTCTAAATTGGCTGAATTTTAATATATCGAATTGAAGCTTGACATAGGAGTTAAAATATGTATTTTAAACATTTATGCTGAGTCTCAGCGTGTTATCTTGAAAATGACCCGATCTGGAGCCACTTGACTTATCAAAGGGTTTCTTGATTTTAGGAGTACCGGACCCACGAACTTTTTTTTCTCTATCTTCACCCCAGCTCGAAATATTAAGGATAATCGAAAAAAAATTATAATCGATTTTTTTTCGACTTTGGGAAATCGATAGACTGGTAAACTTTGTTTTTATGTTAATCTCCATACTTTAAGGTACTTATAAAAAAAATCAGCCGTATTGCAAATTACTGGTAGTTTTGACCTATACCGACTGGGCTATTAAGTAAATTAAACCGAACGGGCAACAAACTTATTCTTGTTTCAAACTGTCGCCTGCGCCGCGCCGTTCGGTTGTCGTACATTGCAGTGGCAGTAATGTGAAAGGGGCAGTGTTTCCACTTTACGACGAAAAGTTCCCCTCGCCAAGATCAAAATTTCCCCTTTTTTCCCCTCTATTTCATTAATTGTCCCTGCACTTTTCCCCTCACTACAAAATAAAATATTTATCTTCAATACTACCTTATAATGAATGGGTTTTGTATTGTTTAACTTAAAATACACAATTTATTACTTCAAAGTCAACAACTGTAGGTGCAGAATACATCACCGACTAACATTAACATTTTTTACAATTAAATGTCTAGGCTAAATCGAACTTGATTCAAGAACGCGTCCAATTTACATCCGGTGTTTCCAACTTTTACGTCCTGGAGGATGGAGAAATATTTTTTTAAACTCGAATATTGACACTGATGACTCCAATTAATTAAATAATGACACTTTCAAAATATTAACTAATAAAGAAAACAAATAAAAATGTTGCTACTCGATCGCTATGAATTTAAAATAATTCGACCACGCAGCTGGACAGCTGACGTGAGTTGAACAAATTTCCAAAATTAAATTTTTATGCCTATGTTTTAGGGTTTTAACAAACAATTTGGGAAATAGATCTACTCACGAAGGCGTTGAACAGCTGTCTGTGTGTAGGCAATATATTAGTAGAATTTGTTTGCGCTTAGTGGCCTCGCGAGTTTGCACCACTTGGCTTCGAACCGGGTACTTTTATGGTATTTTACGTTTTGGTCGATTTTGGAGGAACCAAACGAGCTATAAGGTCGCGTAAAAAAAAAAAATGTGCAGAATAACATCCTTCATTTATATTTTTAGAAAAAACTTAATATGAACGTTTAAATCTTACCGATTCTTATGGTTTTTGTACTTTTCCGAAATATTGTGTCTATGTAGAGCAGCTGCACCAAATGCAAAAAGGTCTATCAAATGGATAGACTGTTTGAGCTATCAGGACTTAAATTTCTTGAAATGCTCGTATTTGATTCTTCTTTAATTTGCAGCAAATTGCGATTTGATACAATTAAAATTGCAAAAGTTGTTAATAAAAAACTTTTATTATCAGCAGCGAGGTCATCCAATAAAAATTTTTTTAGTTTTTGACAAATATTTTGGGAATATAAACAAAAATTTGTGGGCTTAATCTACATCAAAATACCCACCTTCTGTCGAAAACCGCATGTTCTTAGGCCAAACAGGGGCCACGAAATTTAAATGTTAATTACAAAAGGGTTTTTTGTTAATAACTTTTTATTGCGACATTTAAATTTCGTTTATTTCAAACAACGCGGATGAAAATTCCTCGCAAAAAAGTATAGCTACTTGTTTGCTATCTATTATACTTTTTGAGTTATTTCCAAAAGACCGTAATTACATAAATTATGGGCTTACTATTGAGCTCATTTGAAAGCGATTTATGCAAAAATATCGGAGTTCGCACGTTTTGTCCACATTTGCCTTTTTTTGAAGCACTGCAAATGGCCTAGTAAAACATAATAAAATGGAACAACAAAAGCTGGTGTGGGTTGGGCCACATCTGCTTCCCACAACAATGAAAATATTGCTAGGACACAGATTAGTGGTGCTATATAGTTTAGAAAATATAAATGTTGTTTGGGCCAACTGTGCCTTTAAAGAATGATGTTAACTCAAATATTAATTTTTGTGTGATAGGCCATTAGTGCACTCACTGCCTCAAATGTATATTTCCCCTCAATTTCCCCTTTTTGGGTCTTTCCCCTTTTTCTTCCCCTCTCGACCCCAATTTCCCCTCAAAAGGGGAATTTCCCCTCAATGTGGAAACACTGGAAAGGGGCTCTATTCTTTGCTCCACTAAGGCCGCCTTCACACTAAGCCACTTAGCAGCGCTTCTCAGTGGTTAGTTTTCCCTTTACACTTAGCCACTTTAGTAGCGCTTCTCAGTAGCTGGCGTTGTGGCTCTTCTACGTCCGTTTGAGCTCATCTACGTAGTGGCGCTTCACGCCCGTTGTGGCACTTCTCGTTACCATGCTAAATTTCAATAGCTCTACAAAAGTCTGTATGTATTATCGGTGGAGCGTGGCAGCGCTTCACACGAGCCACTAAAATGGGTGGCAATAGTGCAGACGTGTAAAACCTACCATTTAAAACTATGTTTCGACAGCAGCAGCGCTTCTTTTAGTCGCCGAGATCTGTGACGAAGGCAAATTCCGTAACGGGCAGTGGCGCTTCTAATTTAATGGCTGCGGCGGTGTGTGAAACCTTCCATATATTTCTAGCTTTAGTCGACGAAAGCGTTTCTTAGTGGCGCTTCGAAGTGGCTTCGTGTTAAGGAGCCCTAAAAGAACTTCACCGTACGGTCATAAAAGAATTGTGTTAAAGGAGCCCAATAGTGTGTAAGTTATAAGTTATTTTAATTTTGAACACTTTTGGAATATTCAGAGAGATAAGATAATCATCCTTCTTCAAACCACTTTAACGTCTGTCATATAAGTTTAAGCCTAAGTGTAAATTACCACATATTGTACTATAAATAGGCTAACTATCTAACCTTCTCCCTTCTATCAAACTAAAATGTACTTGTGCAATGTCGGATCCCTTCTGCAGCTATTGTTTATTGGAACCTTCCTGCTCGCTGATTAACAACTTCTGTCAAGGAGTTTCACAAAGCGTTTTCGCAAGAGATCCTATACAATCGTAAAAGTATTAAATACTATTGTTTTTTATTGTTCAGATAAAAAAAAAACTTTATACAAACTATACCTGCTTTCATACTTAGTTCTTTAACTTACTCATTTCTTCATAAAACTACACCAATCTTATAGTTTTTCCTTTTCCGAAAATAACTTATGTAGGTTCTAAAAACTGTTACAGTTATGTACTTTAAATACATAACTGGATCTTAAGCCTAGTCCACACTTACAAATATGTTTGCGGAAACATTGTTTGCAAACTGTTTCCCAATTATTGTTTGTTTCTCCGATGTTTCCCGAATGTTTTCAAAATTTTTCTGAACAGCCCGCAAATAGTTTGGAAACAGTTCGCAAACAAATGACAAACATTTAGCTTATTTCATCAAACAAAAACAATGTTTTCTGTTTCCCAAACCAAATGGAAAACACGCAAACATGTTTTCGTCTGGGCGAGAAAATATGCGAGGGGATGGCATGCTACAATGACTCATCTGGCTTCAGTGTTTTATTCTGCTCAGACCTATATAGCACGTGTGCAGCACCGGTCCAGTTGTTGAAGTGATCTGGTTTTTTGGCAACTGTGTAGTTTAGAAGATGGCTACTATTGCATGGAACCAAAAACAGATTTCAAATTTAATTGAAGAGTTTCATTCCAGTTGAGTTTTCGCGAAATGATCTGTTTTGAAATTTTGAATGTATATTGCAAACTTGTGAAAGAATCACCACTTGCTAAATATTTTAAAGTTATAGCTAGTCGAATGGCGACAGAAATGGGGACTCTGTACCGTGTAAATTTCTTTTTTATCTTTGGACCTACAAAGCTAAAAAAATCGCAAAATCAGTCGGAGTCATCCTAGTAAAGTTTTTGAAACCTGCACCATCTTCAAGCCTTAAGAGGGGGCAAAACCCAGAAAATACGTGGCGTAAAACATGCTCCACGCGGGAGCAAATAACGTTCCCATTTTTCCTTTTAAAATTTTCAAACAAAAACCATACTATAGTAAAAGAGTTAGGTCACAACTTTTGCTTTTTAAAATATAAAAGTTTTCATCTCCTTTCCTTCTACATAGTGCTAAAATAACCGATTTTAGCGCAAATTACCGTTCCATTTGTACTAAAACTATTTATTTGATCAAAACTTTACAAAGCAATCCGAATATAACAGTATTTCATCATTTGAATAAAATTTGAACCGAATAGAGAATATTTATTTGTCGACGTTATACGTATCCGCGTAAAGGCTTACATTACCAAAACTACGCTGAAACGAGTGACCCCTGGTTGAGAAATATTGAACTATGTCAGCGCGGAAGGATACTTCGGCCATTCATAAAATAGGTTCACCACACAAGTTTGATCTATCTCGGCTGTTATTTATATCGTTTGTCATTTGTTTTACTCACATACCGTTTCTCCTACATTTGTTTGTCAAATTTATAAAATATATTTTGTTTTATTCTTGCAGGTCAAAATAGCATATTTTATTTTTATTAAACGAATATCTCTGTTAACTTCCTTGATACAGTGGCCATACTTCAGTAACTAGTTATAGTATTGGCGGAGTATAATTCCTGGAATTTGTGTGTAGTACATTGTTTATACATCGGTATCATTCTACGGCTGGGGCCACACGTCGTCCTTTTTTGTCGGGATCAAGTTGTTGCGGACACACGGTCCCGGCAAAACGCACTCCCACGAACACTGCCTATAATATTTATTATTCAGTTCAGGACTTTACACTTAGTAGGAACATAAAAACTTGTGTTTTCAAAATAAGAATTTGAAATTGATATATCTTATATATAAAATTCTCGTGTCACAATGTTCGTTCCCGTACTCCTCCGAAACGGCTTGACCGATTCTCATGAAATTTTGTGAGTATATTGAGTAGGTCTGAGAATCGGCTAACATCTATTTTTCATAAACCTTAGTGATAAGTGCTACGCCCCAGTGGCCCTCAAAGTTTCAATGTTAATCTTATGGATGGTCAATCTTAAGGAAGAAGAAGAAAGATTTCTTTTGATTTTATCATGGGCACAAAAAACAGCTGTTCGTATGAAAAGCTTAAAACAGCTGATTTTGATCAACACCTGATTTGGATAAAAAACTGAATATAATTTTAGGTTAGGCATACAATGAACGTTTA
This sequence comes from Philaenus spumarius, assembly GCA_018207615.1. Taxonomy (NCBI): domain Eukaryota; kingdom Metazoa; phylum Arthropoda; class Insecta; order Hemiptera; family Aphrophoridae; genus Philaenus; species Philaenus spumarius. The sequence continues at coordinate 310,730 of JAGFPH010000281.1, read as the reverse complement.
TTATTTTTTTTTTACAATGAACTAAAACACTTGGGCTAATTATTAATATCAGGTTGATTTGTCTATCCGAGCAAAGCCGGGTCGGGCCAGCTAGTACTTTTATACAATTCTATTTAGAACTAAATTACAAAACTGTTGTAGATTTTCAAAAAATTACAAAAAATGTTTACTAATTTTTATATAGGCCTAAAGTTTAACTTTTTTCTTTCGTTACTTGAACATTTTTTGTTTCTTGAGCTAATAACTTTGTAATATAATTAATCTCTGTATGCAAATTGGATTCTCTAAAATATACTTACATAAAACATGTTTACCAATAAAAAAAATTATATGTAACATATTTTTAATCGTGGAAAACGAAATTTTATTAACGGTTGAGAAATAAATACTTTGTCAGCATTTTGAATTTAAAAAATGTTTATCCTCTTTTGTCTCAACAAAATAATCCTTATCTTTTACCTCATGAAACTTGAAAAGTGAAAAAGAAGTGTCCGCCATCTTAAAACATGTAATATGGTTTGTATAGTTATAATAATCCAGTGTAAAAATTGTTTCATTAGTTTCCGAAAATAATGAACCATGTAAATTTTGGATCACACTTAATGTTTTTCAAATTAAATGCAAATTTGTTGATGCGAGGTAAAAGTTACAACATTCTAAGGGGTTATTTAGTACATAATTGTTGTAAACTAATAAAAACATTTCATTACTAAAATAAATTATGTGTAGGCTTAAACAGTAAACAAAACACATTCCATCTCGGTTAAATTCGCTACTTATTTATCTTTAGAAGAAACCGTAAGGAATTAGCAGAAGCACTAAGCAATAAGGAAAAAAATGTTGACAAGGCTTAGTGCTGATCAAGGTCAAAATATTTGGTACGTAAACGAATGTTAGTCTACTCATAGAACTGCTGTACCGGCGGTACACAGACAGGGGAATAGGTTGGAGTAGCCTGTAGTAGAAGGAGAGGGGGGTGACAGAACTATTTTTCGTAGTAAATTCATTGCGCTTCCAATATGGTCCCATGATTTACAAATAATTTTTGTTTTTTGCCCCCTCTTAAATCAGACAGTAAGTTTTGTCCATGATACGGACCTTCTTCTTTTAATGTTTTAGATTGTGACAATGTAAATGAAGCTTTTGGGCTATTTCTTAGCTTATTATCCGATGATGTCGATAAATCTAAATTAATTGTTAATAATGTTAAACGGTATAGGAATAAGGATGGAAGGTTAAAGCCTTGGATAAGCGATGGCCTAGTGGGAGCTATTAAGACAAAAGATAAACTTTATAAACAAATGAAACGTGATCCAAACAATAATAAAATAAGGAATAATTTTATAACACTTAGAAATAATATTAATAGATGGATTAAGATTGCTAAAAAGCAGTATTTTTCTAATATTTTTGAGTCGGGAAATTATGAAATTGGTGATCAGTGGAAGGTTATTAACTCGTTATCTGGTAACCAGTCAAAAAAACAAGGCAAAATAGTTTTGCAACGTAATGGGTTAAAGATTGATAGTGATGACTCTCTAGTAGAGGAATTCAATACGTTTTTTGTGGAAATTCCAGTAAGGTTAAACACACTTATTGATAAAGTCGGTGTAAGGGGTATTGAGGAGTACAATATAAATTTCAAACAAAAATCACAGCCGAACTCGTTATTCTTTACCAAAATCTACCCTGAAGAAATTGTAGAGTGCATTCACAAATTAAAGAAGTGCAAATCATCAGGTCTTGATATAAATACTAATTTACTAAAGGATATTGGAAGTTTAATAGCACCTATACTGGCTCATATTTGTAATACAAGTTTGACTTTAGGAATTTTTCCGGAACAAATGAAGGTAGCTAAGATAATTCCTATTTTTAAATCTGGAAAGTCTGATGATGTTTCAAATTATCGTCCAATTTCTTTACTATCTGTATTTTCTAAGATTTTTGAGAAACTGATAAAAAAACGATTAATGTCTTTTTTAAACAAATTAAATTTTTTTCATGTTAGTCAATTTGGATTCAGGAAGGGGTTTAGCACTGAATTAGCATTACATAGTTTTATGTCTGTTATATATTCCAATTTGAATTTAGGAATGAAAGTGTCAGGCTTGTTTTTGGACATCAAGAAAGCATTTGATACAGTTAATCATGAACTCTTGGCTAAAAAGCTGGACTCAGCTGGAATAAGAGGGGTGGCCTTGTCTTGGTTTCGGTCTTATCTTGGAAATATTAAGCAGTTTGTCAAAATTGGTTCCTCAGAGAGTACTCGGCGTTCATTGCTATTTGGTGTACCTCAAGGTTCGGTACTTGGTCCCATATTGTTTCTAATATTTATTAATGACTTGTTTTCAGGACCATTCAATGGCATTATGACAGCATTTGCTGATGACACGGCTCTGGCCTACGCACATTCGGATGCAAATCAGTTGTAAATAAAAATTCAACAGGATCTTTATTTCTTGAGCCTCTGGTTTGGATACAATAGACTTTCTTTAAATGTAGCTAAAACAATGTTTATTAACTTTTCCATTTCTGATTCCTTTCATTTCCTGGTGCCGCTTAAATATCATAGTTATGACTGCCGTAGCCAGTTTTGTGATTGTAGTGAAGTTACTCAAAGTAAATGCACTAAATATCTTGGCTTGCAATTGGATGAAAAACTATCGTTTCGAGATCATATATCCAGTTTAAAAAGATATGTGTTTATGTTTTTAAGAAAGTTTTCATTTATAAAAGCATATCTGCCTGTACGAGTACAGCGGCAGGTTCACTTTGCATTTGTTCATTCTAAGTTGGCATATGGTTTATCTATTTGGGGGGGGGGGGGTACTTATAATTCACACTTAACTCCATTGATTAGGCTCCAAAAAACATTCGCTAGATTGATGTGCAAAAAAGGACGGCTTCAAAGTTCCTTCCCATGCTTTATTGCAAAAAAATTCTTCCTCTTCGGTATCTATATGTTTTTAAAGTGTTAGAACTATTTTATAGGGTGGCAATGAAGGGGCTCGGATAAATCACGGTGTACCCACAAGGCAGGTAAGTAAGGGATTTGTAAAGTTAACCAAATGTAATAAAACGTTTATTCAAAGAACCTTCTTCTTTCTTGGGCCAAAATTCTTTAACGTATTGCCTTTATATTTAAGGAATATGTCCGATATGAGGGCTTTTAAGGACAAACTTAGACACTGGTTATTTTCTCTTTCTCCTGAGGCTTTGGAAAATATGTTTATATCTCTTCAATGATGAAACAGAGGTGCAAGGTCTGACTATATAGTGTGACTGAACCTAAATATATGGTTTAGTATGTATTTTAAGGAAATGGTTTTAAGGAAATGTATTTTAATGTAGAGTCAAAAACTTGTTTTTTTTTTTATAAAATCATAGTCCGTCCGTCTGTTTGTGTGTCTGGATGTATGAATGTATGCATGAATGAATAGTAATTAATATTTAAGATAACTCCCGCACACATTTAAGGGTATTTGATTGCCTTTCTGTGTGCGTGTATGTTTTCCACAGTATTTTAATTTAGTTTTGAATATATAATTGAATGTTATGTTAATATTATATAATAAGCTATGCTAATATTATTTTATAATTATTGTAAATTCATTATTTTGTAAGAAATCTTAGTTTCATTGTTTTATAAGTTATGGTAATTTCATTATATAAAGATTGATTTTTAGTTTTGTTTTTAAGTGTAATATTTTATATGTTAATGAAGTTATGTCATGTGCCTGTGGAAAATTAAAATAAATAAATAAACCGTGTAATGCCCCTACACACTCATTTTTGTTGGTATAAAATTGTCCATTTAAACAAGTTGTAGCACAAGTCCTATCGTTTGGTGTATAGCGAAATGTTGGCACATACAAATCTATCATACAAATCGGCACGTCTATGGCCTGCTTTACGGGAGAATATACATGCTACTACCATTACAGCGAACATCACGTTTATTGTCATGCGGGTTGCGTCAACTGACCGAATGTAGCATGGGAGTTGATGTTTTTTAGTTGGCTATTATCGCTGAGACTGTCGTAAGGATAACATGGATATCGGGTATAGTACAGGACTTACATAATAATTCGTTACTATTTTGTGAAGTTCATCCAATTTCCTGCTTTAAATATTGTATATAAGATATTTAAACCGTAAAAACACAAAATATTTAGTACCTGGTTGATTCACCTTTGCTCTTTATTATATTTAGTGAAGCATTATTAAATTGCACGACAGCGTTCCAGTGGACATCCTTAAACACCCATCATCCGTGTCTTGATAGTTCTTCTCTTCAAAAACTAATAAAAAAAAAAAAAACTAATACGAGAACCTTTCCAATGGCTTCCTCGTACTACCCAAATATTGTAAACAATTACAAAATTTCGTCAACATCACTGTCGAGAACTAGAATACGACATAACGATATTAAACAAAGTATTCATAATACATTTAATCAAAGGTATTTCATTGCTTTTGAATTTTAATTCTTTAAATTGAACGAATGAAATTGGAATACATTTATTCAATATACTAAATCAATGTAAATTATAAAATTTGTGTATTACAATTTTTGTTTACCTACATATTTATTCAATAAAGATGGTGTCATTCCCTCCCTAAAATATTGTGGTAGGTATTCAAAAATATAACCTAAGTTGAACAGAACTATATTTTATCCGTTTGTATATTGGTATTTATTTGTTCCTATGGTAACTACAACTTTTATAGTAACAGCTGTTAGAAAAAACTTACATTTTGTTGAGCTGTGTATTTTAAATGGACCAACTATGCTTTTTACTTTCTCCCCCTATACCATAGTAGGCCTACATGGAGAAAGTATTGTATTCGTCAAAATTTTCGAGTTTGAGTTTTTGGTGGAAATATCCGTTTTGGGTCCCCCTGAACCTAAAAAAGTGGTTTTCGGAGTGATGTCTGTGGGTGTGTATGTATGTGCGTCTGTGTGGATGTTATCAGACCTAGAGCCTAAACCAGTCGACAGATTTTGATAAAATTTGGTATGGAGGTACTAATCCACGGTATCTCCAGGTATTTTTTTCATTTTTGTGAATTTTTTATTTTTAAGGGTAATTTTCTCATAAAAACCCTTAAAATAACAGAAAAATCAACTTTTCTCAAAAACGGCTCTAACGATTTGGATTAAAATTTTATAATTTATTAGGGACCTAAAGTACTATAAACTATAAAATTTTTATCAAAATCGTTCTAGCCGTTTTTGAGAAAAGTTGATTTTTCCGTTATTTTATGGATTTTTAAGGGAAAACACTTTAATACAAAATTACCTCTCCTACCCCACCCTACAAGTCACCGTGAATCTGTTTAATAATTTAAATATGTTTGTGAGAAAGTATGTGCCAGTTCCTGGTACCGTTTATTGAAATATAGTATTGCGCTTACACGAATTTTCCCAAATATCGAACCTACCGGTACATAAAATCTAAATTTCTTAAAGTTTTGGAGAACTAATGTATAGATGCAGTTATTGATAGTTTAATAGTATAGGATACAAAAGTGTATATTATATGATATAGTACATATTTATCAAGGTGTAATAAGTTCTAACACTTGTCTAAGTACTTATGGGCGACTGCAATACTAGTGGACCAAAAATCTCTAAGTAGTCACTATAATTTAAGAACCGATTTCATTAGTCCTTGTTATTTTAATCAATGGCGAATAGCGATAAATCACAATGGATTTTTAAATAAGTCTCTAAATATATTTTCGAGCATGCGCATTATTGTGTTATTGAGTATGTCACACCCGTCTAGCCTAACTTCCTCCTCTCGGTTCTGACATCAGAGCAGAGAGCTTTGTATAAAATCGTAAATTACAGTTAATTAAGCCAATAGAAAATGTACGTCACTCGACATTAATTTGCCTTGTGTCTTTGTATACTTACTATAGGCTAATAATATCAATTAAATGTCTGCATAATTTGCAATATGGGCAACTACTTGATTTATGGGGGGGGGGGGGTCGTTTACTTGTTTTAAATGGAAAACATAGGGCCAAGAGGATAACGGAGCTTCCAGTCTGCTACATTTGCAATGTCCTACTCAGTCTTGTAGGTTCAATCCTAGGTACTGGCTATAGATTTATTGTCTACACGCGGCTTTATTAGTCTAACTGGCATTAAATTGTTTAGAAACATCAAACACTACGTATAAGGTTAAGGGAAGAGGAGTGGCGCCCAGTCTATGCGAACCTGGCTACTTTAATTCTAGTTACTTGTGCTTTACTTTGCTTTCCCGCCTTCATTAGCCCATCTCTATCCCATTCTACTAAGGAATATTTATTGTTAATAACAAAGTCCTCTCGTCATAAAATGTCTTTTTTTATACAAATATTTTTCTTTCGTTATAATTTATGTTTTTGTTATACATTAGTTATAACGCAGGATTACAAGTTTACATAATACTCATTATAACAAGTTATAAGGAAAATAATAATTATAATAATAATTACTGTCGACTCTTGTTTAAATCATTTGCGATCGTCTGACAATTATTGAAAGAAATGTTTATGGCATTGAAAATACTTTTTAATTTGTAGACGTAAACCATTTCGTCTGGAATACATTTATCCAAATTACTAGATGGTTAGGTATATCTATACTAATAATAAAATTATAAAGAGGTAAAGTTTGTTTTTTTGTTTGTTCGTTTGTATGTAGGGGGTAATCTCTGGCACTACTGAACCGATTGAAAAAATAGTTTTACTAATAAAAAGATGCACTAATAAAAAGATGAGTAACATATAGGCTATAATTCATTTCGATAAAAACCTTTTTTATTTCAATATTTGTAAATTTAGTCGGAAAAAATTATTAGGTTAGGCCTAGAATGATAAACCAACACATGTATTTACATTTATTACCATAGAAACCAATTGAATAAAATATCAGACAATGTAGCTGTTTGCTCCAATATTTCCATTAACAGCTGATTTCAAAATTTTAAGCAATTATTTTTGTATTTCTAGCTTTTAGGTTAGGGTTTTAAAGTGTAGACCTGAACCTTGCTGGTTCTTTTAACCATTATTATAACTGCTGTTATAAAATTTAAGAAATAATTTAATTTGAACATTTAACATTATTTACCATCTTAAATTTGAGGTTATTATTAATCCTACACCTTTATTATAAATAAAACATAACATATGTTTTTAGAAAGTTCCATGGGGGTTGCGGTGTCTCCCCTAGTTCAGTATATAATTAGATGGAACCAAACATTATAGATCCGTAAGCGCACTTGTATTATGGAATCTTATATCGACGCATATGTACAACTAATAACAACGTAAAGAGTGTTGTAGTTTTATTCCGAAACATGCACAATTTAAATGAATCATCCAATTCCCAAATCAACAAAGGAAGTTGATAAAACATTGTTTTCCAGTTAAGATAATGAACAAAGCATAACATCTTAACAAGCAATAGTATTTGTGTTGAGCTTGTACATTTATTATCGATATTACTCATGAAAGGTTAAAAGTTTAACTGTCTAAAGGAAAAAGCACTGTTCTTAGGATTAATTAAACAAATCATTATTTCGCCACAACGTATAAATCATCATTTCCTAATAATAAACATTTTAGATTAGTTTTGAAGAAATATGGACATTATTTATGTACTTTATTTTCAGCCGCTATGATACAAAAATAGTTTTAAATGATGCTCTACTGTTTTTATAAACTTGCATTTATGCAAGGACGCATTAAAATTTACCCAGAAATAAATTAAATCTTTTGAAATCATGGTGAAATTTGTATTGCATTATTTTCAAATAAAACAGGACTGAACCTTTTCGGTTTAACAATATTTTATCTTATCATTATTTGATTGAATTTGTTATAAATAAGAAAGTATTGAGAAGGATTTTTACTGGCTGTGTAAAGATATGGTTAACACTCCTTAATATTTTATTTGTAGAATAGTCTGTGGGTATAAGTGAACAAATCTTATCAAATCACCAAGGTGAGATTATAGTTATTAAGTCTGATTAGTTTATGACTTTCTGTCTTGTTATTAAAAAGTGTTGCTTGTTTATTGGTGTATATATTAGAACTTCTTAAACCCTAATAGTTTATACACATTGCTTAAAGAATGTTACAGTTTTATTTACGGTTTTCTACAAACAATATTGTCTAAGTCACAACTGATATCGCTGAGAAACAGGAAAAAGTATTATAGACTTTCTCTTTTCTGATTCTGCAATTACAATATAATATTCTTAATATTTATGTGTTCAATTAACCCTAAGTTATTTCTAATATTCACTTACTCAGATATTTTTCCTTATCAAGTTGAGAATTGTACAAAAATACATCGATTTAACGTGTATACTTCTTCGCAATAATATCAAATTGTTTATTTTATTTGGTAAGTGGTAACAGTAATATTATTACATTTATTTTTCAATGTTATGTAACAGATTTTTGTTAAAACTTATTAAATGAAAATTTATTAGTTACTGCAGAGAACATGATGTTTGAAAAAATAACTATGATTAAAAATAATGCAATAAAAATGAAACGTATTTTTCATTTGTAAACGGAAGCTTAACAAAATTTTGTTTCGTGACACATAATGCCAATGAAAGTTGTTTAGTTTGTTATCATTATCATTACAATCGTAAATATCTGTAAACAAACCGTAAACTAGACTAGCACTGATACAACTAACTGCAGTGATTCAATTACAAATCCAATTTAAACAGAATATTATTTCCGTTGCTTCCTTTGAATGGACCACGCGATTGATTTACCAATCCAAATGCAACGAGATAGTTTCGAACATTAGTCTTTGTTGAACTATTTCTTTGGTCTACTGATTTTTTTCTTCCTTAACGTTTTACATAATACGAGTTTGACGAGTAAAGACGTACGTGGCGCTAGCATAGCGTATAGAAAATTGCTTAACGAGCAATTATTAGCTTCGAATAATATGTTAAGTTAACTGCTTTATAAGAAATTAGTGGTTAAAGAATAAAACTGTCTAGGTACCTTTTCAGCCGACGTGAATTGTAGTCCTAATTAGTTTATGCTGACGTATTCAGGTTTCAGGTTTATTTTAAATTAATCAGTTTTTTAAGTCGGGTATAATTTGAATTTCAGATGGTGTTGCTACAAAGTTAATATTATACAAGATATTTAAACAATATTCCATAATATACAGGGTGGAACAAAGTTAGTGTTAAACTTTTTCTGTGGTTAAAGTAGACACTAAAAGCAGTAAAACTGTTTATTTAAAAATTTCCTATTCGAAAAATTATGGACAACAGAGGTATTTTTAATATTTTTCGAAATTTGGTAGTTTTATAAAAAAAAATAATTTTCTCAGCATAAAAACGTAATTACATATTCGAATTCCCCATAAAAATTTCAATAAAAATAACTACTTTATTAATAATTTGAATGAAAGTTAAAAAAAGTTTTTTTTTATGAAATTATATTTTTTTAAGCACTCATAAAACTGTTATGTACTGTATCGATTGTATTTGAGAACATGGCAAATATTGTTAATTATTATTTAATAAGAGAACTATTGAATATCAATCTCATGTCAGGTAATCGGACATAATACTTTCATTAAGAACCGCATAATTGACGTGATAACATAATGATGACCAGAATAAATAATAAATAAAAACACAAATAAAAAAATAAAAAATCCTTTATCAAATTAAAAATGAGCGTATTTACAAACATAGAAAATTATGACAGTAATTATCATTTGTAGTGCTTGACACCAGTTACTTAAGTTTGTTTTCTAAGTGTCCTCCATTTTGTCCATGCAGCAACGCGCTCTTTTTCTCATGGCTTTTACTGTGACTTTAAAAGAAAAATCCATAGGGCTGAGGTCGGGTGACCTTGCGAGCCAGGCTACAACACTACCGCGACCTATCCACGTTGTATATTATGTTGCATTGAGCCAACGACGCACATCAAGTGAAAAGTGAAGAGGGGCTCCATCTTTTTGAAATCTGATTTCCCCTCTTCGTGTTTCTTCAACTTCCTCGAGAAGCTTGCATTGGACCATTCAAACTCCATTCAAAGATGTGGGGTCCTACAAATTGACCCCCAATCACTCCTGCCCAAACATGGATTGTGAAACGCCGTTGAAATGAAGTTTTCCTGGCTGCTTTTGGATTCTCTGTTGCCTAAAAGTGCATAATATTGTGCGTATTAAACTCACCTTGCCTCGTCGATCCACAAGATATTTTTGAAAAAATTATATTGTACTATGTCACTGTTCAGCAGCCAGCGGCAAAATTCAATGGCTCTAACCCTTGAACTTTAGTAAAATGATAGGGATGGTCATTATTTTTTCTCAAAACTCTCAAAACATTGTGAGAGACGTGCCCAGTTCGTTAGCAACCTGCCTACTGCTTATTTTTAGGCTTTCATTCACTCGGTTTAATTGTATTAAACTATTAATAAGAATTTTTCTTTAATTATAAAATAATGTACATGTAAAATACTTAACAAATTTTATCAAAACTGAAAATTTAAGACTTAATAAACGAGAAATATATTCACTATGAGTAAATAATTTTGTTGCTAAAATAAAGTCCTTCTGTACAACGATAGAATAACCATATGATCGCTTAATCAACTGATTGTGTCCGATTACCTAACATGAGCTTGGTATTCAATAATACTCTTATTAAAATTCTTACTATTCTTCAGTTAATCATTATTTCAACTAAATTATAACTAAACCCCAAATTGTTGTACATTTTTTTAAATCTACTTAAATGGCAAAGTTTTAAAAAAATATTTGAGATGGTTTCAAATAAAATCGATACAGTTTATGACTGTTTAAAAAAATTAATAATTTCATAAAAATTACTTTTTTTAACTTTCAATCGTCATGTAAAACAAATAATTAAGTCAAAATTATTAATAATGTAGTTATTTTTAATGAAAATTTTATGGGGAATTCGAATATGTAATTACAATATCAATACGAGTTCTTATATGCTGAGAAAATTACGGTTTTTTGATAAAAGTACCAAATTTTGAAAAATTGTAAAAAATACTTCTGTTATCCATAATTTTTCGAATAGGAAATTTTATCTTAAACAGTTTTACTACATTTAGTGTTTACTTTGTCTACATATAAAAGTTTAACACTAACTTTGTTTTACCCTGTATTTACTGCTAAGTATTCTTACGAACCCAAAACATTAATTTAGAGTCAATAATCCTTCAGAATTATTTTATTTAAGGCATATAGGCTATGTAGGTAATTGTCCAAGCTATAATATTAATACAAACAATGCTATAAATGTTTATAGGCCTACAAAATATAAATCTCACATTCTCGTAGTCTGGGATATACTTCGCAATAATAACCTTTTAATTATTGTAAAACTGAAATAAGTCACCTAAATTTTAAAATGGCCTCAATATTCTGTTCATATAATGTTCAATTTAAATTATTTTTGTATTTTTACTTTCTCCACCCTATACGTAATATATGGAGAAAGTATTGTTTTCGTCCAAATTTTCGAATTTGAATTTTTAGTAGAATTATCTGTTTTGGTGCTCCCTGAACCCAAAAATATTTTTAGTGGAATTTTTTGTTTTGGTACTCCCTGAACCCAAAAAAGTGTTTTTTTGGTTATGTCTGTCCGTGTTTCTGTGTGTTGGTGTGTCTGTAAGGATGTGTACAGAGCTGGAGACCATACCAACTGTCCAATTTTGATGAAATTTGGTATGTAGGTGTAGTTCTGGAATATCTCCAGGCGTTTTTTTCATTTTTTCAAATTTTTGATTTTTAAGGGTTTTTACACCCCAAAAATTTCCAAGAAACTAGAAAAATCTAAATTTCTCAAAAACGGCTCTAACGATTTTGA
>JAGFPH010000281.1:261029-283463 GCA_018207615.1 Philaenus spumarius | reverse complement strand
ATGATTATAATATTTCGTCGTTATTATCACATTATATAATTAGAATTAAAAAAAACCAGAGGTACTAACCTATACTGTTTAGTCACAGAATGTTGGAAACAGTAAATGTTTTCTAAATACGCCTTACTGAAAATATGGAATAGTCTACAAAACTTCTGCTTCAGTGATTTCAAGGGTTGAATAGCTGGCTCGATTTGGATGTGGTCCGAGGGTCACCCTTAAGCCTCTGGCTCCATTTGGATGTTTTTGGGTAGGCGGAGCAGGTAGACTGGCTCGATTTGCCAGAGCCCAGTGAAAGTTGCAAATGTTTGTTTTGCGTGGAGGAAGTGAGAGAGAAATATTTTGTGTACAGTCCGGATCAAAAGGGTCTGGTACAGTCAAGCTTTGCTGCTAGCGCTCCTGTTGGTGGGTCGCCCAACTATTGTCTTCGAGTCGCTGAAAAGCGTAGACTTTTTCCCTATACCCATGTGCTTCTTAAAGTATTCTGTATTCATTGGTTTTTGTATCTGCATGTTCGAACATAGTTACTGGAGTTAAGTTTAAACGTAGCTACTCCCCTACGTCTTCATGAGTCTAACTGGTATTAAGGAAATACGTTAAAAAACAAAAACCCATGAATTAAATGACAGAAATGACAGGAATGAAGACTCATTTTTTTAAATTCTGCTTACTTTCGGTACTACGTTAACCTTGTTAACGTTTTATTATGCATTAACTCTAATGTACTTATGAATTTCATAGTTCGTATTGTACGTAACATTCACAGGGCTTCAAAGTTGTCAGAAATTCGTTTGTTACAGAACAAAGATGGAAGACGTCTGTTTGATTCATTAATGCAAAAGGATGTTCTAGGTCAAACAATTTGACTTTATAATTACAAGTGGTAGTTAAGCTTATAGTTCAACTTGCAAATAGCTTAAGTCTGACGATATCATTTCAACTTAAAACTTTTCGCACCTATTTTATATACATTCAGTTCTGCATGAAAAACAGTTTTACGGATATATATTTTTATTTTGTACTCACTTGTAAAACGAATCCAGTTAGTGATACCAAGTATTTTATATTTCCTAGAAACATATTTAACTAAGTTTTTATTCATTGCTTTATTCAAACGTTTTTAACTTCTAAAAGATGTCTGACATAACTAAATTCTAACAATTCAATAAGAGTTATATTTCCAAATTGTTTATACATAGCAGAGCAGGTTTATATTCGTGAATTCAATATTTTTACAAATACACAAATATTTATTTGAGATCAACTGTAACTTGTTGCACCAACATATTCTTGAGTGCAGAACAAAATGAAATTCTCTTCTGCCTTTTCATGATTATAAACCAAGAAAACTCTGAATTTACCATTTAAACCCCACATTAAATTCTTGGCGTTCCAAGTCTGTTCATACACTTAACATTAAAATAACGTAGTAACTCAATCTATATAAATAAAAAAGTTAATGTTCGTTTGTTAAAAATCTAATCTTCGAAAGTTCTTCACCGATTACTTTCAAATTTTAACACTACATTACATCCGAATAAAAGCTTGTTTTTATATACATTTTGAAAAAGCACCAGCATCTATTGAACATAAAAACAAAAACAAAAATCAATCCTATAAAAGCGAGTGTACGTCCGTACGTACGTTCATACGTACAATATACATACGTACGTGTGTAACAATATAATATAACAGATGATTTCAAGCATCATCTATAATACTTAAACAAAACCTAGCGTAGATTATACTTTGGGGTTATGTTTAAAACTTCAATCAATAATATAAGTCTTGTGAAGTTGATTTTCTTAAAATACGACGCGTTAAAGAATTAAAGTAGGCCATAATACGTTACAAGATTTGCTTTGAGGTTATAAAATGAATATAAGTACAAACTTTTATTATCAATTATTAATTTATACAAATTTATAGAAGAGATAACCATTCGTACATTTTCGTATAACAATAACATATAAAAATATTCGATTATTAACTTCTTCATTATAATATTAATAGCTTCTAAATCAGTTAGAATCAATTAAAAGATAATATTTTTATCTTTATTTAGGTAATATTATATAATGATGCATATAAATACAAAATTTTTACAAATAGGCCTACAGTTTTATAATCCTTATAGTTGTACACATTTACCGAGTTAAAAATCCCCGTCAGCATAGGTAGGATTTATAGATTAAGTCATTTGTTTTTAAATGGTATTTATTTTAATAATGATGTATCTCTGATGTATATCTGATGTTGGCCTAGTTGCCTGTGTTTCACGGGGGCTTACTAGTATACGAAATATTTTACTGCAATGGGAGCGCCATACTGAAAAATAAATAAATATGTTTATTGCTGATACAGTAATCAGCTGTTTGCTTTAATATTTCCATTAACACCTGATTTCAAACTTTGAAGCAATTATTTGTATTTCTAACTTTTAGGTTAGGTTTTTATTAAAGTGTAGACCTGAGCCTTGCTGGTTCTTATAACCTTTATTATAACTGCTGTTATAAAATGTACGAAATAATTTGATTTGGACATTTAACATTATTTACCATCTTAGCTTTGGGGTTATTATTAATTCTACACCTTAATTTTAAAGAAAACAACATACTTAATGTGTATAGAAGGTTAAAACGGGGTTGGCGAGCGAAGCACGCAGGGGTCGCCCCTAGTATATTAATAAAATGCAAATCATACAAAATATACTATGAAATCATTATTATAAAATTGTCTATAAATATACTGAGAACTTTAAATTTTATGGTTCATATTGACCAAACATAAATTTCCTACATTTATGCAAAGCAGTTTATGCTGGTTTCACCCAAACACTTGTCTTTTTTTAAATCTGTTAAACTTAGTATTTTATATTTATGTTTATTGTTTATTGCATGTAGGTTAATACTCTAGCATTAGACTTTCAAATTTGTGACGAATTCCGTTGAAACAAAAACTTGCATGATTTATTTCATTGCAATAGGGATGAATATAAACTCCAAGAAGTTGTCAAAATAACGTAAAACGCCATCATTAAAACACGTCTAATGACGTCTGTGCCAAATCTCGCCTCAACCCGATTTCAGTTCAGAGTAGGTCAAGACTAGATGAAATACAAAACTATTAATCTTGTCTCAGTTAAATTTCTGACAAGAAACCAAAATAATTCATTTGTTTTCCATCATCTTGTATGTGTGTGTGAATGTAATGAGGGGTGCTAACACTTTTGTATGATTTTTTTATAGAATCACAATTGAAATAAATTTAAACCTATCCAACTTATATTCTTTAGTGGTGGAATTTGCATGTTATGTATAATTAAAAACACACATAAATATAATTTTAAATTCATAAAGAAATAATAAATTAGTAACTAAAAACAATTCTTTAAATACCTTAAATTGCATATAGACTAATACATTTTTCTAATTTGGTTAAGAGTCTCATAAAGGAACATTTGGATCCGAGGGACATTGAAAGTGCATGTTTGAAAATTTAACACTAACGTTTGACCGAAAATTGATTTTATGTTTCAAACCTGGAATCATCGACAACTTGTGACGGCTAACCTTTATTTATTTGGTCCTTTTCATGTTGAACTTCATGATGTTTTAACTTATGGTAGGCGTTATACAATGTATGTTTAAAAGTCGTAGAAATGAAGATTCTCTATTCAAAAGCCTGCTTTTGGCAAAGTTTTTAATTTTTAAAACTTTTGGTAAAATTTTAAGTTTTACACAGTATTTTCGGTTTAACCCTTAATATGTCATGTATAATCTATAATAATTGTATGTCACCAAAATATGAAGATCTAGATGTTAAAATAATTCAAGAATCCCGTGTAACCTCAGATACAGAGGTCTCAGTTTCAAATAAAAAAAGTAAATCCACTACTTTTTTTAAACGTTAACTGTGAATATGTAATATATTAGGTTCAAATTTGAAAATGCATTATTTAGGTTTAACATTTTTACAAATTCACTAAAAACAATGACTTTTGTATTACTTTTAAAATGACACCCGTTTAAAATGTTTAAATATCTCTAAAACCAGCACAAACATATAAACATATGTTTAAATATCTCTATAAAAAAATGCACAAAATAATGTTTAATATACAAAATGTAATATTTTTAGCCAAACAAAATGGCGTTTTTATCTTTTTTTACATAATTTTTTTGAAATTTTCTACAACACCCAAATTGAACCTAAACTGTTTTTACATTTCTGGAAAATGAATTATAATGTTATTCATTAGACTAATTTTTTAGTGGCTAACTCCGTATAAAGTATATATTTTTGTAGGTTGTTGAAATATTTTGAGTCTTGTAATATTTTTGTAAAATTAGCGGCTTTCAATTTAAAAAATATGCAAAATTTTGAAAATATGCAAAATAAACATTTATGTTTTTGTTTTTAGGAAACATTTTGTAACTTAACACTTAAAGTGCTCGTAAACCTATGCAACACCGTATCGATCTAAACATTATATGTTTTGTACAAAAATAAAATGATGGATGTACGAAAACTAAGCGTTGTTTAAGTTTCAAAGAAATTGTGTTTTATAAAGTTATATTGAATTTCTAAGTCTGTGCACATTTTCTTCATCACCCTGTATATAAAACAGTATAGGCCTAATACAAAACTAAGAGGTGTTCAATTTTACTAGAATCTTTATCCTACCTGTAATGAATACAATTAGAAAACAAAACAGGCCTAACAATGAAGCAGTAAAAGCGCATGATAGTCAAGATTGCAGGTAGTTAATTAAATAATTGTAGTGCTATACTTTGACACACTGTAAAACAAACGTAACACTTTAAGTATCTGTAAAATATGTATGTGTGCATTGAGTTTGAGAATACATTAAGCATTGAGTTTCTAATTATAGAGTATAAAATAGTGAATTTAAAAATATACATTCAACTAACAATGGTCTCTCAATAAATGCTCATATGTCCGCAAATCTGTGATTGGTTCAATTGAAACTGTGGAATCTGTAATCTCCATAATTACTTCATGTTCGCTTTTTCCTCCTTAACTAATACATTTCTATAAATTGTAAATATAAAAAATGTGATTAAAATATGAAAACCCCTACTTTTTATCAAATATTTCGCAATAATGTAAATCATTCAAAAAATGACTTCCTTTATCCACACAGCTGATTGTATGTGCCTTCATAAAAGCTTTTAATTATTCTTCAAAACTTGGTAGATAAGTTATACTGTGTTAGCTTATACAAAACACCCTTTCTATCAAGTTTTGCTTCAAAGCCGATAAAACAGATAAACCTCTTCATTTTGATGCAATTTAAATTGAACAATATTAATCAAATGTTATCTGCAGTTCAGTATCTAGGCCTAAACCATCTTGCAGCTTTCTGATACTTGCCTTTTCGCAAGCATCCCTATGAAAATCTTGGATTTGACACCCTGCAATGACATTCCTCTACATTTCTTATTTCACTCCTGTAGCCATTTTGTAAATTGGAAAAACAATTAAATTTGAAAAATCTTTGGCACCACCTTCGTCCTAAACTTTGTCAAACCTCATCAATATTCTTTCCAGTATTTAGAATTCTTGTAAAATGTACAGGGAATCCTGTCAAATCAGGGACGATGTTATTTTTCGCTTAAAAAAATACATTTTATATTTTCTGGCAAAGTAAATTTACGATTCATAAATTCATCTCCCACATAAGGTTCTGCAAATTGAATATTGATAGGTTTTGAAAGTTTAAAACAATGCTCAACCCAGTCTCCTATTATAATATCTGGGCTTACTTTAGACTTCCCATTTCTTAGTAATTTCAAAGATCTCTAAAATTCTTTAACATTTTGTGCCATACACATAGTTTTGTATGCAATAGTATGTTGTATACACGCTAGAGGAAATTTCCAATGTTCTTCAGTGGTATTTAAAATGATACTCAGTTCCTTAAAATTACAATTGACATTTACTGATAAATCCCGGTAACGTAAACAAACACACCATTAGAAAAATGTGAAAATCAAATAAACTGTTAGGAGACCAGTTAAAACTAAGTAAACTATAAGAAGCTTAGTTAAAAATAAACAAAACATTAGAAAATCAGTTAAAACAGGTTAAAACCAAACACACAATTAGAAAAAAGTAAAAAAGTATTAGAAAATTAGTTTAACTAAGCAAATCATTAGAAAAGAAGTTTAAACTAAACACACCATTATAAAAGTAAGCAAACCATTAGAAGATGAGTAAAACTAAACAAAACATTAGACAAGAACTTTAAACTAAACACTATATTATACAATGAATGTGAATTTAAAACACTTTATAGTATATATATAAAGTAATATGTGCTTAAAGTGTATTATGTGCGGTATTTTGTAATTACTGGTAACGTTGGTGAACCACTAAGAATGGATATTGTTATTTTAGAAAAAATGTTATGCAAAGGCCACAGTTATAAATATGATGTGTGATGACAAATATAGTTATTTTCTATGGGGTTTATGGAATAAAGGTTTTGACACATAAAGTCTCTAGTTCACTGTATCAGGGAAGCGAATAAACTAAGTTCTAATCAATACGTTTAAATTGAGTTTGTCAACATTTTACAAACCCCTTTTCCCCATTTAACATTTTGCATATTTAAAAAAAGAATTCTTATAAAGCCTATGGGATAAGGAATCATTTCTCGACAATTCATACGGTTTCTGAAATACAATGGTCAGTGGATTGGTTAGTATGTGTGTGATATTTTGATGTTTTATATACTATACATAATATATAGGTGACAGTGATTTTTTAATGAAAACGATTTTTCTGCAAAAAGTTTATAGCAAAATTTGTTTGTGCGATACTTGATATCTTGTATCTTTTCAGTTTATTGTCTTTGATTTGATGTATTACTCAATAGGCTTTAAATCAATTGGTTTTGGTCCCCCAATTTACCCTCTAAAATTTCAAAATTGAATTTCTGACTTTAGGTCTGTAGTTGGGCAACGACAAACTATCACTACTCTATGCCAAATTTCAGAGTGTTACATCAAACCGTCTCTGAAAAAAGGTGTGATAGGCAGACACAGTGGTGACGCCATTAGAGTTCCACTTTCCTTGGGTTGAAACGCCAAAACAAATTTAATGAAAAAGTTGATAAAACTAAATAAACCATTAAAAAAGCAGTAAAAAGTAAATTAGCTTTTAGAGAAACGAATTAACAACTAAACTACCGTTAAAAAAAGTAGTTAAAATCATACAAACCGTTAGAAATTCAGTTAAATGTAAACAAACAGTAAAAACTTAATGAACCATTAGACAAATATTTAAAAGTAAACTCACAATTACAAAAGTTGTTAGTACACAATAAAACTTAAATCTTAACACATTAAAAAAATGAGTATACTGTTTCTTAATTATTTTTAAAGCAATGCAAGATATTTGATATAGTAAAACGATCTCAAGACTTCCTGTGGTTACACTTTATTATTTAGAATGATAGGGAACACAAGAAAAGTTCAATAAAGTGTAAAGTTATCTAACAGTCTGCAGCGTATACACTAAACATTGTCTACATTTTGCTGCTATTGTTTGTCTATAAAAAGTATGAAATTACTTGATTGTATACCGTCACATTCAGACTTTGACTATCCGTTATCATTGAGTAAATACCATTACAGAAGTGGGTCAAGGCTTTTATTTCTTCATCCCTTTGTTTTCTGCCCTCTTTTTAGAGGACGTAGATGTTTCAACCCCTATAATAAATCCTGCTCTTTATTTACTGTGTTTACTGTTTCCTTGTCAAAGGGTGGGAAATTCCATTAAAGTTGTTGACAGTCTTGCCGACGCCAACAATCTCGAAATAACAATAGTTTTTTTAAACTAAGATAATTTAGGTATTTTAGTTATTGTTCTAAATGTTCAAGAGTTTAATTATTTGAAAGAACGCATTAATGTTTCTAAGCAAGACCAAGAAAGGAAATACGTATGACTTCTAAAGTAGGTAACTATATACACCTTCTGTAATTACAGTAGGCTAATAATACAACATACAAGTTGTAATAACATAAATTTATTTTTTATTTATAAATGTATTTGTTGATACATGAATGAGACCAGGAAAGAGAGGCGACTACCGGCAACTCTACACATCTGAGCAATTTTAAGCATTATTTATACGACCTAGTAGAACAAAAAAAAGAACTTTATGGGTTGTTTAAATTAGACTAGACTAACTAATTTAACGTTGGAGCCTAGTTTGTGGAATTCACCTTATTATCAAAATAAAACTAAAATGTCTTATTGTTTAAAACAATTTTTTACTGTAAAATATTCCTTACTATAATAATTAGCAGTTCTTCTGTCCTCTGCACAGTATTGTAGAGTTAGAAAAAGCCCTGAAACATGAAGAAGAAATAAATTTTTTAACACAAAATGGAGCTCAAATATATTTTGGTTTATTTAGTAGATTAACAATAACCGATAATCCGATTAGTAGATTAATTAGTTGATTAGTAGATTAGTAGATTAATTAGTGATTAGTAGATTAATTAATTAATAATCCGTAATTATTTAAGAATTATTTTTCCATTTTAATAACATGGATGTATTCAATAATTAATAGTAATAATTTTAAAATCACATGTTACTTTAATAAAGGGTGCAAGCAATGCAACAAACTCCGGTTGGACATACATACACCCGTCTATCAACTTTAGTACTTCAACACAATCATAGGTTATGAAAAAAAAGTTAAAAAGTAAATATATTTCAAATTAATAATAAACTTGATTTTAATTACAATACTTCGGACAGGCCAACAGCTATAATATTACAGTTTTTTAATTAAAATTTAATAGACTTTAATTTAATTAAGATTTAGACTGTATAGTTTATTCATAATATTACTATTTAGTTGCTGGATTATCATTATTTTAGGTTGGGTTGCATGTAACTCGAGTAGAGAATGTTTTAATTTTATGTTTACAACTTTGCTCGATGGAATGCTAAAAACCTTTTACAGGAATCACGCATGTCTTTAGGTTAATTTTACGGCGTATTATTTATTTATTTCTGGAAGTCCTAATTTTAAACTTTTGGCGATTTGGAACCGCCTTGATTTGAAGACTTTAGAAAAATAACAATGTTTTATCAAAGGATATGATTTAGCCGTGGGATATCCTCCAAAAATCGACACGCGAAAGCGAAACAACATCGCTCTCGGGACGGTACATAAAACAAGGTTAAATCATATTCTATATTTACACTCAAAGAACTTGGAAATAGAATTAAATCGAGGACCTCAGCGAAGGCGAATATGTTTTCTTATAGGCCAAAGCTTAACACTTTTAATGGTATAATTACTTTATTCTAAGACTATTTAGACTCCACTATTTAAATAATGCAGTTTGATTTAGCCTAGTCAGGAACATCCTCTACTCACGCAATGAAAACAATATTAAATTCGCTTTACGATTTACACGCTTCTGATGTTCCAGAATCCAATAAATGTTTTACAGATTGCTCAATTAACTGGCCTTTTTTTTCCATGAAACCATACATTTAGACTTCCTTAACTTCTCGAATTGTGACATATAATCGATAAACACTATTTATATATAAAAGTTAAACTATGTTTGTTTACTAACTGATCACCTGTGATATTGGACCAGTTCCATCTTCACGTAAGACGGAACCTTGGGATTGTGTCAAGGTTTTCAAGTGCCAAACTATGTGAAATTATTGCATCTGAAATTCTTTCTTTAGGACTAGTTTCTCTTATTTAGACTATACTACACGTGTCTTTTAAAACTTAATGAATAATTTAATCTATTATAACATAACAATGGCAGAAGTTAAATTCCTTGCAAAATATAGTTATAATAAATAAGTTAAGTAAAAACACACACTGTTAGAACCAACACACAGTGGATAAGGTTAACGTCCTTATTACAATTAATTTCCACAAAGTGAAAGCTTCAAATAATTTTTTTTAAATATAGTTAATTATAAGTTACTCAAAGTAATGATTTTGTACGTAAACTTTGGCTAATAGTAATTTGTAAGATTAAAAATATCAGGGTAACTATTGTAATTCTTCTTTCATTTTAGCATAATGTGAAGTAGTTTTAAGAACAAAAATTTCATTCGAAGTCCTGAAAAGTTCGGTTTTTTTGAGGCTATATTTTAATAGTTTGTCAATTTTAATTTTCCATGACAAAACAATTTTCAAATTTTTCTTATAATTCATAATTATTACATTCACGAGTTAAAACTATTGTAAAGTGAAAAGTTTCTGAATTTTTCAATTGTAAACATCACAGCCTAAGCCTTATTTTTGTAGGCCTATGTCAACCATAAAGAGTTCACGGATGAAATTTTTCAAAACGTAAGTAAGAATTACACGGGAGACATTTATAAAATGGGGATTGTATATAATTATTTTGTTTCCATATTTATTGGATAACTCCATTTTCTTTTGCGAAAATTGCATATATTGACAGGATAAATACATAAAATATAATTACAACTTACCGTCAATTGTCGTATAAATTCTTTAAACGACGGCCGTTTCGGCTTATTCTGCCATTTTCAAGTTAAAATTTGTCCGTCGTTTGAAGAATTTATACGACAATTGACTATTGACGACGGTAAGTTGTAATTATATTTTATATATAACAATAGTCGGAATGGCGATAAGCATAATAAGATAAATACATATGTGCCTCAAACTTCCTTCATCGTTCTTGGAAAATAAAACAGCAAAAGTTCTTTAAATACACTCAAACTTGTTTTGTATTGGTGGCTTCCTAGACAGATTTAATAACGAGCAACGTGAATAGATAAAAGTATTTGTTCACATGTGGTTAGATCGATTAGTCTGGGTATAGGGAACAGATGCATTCGCTAAACCATCGCTTGGGGCTGAGCTACTGTGCCTGGTGATACGCCAAAGCAAACCAGTTGTATATCTTAAGTACAGTCATCAACTTTCTCGCCCTTTATGTAACTCCCATCATGCATTCAAAGATTCAGTTTTTCTTGGCGTAACCATAACTTTGAATTACTAATTAACTATCCCACTCCCCTTAAATATCTTGCGTAATTGATAGTAGAAAACAAGTGTATTTAATAAAAATTGTTACATAATTCCTGAATGGAGAGAAAGGGTGGGGTGAGTAATAATTATTACAGTTCTTTAAAAAGGTTTTTTATAACAGAAATACGAGCACAATACAAGTTTCCCCCCTAGTTAACTTTTCAGCTAAGATTGTTTGATATTCAGGGGATTTCAAATGAAAAATTTGAAATCAAATTTAATTGCCTCGGTCTCAGGAGCACCAAAGAACGAAGTTTGTGAAAAATTAAAATTGGTTCAGAAAGGGAAAGTACTTAAGCTGAAATTGAGAGACGTATGTAAAGAATAAAATTTAAAAAGTAAAAATAAAGAAACTTTTATTTTAAAATGTAGTCTAGAATATAACATCCGCATTATCTATACTAATATTATAAAGAGGTAACATTTTTTTTGTATGTAGTGGATAATCTCTGGAACTACTGAACCGATTGAACAAATAGTTTTACTAATAAAAAGCTGCAATAGGCTATCATTAATTTTGATAAAAATATTTTTTATTTAAATGTTTGTAAATTTAGCGGAAAAAAATCTTAGGTTAGGCCTAGACTGATGAACCAATACATGTATTTACATTTATTACGATAGCAACCAATTGAATAAAATAACAGATAAAACAGCTGTTTGCTCCAATATTTCCATTAACAGCTGATTTCAAAGTTTGAAGCAATTATTTGTGTTTCTAACTTTTAGGTTAGGTTTTTATTAAAGTGTAGACCTGTGTCTTGCTGGTTCTTTTAACCTTTATTATAACTGCTGTTATAAAATATACGAAATAATTTGATTTTAACATTTTAACATTATTTACCATCTTAGCTTTGGGGTTATTATTAATCCTACACCTTTATTATATAAAGAAAACATAACATGATTATGTGTATAGAACGTTCCAACCGGGTTGGTGTGTGGCGCACGCAGGGGTTTCCCCTAGTTTAGTAATACAAAAGGCAATCAATTTCCAAGGGAAGGTGTAGATAATGAATTAATTGGAATTCATCGTTTTAATATGTTGTTTGTTTAGTCTTGGCCTTGCATACATATTTTTGCTTTGTAGTTGAGACACAATTTACAGTTATCCATATAATATTACAGGTTTAGTTTAGATTTTGAATTACAAGATAACATTATTTGAGAAGTCTTATCAAAATCAGGCGACTATTTTTTATGTTTTTACAAACAATATAACAATACTTGATGGAGTTAATTCTTTCTTAAGAGCGTTTCTGTGCGGATATTTAAAGTGGTTTGTTTCGGATATTTTAAACTGATTACTTATTGATGCAAATATTGTTAAAGATATCAAAGGCACTTAGCATAAAGTGAAATTCCCCAGTAGGCTAAACTAAAAATTTGCCAATTCAATAAAAAAATATAAAACTTCTATTGGTCCGTAACTTGAAAAGGAATGTCCTTCATGAACGTGCTAGACCTCATATATTCCAATAACCAAAATATAAAAATATGTTTACTATAACGTTTTGGAAGCTAAAATTGTGTACCCTAAAAAATTGGTAAACAATACTTGTCATGCGAGGTATCATTTGAAAGTGCTTTATTTAGGGGAATCAGAACAAATGTAGTTTTGCGATAACTATATTTCAAGATATTATCCAAAATATCACTCAAAAATCCATCTCTATACTCTATATCCGGAAATACTGAAGCTAAAATTTTGAATAACATATGGCGTTAGAGGAACTCATTTACTTTACAGGTAGGGTAAAGAGAAACCAATGTTTGTTTTAATTCATTCATAAAGTAATTATGTGTTTGGGAGCCTAATAATATTTGGCAACAATGTTTTATTTACCCCGACCATGGTGATTGTTATTGGTTAGTCTAATTCAACAAATTAAGTGTAAAACATTTTCAAAATTAATATACAATAAAACTCAATGACTTGTGTTGTTGTTATTTTCAGATAAAATAAGCTGCCGGCAGGTGCTCAACATCATGGTCTTGTTTGGTTTCATGGTGAACTACATGCTTCGAGTAAATCTTACCATTGCTATTGTAGACATGGTGGTTCCTGCCAACAAGACCGACAGTTTCAACAATTCTATTGTATTGGTTTCCGAATGTTTTGTAGCCCAACCAGAGGCTAACGTTACAATAGAAGAGACAGTTGTCAAGGAGGAAAAGGTTAGAGAAATCAATTAATGTGGTTAAATTTTTATGTTTTAATTGATTTATTGGTGCTTTTTGAATCGAGTACCATGTAAGGCAACCGGAATCGTTAGGTCAGGTTTTATAATAGGCCAAGTATAATGGTCAATCCAATATATGAAAAGTCTCGACCAAACCCAACCTGTTCACGGTGTATAGGTTTGTACGGATTCAACTGCCAAGTAAGGTTAAAATGTATTCCAGTGATGTTATAGCTTCACAATTGGGATGGAAATGGATTGCGTAATCATGATACAATTATAAAAATAAAATTTAAACTTATGATAAAGAAGCACTATATAAATCCACACATAGAAGCACTATGAGAAAGAAGAACATAGTTTCTCATAACAAATCGATTAATATTCAAACGCGTTTCGATGTCCGAACCATTGTCATCAGTGATGGTTACAGTAGTATCATGCCAGAGTATCATTGTTAATGAATAGCACTCATTTAATTTAAATAACCGTAAACACATTTCGAAAAAACCCAGTAGTTTGTTACATTTGTAAAATATAGGTTATATCATAGGACTTTGTTAATTTTGCGAAACGCTATCTGAATTATTTTAAAAACATTACTTAATATGTTAGTTCTAACAGAAAAGTTTGGCTAGACATAAATAAAAAGTAGCATAAATAGTAATAAAAAATTTCATGATATTTAAAATACAATGGTTACAACTATAATAACTGCATACGTTTTGTATGTCAAATTGTGTAGCTGCGCTTATAGTTGCGACATTGCTTTTAGTTGTTAAAGCGCTCTTTCACAAAAACATATAATACTAGCTGGCCCGATCCAGCTTTGCACGGATAGACAAATCAAAATTAAATATGGGGATTTTTAGTAACTTTGACCCCCCAATCCCCCCTAAAATTTCAATCCGTTCGATGGTTTTTTTTGTAGTAACTTTGACCCCCCCAAACCTCCCCTAAAATTTCGAATTTTTTGAAAAACTTTCTTAGCGAGCACCTATGGCCCTAGGGGAAGCTACATACCAAATTTCATTCCAATCCGTTCGATAGTTTTAGAGAAATCGTGATTTTGTAACTTATCATTTGAGCTACAGGCAAAATAAAAAAACCATTGTGTTTGTCATTAGAAAAGTAAACTTTTTTGTCTCTTGTAATTGTTTTGTAAAGTGGTTGTTTTGTAAATATTGTTAGTGGTTTTTGAGATATTTGACATTAAAAATTATAAACAACCGCCACTTTGAAAATATTTAAAGTAATGTTCTAATTTTTCGTACAGTGATAAAAGGTTACGCAACAAATAGGTATACAAAATTTGAGCTCAATATCTTTTTACTTTTAAAAATATTAAATATTTTGTAAAAAACACATACAGACAGACAGACGAAAAAATAAGCCCCGTAGACCCATGTTTATATTGTGAAATATGTTTGTCTCGATCCCATCAGGAACATATCCACAAAAGGGGTCCAGAGAGTTCGGAGACACTCTCTATATAGACTCATACACAATTATTATTTAATCTACAGTAGCTTAGTGTTTTTATTTATTTTAATAGTGTTAGAAAATTCCAGTTTAGTATGAATATTCCGTTGATATTAAAATACCGGAAATGGTTTTATTTTATATGATAAAGTCGGGGTTGAGATTTCAGGAATATCAGACATCTGTTGATTATCAGTTTCTAAGAACATTTAACTTTTTTTGATAAAGTTCTGATAGTTAAATCTTTGATAAGTTATGATAGTTTTTTATCAGGCCAAAAGTTTCGTAGAAAATAGATACTTAGAAAAGAAGATATTGTTGGGAGAAATGAAAATGTTACGCTGTAAAAAATACATTTTATCTTCGGCTGGTAAAATGATATTAAATAATCAAATTTGAAAGATAGTCTGTCCTAATTCTTGTAAGATAGCTTTAGTCTAGAGTTTATACAAAATATACGTTTATATTCTTCGTCTCTCTTTGCTTTAGTGGTACGGTATTAATTTATAGTCAACTAGGTTCACATGGTTAAAAATCTCTAACGACCTAAAAAATCAAAAGAAACAAAAAACTTATTTGTGATACAAAAGTAAAACCGATATTTGGTTACCTTATATTCCCGTATCAGCTGAATGATTAAGATATTATACATTTTGGTCTAAAATAAATTATGCAAATTAAAATGCTATCAGTAATGAACATAATTTTATCGAACAAATATTTGTACATTATATTCAGAGAAAAAATAGCCTACTCAGAAACAGGTTGTAATTAAAAACCAGAATGGAGTCAAAGTTTAGGGGTTCAGTTGAAAACGTCTCGCTTTCATTGTTTCCAGGTATGTAAACGTTAGAGGTTAAGTTTAAATCGACGACTGAAGTAGTAAAAATATGTACCAAATGTCCAAATATATATAAACAATTTAATTTTAGAAAAGACTAAATTAAATCATAATGGTAATGAAGAATAGTTACAAGAATAGTTACATCAGAAAGTAGTTTTGTGTTATATTATTTCGAATTAACAGACTACATCATTTTACCTCATGTGGCAAAGCTGCGTCAGCAATAGTAGAAGTTAGCATTCCTATGTCGGCTAGTGCAAACAAAGAAATACTGTATCTATCGCACCTAATACCCTTCCAAAAGTAATTTGAACGTAAAATGTATAATTGATAGACGTCAAGGCGCTCTTAAACGAGCAATATTTTACGGCAATGTGTGGTCGGCAATGATTGCCGGGCAATATTGCTCAACATCCAGAATCATTTCTTGCGATATATCCCTATGGCCCAGCAATATATCCGTATGTCCCGGCCATATTGCCTGTATTGCAACTACTGACCTAGGTGTAAATATTTCCCGGTCATGTTTAGTTGTCTGCCATTGCTTTGAGACTTTAACAGTCAAATTGTTGAACGTTGTGTAGTTTATTGTGTAGCATTGAGGTCATTTTATTTGTATTTTGTTTGAGTAAAAATTTAAGGTTCATAATGAATAATTGGTCAAACGATAAAGTTATCGATTTTATAAATGAAGTTCCTTTAAATCCAGCTGTATGGGACGTTGAGACAAAGGAGTACAAATAATTATCGAGAACTAATTCTTTGCTTAAATTATAAAGTGTTTCTAGTTTATTTAAGTATGGTCGAATCCATATTCTTCTCTTTTTCTTCTTGTAATTGTTAATTACTATGTATACTGCACTAACAAGAACTTCTTCAATTCCAGCCATTATTGCTACGTGTACGCGACAAGTTCTTGAGCAATACTATAGCCGAAATGTAGATGGGCCATATCTGTCTACACATTGCTTGGTCATGTTGCCGCAATACATTTCCGGAGATGTTGCTGGGCCACAGTTTTCAGAAATATTGCCGTTTCCGGCAATGCAGCATTTTTGTTGCTCGTTTACGAGGTCCATTAAGTAACTCGGGCTCTGATAACCAACCTCTTATTTCAGAAATGAAGGGCAGTAGTCCTACATTTATTTCTGTTAGGAGATGTTGATGTTTTAAGAAACCACAAAGCTAAGATATGAAAATGTGACATACAGTTTTACTAATTGGACTTTATTGTCCAATTCAACTCCAATAGACTCTAGATAATGGCGAGAGTTACAATATATGCAAATACTTGTTAAATTGAATAAGACGACTTTACGCTGGCGGGATTTTCACATGGTTCTTGTATATATTTTTTTTTAAATTTACATATGACCTCCAAAGTTTGGAAGGTTTTATAGGCTTCTAACACCTTAAAGCTGACCTATACATTTTAAACTTATTTTAGGAACATTTTAAAAACATGTTTGTGGTTTTATGTCTTTTTTAAATCGTTTTTAAAGGCATTTAGATATAATATATCTTATAATAATACGTTTTCCCAGGAAAATAAATGTCGGAGGTATTTAGTGCTTCTTTCTATTGTAGTTTTAAAGGTTACGCGCTTGTTTTCGGTTACGTGACTAACTAAATGTTAAACTAAAATCGCTTACAAACTCACACTTCTGGATTGTATGTGTGTTAAAATAAAAGGCGTTTTAAAATAAAATTTATTATTCTTCACTAAACCTTTATACAAATTTTATCATAGGAAAGTTTTATTATGATTTTTAGTATTACTCATCTTTACAGAATATGAATTTTGAAAAATTATGTGTAATTAATTTGATTGCCTAAAGGAATGTAAGATTTCGATTTGAAAGCCTGATTTTTCGTACGTTGTTATTACATGGTTGTAGTAATTTATTATTGTCACAGTGCAACTCCGCACAGTTTTTTTTTTGTCTTTTTTTTTATTGCTTATTTAATTCATTGATTCTCTTATTTACTAACAGTTAAATACAAAGTACTCATTTGTTCGATATAACATAACTTATTGTCATTAAAGTGATAGTCCAATTTATTAAATGGTACGTATCAAAACAAAAGTTAACTGACTTTACAAGACTTGTAGTACAAAATCAAATTGAATTTTGACTTCGGATAACAGGTAAATTTAAATTAAGTATTCAAGTGTTAACGAATTACGTCACATTTTCAATTACAAACAAGTCGGTAACGCTAAAGTGGTAATTAGGTAGAACAGTTCAAACAACAGATTTGCGAGATTTACAATGCACTTTTCACTGCAAGAAGTCATTTTGTACATCGTTTTTAAAATGACAGACTTTTCAAACTATCTTTAGTAGAAATTCGTTGTTGTCACTTTATGTAGAATGGATAATAAAAATTAAACAAATCGAAAGATTAAACCAATATGCTTATTAATTACAATTGATAAACAATTGATTACAATTGATGGCCAAGTATTACAATTTATACTTACGTTTGGATGTCAGTTTACCCAGCTGTTTGATAACTCTTATTAAATGTTCTTGTAATGTGACTGTGTTTTTTAATCGTGTCAACAAATGAGAATTTGATAAGACGGCTTTGAAAATAAGGTACAATCATCATTGAACTTAAGACCTTTATAAAGCTAAAACACTTCAAATGGGCAAGGCACGTAGACAGAATTCCAGATACTAAGGTCTCGTAGAAGGCGTTAACTTGTCATCCAGGTGGTAAAAGACCAGTTGGGAAGCCAAGAAAGATATGGGAGGGCAGTGTGTCAAGGGTAGCATCTAAGCTACTTGGAGTTAGGAATTGGAAGAAATACCTGGAACCGTGATGAATGGCCAGGGTTTGACTTACATGTAGATTAGTTATAGATGTGCAATCTCAAGAAGATACTAATTAAAGCCTTTAAGTATTTTGCTTAACTTATTCGAACAGAAAGTACAAAATGTTTGGCCTATTTAATTAACAACGGATTGATCAATTTATTCATCCATATCTTTCAAGACGGAATTTATAGAAATGAATCATTTTTAAATTAGATCAGTATTCCTCATATGCTTACTGTCCAATAGTTAATCGAACCAATAGGGATGCTTCAGTCTTAGATAATAATAAAATGTCCGACTAGGGAACTTATAACATATCTTTCTATACAAAACTATGTTTTAAAATATTGTTAGGAAATTTTTAAAGTTATTGGTGAACACAATTGGTACAAAACTTTGACTGAAATGTTTATTTTTGTATTAAAGATATTTTTTAAATAAAGCAGAAGGTTTGCAGACGTCAAAACGTAAGATTGAGTCGTTTTTATCCGTTCGCTAATTTTTGCATTAGTCTAAATGTTCTCTTAGTGCACTATTAACAAAGATTTCTATAAGTAGAACCTAAAAGAAAATTTAAAGTTTCTCTCTCCTAAAGAAAAATCACTTGATATGATTTCTAAAGATTTAAATGTGGTATTGTCCATCGCAACACAAATAACGAAGGAAACAACAGTTTTAATGATATTTATGATACGAAAAAATTTAATACACTTTTCTAACTAAAAAGCAAACATTATAATACATGCTGGAACGGCCAATCGACCGATCCAATTGGGGTTAATTAATTACATTAATTAAAATAAATTCAAAGTCAAGATAACAAAGGATTAAAGCCAAAGGGTGTCAGAAAAGCCCAAAATTAAGATAAAAAAGTAGTTTCCAATGTGAAAATCGTATTTAGTAATAGTTTTTGAAATTGTGTTGGTTAAATACGTGCAGACTATGACGTATGCATTAGCGACAAGACCAAGCCAAAACCTTGCAGGACCTGACAGGAATTGACTTGTCCAGTCTTGTCTAAATTTGGTAGAAATGAATTAGCATTGAAAGATAGGGGTTTGTAATTTTATAAAAAAAAGTTGTTATTATTAGATTTATGTTAAAAGGAGAGTTAAATAAGTAAGGAGTAATAAAAATAATTTTGTTATGATAATTTGTTAAAAAGTTATAGACAAAAATGTAAGCGTAAACAAATCGATTTTGCAGAATTTAAATAAAATCCAAAAACAAAGTAGAGTCATTTGTAGAGTTAAAAAAGGTTAAGAAAATAAAGTAATAAAAAATATAAAGTTATAAAGTTTTATAGCTTAAAAATAAAGTGTAAAGTCATTCTTGGGCATAAAAAGGCCAATAACTCATAAAGTTCAAATGTAATTAAATCATAAGAAATAGCATTTAATAGAGTAAATAATAGGGCATAATCAAGCCAAAGTTCAAAATAAATACATAAATAGTTTTGTAAAAATAAAATAAATTAATAAAAATTTTTATTAATTCATAATAAATACAAGGGAGATTAATTAAAGGGAAATATTGATAAAATAGGGTATATGTATGTGTAATAAATTGTAATGCCATGTGAGATATGAAAAGAGCTTTAAAGGGGGGGGAATGAGACGCCGAAAACCAAACGAAGGCAATTAGAGTAACATCAAGCTGAATAACTAGACAACCAAACAAGCTATCAAAAAACCAACACCAGATTTACGCGTTTCAAGACCAACCAAAGAGGATACAAGCAAGAAAAAATGGAAATTTCAAATTTACAGGAAATAAATTTCAAAATTTAAGCAAAACTAACGAAGTCTATAACTCAAGAATGAAGAGGAGTAGAAACGCCATTCGAATTCCAGAGAAACCAGAAAACGTCAACCAATCCATAGAAGTCAACAAAATCAAAATCCGACCACGCAAAAAGAAGTTATAGAGTTTGGGTGAAATCAATGCAAAAATTGTCAAACGACAAGTTCATACAGGCACTCAACGCCGAAGCTGCGAGGGGAAGTGACGTCACCGGATCCACTACGAAGAGCAAAACATTGAAATTCAATAAATGAAGATAATAATTAAATTAGGCCTAATCGATGGGAAATAAAGGCACTAAAATTCATCAAATAAATCAGGAAATATATTAAGACCAAAAAATATATTTCTAAAGCAAGAAATCAGGATTTCTTGTTACATAGAGGAAGATGCTGGTTTGACAAGAAAAAAGTCGACGATAGAAGCCTGCATCCCCTTTAACATCAGTTTAGCACGGAACGCCGACGAGTAGACATCTGACCAAGCTCCGAGGGTACTTAGAGAAAGAAAAAGGGCGATCAGTTATCGGTGTGCGTTACGTTTCTAGCTCCGGCCTAAAGCTAAGTCGGGTCGTGATAATTTCGGGAGAAGAATATCCATATAAACGGCCTATCTTGCCAAAAGATACTACAATCAACTGGGAGAGGACAACTTTAATTAAGTCCAGGAGAAGACAACTGTAAGCCGAAGAAACCATTCTGGGGACCGAGGAGAACAACTTTAAATCGCTGGAAATCAACAGAAGGAATTACGCGTCGAACTTCTTGTGTTCTGTAAGTGGCAAACGATCATTGTTACTTATAATTTTAAATAAATCCCTTTTTTACAAAATAATAAATAAATTAAAATAAACTAAATAAATAAATTCAAGTAGATTCTGGGGAAATTGAATAAAGTAAACTCGTTTAGTAAATTTCATTACTCACAATGGCAAATCGTCGTATGTAAATAATATAATCATTAATATACAAATTTTAATTAATAAATTAATTAATCACTTTGCTACTTTTCAATATATGTAATTATAAGTTAAAGATTAATAAATTTCAGTGTGTTTTTGATAATAATAATTTGTTGTTTCAAAGTTAATGGATTTATGTTAAAAAATAAATCGTTTTTGAGTTTTCAGTAGAAAATTTTTGAATATATAATTTACAAATCCAATCAAATTAATCCTAAAACCATTCAGTGCTCTAGTGTAATTAAGTCAGCAGGTGAGTTATTCACGGATCACTACAAATTTAACTCCAAAGGGAACGATCCCGAAACAGAGTCTAGAATTGAGCTAGTGTACTACACAAAAGACAAAAAAGGTCTAACTAATTTAAATTTAAAAAACTTAAGAATAGGAAACAAAAAGTTTTCCTTTTCTTGCCCTCGCCAAACCTCTCAAATTGTTCTAACGGGGTAGGTAGTACAACGAAACAACGTCAAATAAGGCCTGAAAACACTTGGGTGTTATTTGATGAGGGAAAGTGTAAAGTTAACAACAAAAGGTTGTGTTTATTGAATAAATTAAAAGGGTAGGGAGGTTTGCGCGTGGCAAGTGGCTCCCGAACGTGGGGCGAAAACCTTGCGATCCCGAAAGAGAGAGGTTTGCGCGTGGCAATGCTTTCCGTAACATAAACTGTAAATAATAATTGTGAGAAATAACAGTAATAATCTGGGCTAGCGGTTTTGTTGTCAGAGCTATTTCCACAAACTTGGAATACAAGTAACGGTTGTTGTATATATTTGTTTGTAGATTGTTACAGTAATAACGTATTGTACTTAAACAAATCGGGATTGACTTCAAATATTTTTATTTAAAAAGACTACTACGTTTTAATGGCTTAAATGTTTAAAAGATATAAAACGTTATCTTGTAGTTTAGAGAAAGATTATAAGTTAAAAGGCTATGTTGATGTGTATATTTTCCTTATATTTAAGATTAAAAACAATTAATTCGTCTAAACAAAAAATAATACCCTATTCAGGTTTTAACTCATAATAATAATAATAAATTTGCATTCGTCAGGAATATTATAGACATAACTTAATAAAATATGCTATTGCTCTTAAGTCATGCTCTGCGTATGTGTTGCAATACTTTTTTTTATTTTGGTGTTTTGTGATAACTAATTAAGTGGTGTCATAACTACTTTACTCTTGATAGTATTCGCTATAATTTTGTCTAAGTAGAACGTGACGAGACAATGTATTTAGGCTATAAGT
>JAGFPH010000281.1:248397-261019 GCA_018207615.1 Philaenus spumarius | reverse complement strand
ATAAGTGGTGTCATAACTACTTTACTCTTGATATAGTATTCGCTATAATTTTGTCTAAGTAGAACGTGACGAGACAATGTATTTAGGCTATAAGTGGTGTCATAACTACTTTACTCTTGATATAGTATTCGCTATAATTTTGTCTAAGTAGAACGTGACGAGACAATGTATTTAGGCTATACCAACGCAGTTTAGACATCCGGAAATAGAGTTTATGAAACCCTTTACATTACACTTTCATATAACTAAGTTATTTATGTTTTGTAAACATACATTGTTCGTTTTACAGCCCATATAACATAATTTTGAAGTGTATACATTATATTATTTGTTTATGTGTAGCGTGGGTAATATAATCTTATAAAAAAACTATTGTAGATATTTTCTCTAAAGTTGTTATCAAGCATCTACAAACATCATTATAAAGTAGTCAGTACACCAGCTGACCCGTGCGAATATTTCGCAAGTTAGGAGTAGACCTACTTACCTGATTTAATACATTGCTTTAATTAAGTAAATTACGGATATTTATTTACGTTGGTTTAATTTGATTGATTTGTGTGATAGATTACACTTGCCAAACAAACTAAACTAACAGCTGTCATGTTAGTTAAACAAATTGTTAATAGATAGCGCCTTTCATTAGGAATCATATGAACTTTAAAATGAAAGTTTTTAAATATTTTTTTTAAAGGAAAACTTAATTTTTAAACTATTTCTCAATATTTCGTCAATAGTGGGGAACATAAACACTTTAAAACATTAATTTTAATTAAGAATTAAGGGAGATAATATGATATTGGAAAAAAAAACACGTTTGAGAAATAATATACCGGGGTGTTTGCCGAATTGGTTTCTGAATCCAGTAATGACCTAAATTGGTAAGTTTTTAAATGGCATTTAACTTGTAAATCCAATCAAACCATCAATCATAATTATTCGAAGAGACAGAAGTTAAAATTACATATATGTTTGTATCATATGATTAAGCTAGCTATATCGGTTAACTACTCAATAAAAATGGGAAGAAATAACTTTAATTCCAATATAACTAACTTTCTTAATAAGCTTTATGTAAATTTTGGTTGACCTGAAATTCAAAATGACAGTATTTATTTATTGAATCGAATGTATGTGACTTTTTAAATTATATATTTGTGCATTGATTTCTGTCAGAACTCTTTGACATACCCCGTTAAAAGAAAGAAGGAAGGCAGCGAAATTTTAAATAGATTCAAAACCGTTTTATATACTATTTTTAAAGTTCCATTCATTTTTGAACTTTTTAAAATTTCAAGATGGCAGTGAGAATGTGTATTATATATTTATATACATGTTAGATGAGGTATAAGACGATTTCGAATGCTTATAGCCTCTTGAGTTATACAATCAGCTTTTCTTGATTGTTTTTAAAGGTTTCGGATGCGATACAAAAATACACAGCATTAACGAGATCATTATATTATAATAATCAATATATAAAGAATAAATATAGTTGTTATTCGGCAGGCATGCGAATTCACTGGAACCTCCCTGGTCTAACAATATTAATAATTGCACTAAGACCTAAGTTAAATTATTTAGATTGTATGCCTAGGCCTAAGTCTAACTTTTTTACCGCGACATAAACGGTTGAGCTGTTACTACAGAACTGTTTATTGACGTATAGACGTTATTAAAATGCGGTTTGAAATACGTACTTATAGTGAGTTTTTGTTTCTTTAAACTGACCTTGTGAAGTTTATAGTCAACATGCTGTAAACCGCGGCATTAAAGTCTTTTTATGGCAAAGTCAAGGGTACACTGATATCAGAAACCAGACATGTGCCAACACGAAATATATTCGAATGAAACCTTATCTCACGTACTTAATTTTATAGTCGCTATATACAATCATTTACTTATACAATATAGTCTGCCGTATCTTTAATTTTTAAATACAATTTTGGTTTTACAGGTTTCATTTTGTTGGTATATTACGAGTATAATGGTTTGGAGATGTAACGATAAAACTATTGTTTAGGCTCACTCTTTAAAAAATGTTATAATGACTAAATAACAAGTCGTAAAAAACCTAAATACCATTAAGTTCGTGTGTAATTCAGCAGTGCAATAAGTGGAATGTTAACTGTAATATGTATTTCAAGTTTGACATTCGTCATTCACTGTTATAGAGTTGTGTCACAGACAAATATAGATTGGTTTATAATCATTTCTCTGTATTCAAATTAGATTAGATGTATTGAAACTTTATACGATCTAAACTCGTAGTATTTGCTTACCGATTACTTACAAATGACGTATCTAAAGGCAGTTTAGTTACTGTCAATAATACTTTATAAATCTATAATCGATGCTAAAATATTAAAGAGGAAATGTTTAGTAGTACTGATGTAACTTATAATTCGTCAATCTGATTGAGTTGAAATGTTTACTGTTTTTTTATTGATTGTTTTTATTTTTCAGTAACATGAGTTATGTATTTTTATACTTGTACATAAAAAAGGAGTTGAGCAGCGATTGGAAAATAAAAAATCGTTGTTTTTGAACAACATTTAAATATAAAGCAAAATAATTTACGCCAAATTAGAAGCACAACGAAGTCATCGACTA
This sequence comes from Philaenus spumarius, assembly GCA_018207615.1. Lineage (NCBI taxonomy): Eukaryota > Metazoa > Arthropoda > Insecta > Hemiptera > Aphrophoridae > Philaenus > Philaenus spumarius. Next base: position 258,406 of record JAGFPH010000281.1, on the reverse strand, counting down.
CACAAGTCTATAAATTACAAATATGAAATAAATATCAGTAAATCCACACCCAAATAGTTTTTTCTATAAATTCGAGTATCTAATATTAAAACTAAATTTAGAAAGCAACTAGTTTGAAAATATATTTTCGTGTTAGTAAAAGAGCACACAGTGTAGATGTGTTTGGTAAATGGCGGAAACTCCATTGGAGGAAAATACTAGGTCTACTGTATTTTGTTAGGGCAAATTGCTAGATAGGTATACAGTACTTTATGAGAGTCTCGTACTCTAGTGATCAAAACATTTTCTTCATTCGTGAATAAGAACGCAATTGATTTAAGCATAAATAAAAGATTAACAAAAGTTTTAAACATTTTCTTGATAATCACGAATTGTTTACGTGGCCTAAATGTTACTTTGCAAAGGTTTATTGATGATTTTTCCTTTACCCCCTTGATAAACAAGGTGTTTTTTAAAAAACTTATCACCTCTAATATTAAAAAAAAAAAAAGAGATATGCAAAATCTGACCTCGGGACTGTTATTCGCACTAAGGGCAATACAGATGTAGTCATTGCTAAGGGGGACCCATAGGAAACCTATTTACAAAATCATAAACTACCCTTAACCTCCTACTACCCCCATCTCAAACATTTGTAATGGTTACAAATTGCTTGTTATACATCAAATTATAGCTTATTAAAAACACGAGTTTCTATGGTTATAAAATAAAATTCGGCTAACACATTCGTTCACTAAGCTCAAAAGTATTATTTTGTAAGTAATTATTATAACTATTATATTATTTAAAAGAAGGAAAGAGGTATGCCAAATCTGATTTCGGGACAGTTATTCGCCGTAAGGAGGAACCATAGCAAATTTATTTACAATATAAAATAAAACTACCCTTCCGTTCTTACCACCCGATCTAAAAAGATTGTAATGGACAAATATGGCTTGACAAACATCAAATTAATGAAATTTAAAAGGTATGATTTTTTGTAGTAACAAAATTGAAGTCGGATTAATTTATTACGCTCAAAAATATTATTCTGTAATTAACTTTTTTTGAGGTGGTAAGTTTATAAAAAAACACCCTTTGTATTGGGTCTAGTAAAGAAAAACTACAATATAATAAACCAAAATAGTAGCTTAGAACAGTCAAATTATACACCTTCGTTTTCATTACTGGGCCCGGCATGTACTTTTTGTAAGGAAAGAACATTTTGATAGGACTAGGAAGATATATAGGCCTACTTCGACTTTTCTGCTTTGTATGGATTTGTTAAGCAATATGGCGACTGATCTGCTATTACCTCTAAGTGTAAAGCATTGATATAATTAAGTTTCTGTACTTAATACTGTATAAACAATTGCATTTGCAATCATAAACTTTATTTACAACAAATGTAAACTTAGGAGTTTTAACGTAATTGTAATACAATCTAGTAATTTACTAATGCACAAGAAATTGTATACCGTATAGGCTATAAAGCATCAGCGTTCTACTTAATTAAAACTAGTAATAATTAGGCCACCTGTTGTAATCGCCTTTGCCTGTTTACTCTTGCATGCCCGTTGGCAAAGGGCGTAACCCTTGTAAAGCCGTTTTAAACCCCATCAATTAGTATATTGACTGAATTGCACCATGTAAACAAGTCGTACTGTTATATGCAGTTTACTCATTTACCGGTTCTGTAAATTATTTCAGGAAAGCAAAACATCGTAAATAACTTTCTACCTGCTTTGGAGTTAGGAAATCATAACGTCCGATACGTATTCAAATTAGTTTTTTTAATATACATTTAAATTATTGTTATTTATTTCGTAATTTTGAATATTAATGCCGTGGTTCTAATTTTGAAGAATATATCTATGTCAGAAACTATAAACATATACTTGATATTTATAATGAGTACACACACAGTCTGAATAAAAAATGCAAGTTACACACAACATGACATTAATTTAAGTATACCAAAACCAGAAGCAATATGACTCACACCAAACACTAAAAAAGGAATAAAAAGAGTAATTTTTCCAGTCTGTGTGACTTTTATAACTTAAAATAAATATTCAGTCAAGATTGAAGTCAACATTTATTTTAATGTGTTAACGATCTCAATAGAGCGAGAATCTGATGATGGAATAAAGTTCCGAAACGCGTCATGAAAAAGTAAGTAAATTACTTAAAGTTATAAAAGTCACACAGACGGAAAAAAATGTTGTTTTATTCAAATTTGTGACTTGGATACAAAGTTGGCTTACGGTTTATCGATTTGGGGAAATGCGTATAATTCACACATTCCTTCGTTTAGTCTCCAAAAATCTTTCTCTAGAATGTTGTGTAAAAAAGACAGGTGCCATAATTCTGTCCCATGCTTTATAGCTAAAAAGATTCTTCCTCTTCGTTATCTCTATATTTTAAAATGTTAGAAATGTTTTATAGAGTATGTGATAATGAAGGGGCTGTGTTTAACTATGGAGTCCACACAAGGCAGGTTAGCAAAGGTCTTGTTATGTTACCCAAATGTCACAAAACCTTTACTCAAAAAATCTTCTTTATTTGGTCAATATTTTATAACTTTTTGCCTTTATTTTTAAAGAATATCTCTGATATTACCCATTTCAAAGTTAAATTTAGATATTGGTTATTTTCTCTTTCTCAGGTGGATTTGGAAAATATGTTTAAAACTATTCAATGACCGTTCTGAGTGAATGCCAACAAAGGGCATGCTATTGTTATTAGTAAGGTGAATAGTATTAGAGTGATTGAACTTAAAATTAATGTATGAATGAGAATGTGGAGGCCAATTGAATTGAAATATATATTAATTAAAAATAATGTATTTTGTTAATAAAATCACAGTCCGTCTGTCTGTTTGTGTGTATGAGTGGGTTTTAATTAATATTAAAGATAACTTACGCAGGGTGTTTTATTGCCCTTCTGTGTGCGTGTATGTTTTCCGCAGAGTTTTTTTACTTTAAATTTACAAAGAATTTTGATATGTTAACATTGTTTTATAAGTTTATTTTTATTTCATCGAATAAAGATTAGTTTTTAGTTGTTTTTAAGTTTCTTATTAAGTTATTATGTTGTATAATTATTATTAAGTCTTGTTTTGTATAGTTATGTGGAGAATAAAAATAAATAAATACAAAATGCAATGAGTTTTAAACTAAAAAAAGGGTTTACATTTTCATGAAGAAAACTTCAAAGAACTTTTCAAAACTTATTCTTATTCTAGCAACTTTTTGTTCCAACCCATACCTGATTAAAGAATTTAGGTGCTAGATATGAGAAAGATTTTTCAATATATGGAATCCGAGTTTGGCATCTTCTGTAGATACTGTAGCCTAATACATTTGTGTGTCTTTCACCTTCCTATGCCAATTAATGTTGGACTTCGGTCCAACTCTACAAGAGAAAACTTACAATTGAACAAAATAAGATTTAGATTGTTATTGTTTGAAATATCCGAACAAGCATTTGTTCTTCGTAATTCCTTGTATATAAACAGAAAACGTAGAGTCTGTGTGAATTTATTTCGTCATTACCCGACAATATTCGGGAGGGAGGCATATTTAATAATGTTTTTGAAACATTCTTCCCATTAAAGTGATTTTTAGCTTAATTGAATCAACTGATTGGAACCACTAGTTCGGTAACAACGTGGGAAATTTACTTTAGTTGCGACATTGTTGAGGTTTTCCTCAAATGATGATAATGGATGCACAGATATGGTCTGATGGAGTAGTGACCTCGGCAAAAGGGAGGAGGAAAACTTTTGTCAAGTTGAAGGCGTGTCGATTTAGTCATGCACATCTTGCAATTAATTAATCTACCTAGTTATATGTAAATAGGCATACTTTTAATGTTGTGTTTTATAATATTTCAAATGTAATCTATTAAAAATAAAGAAAACAGTATAGTAAATATGTAGGCCTAATTATATATCTCGTGATCTATAGATGTGAAATATTAATGCATAATCTAAAATATATGATTTCTCGTTTTAGTAAAGTAACTAGACACACTTTCAGTACATCTATTTACTGCTTTGTTCTGATTATATTTGTTTTCATCTTTAAAATTAACACTAGAAGTTAAATTGCGTGTTAATACCAAATGTCAACGTTAGTTTCCCATTGCCAATTAGAATCTCCCTAGTGCAAATTATTCTAGTGTACAGGTCTACCAGTTCTTATAACAAGTTGTCAAATGCTATTTCGAAACTAAGATAGTATCTTGTTCTATATTTTATTTTAACGATTGAAATAAAAACGATTGAAATGCTTTCTAGATTAAATAATTTATTTATGTTTTCACGAAATTTTACTATTGTAAATTGAAATTGTATTCACGATTTGTTTGTTCAATTATTTATGAAATCACACTTTCACGAAACTCCAATTAAATGGCAAATAAATATTGAAATATTTTATTTCCAACTTAATAATTTTTAAAAATAATGAAATTTTAACCACGTCTTACATTTTATATTTGACTGCTTAGGTATATATAATTAATTTTATTTAATAAAATATTTATCAAGACGCAGGCCTATATTTTGTTTAGTAACTTTCAATATTTACCGCAAGTGAAACGAATCGCTAAGTGTGCATACCATGATAAATAACAAAGTTTTCACCTATAAAGTACTACTTATTTCATTTATATGACGTATTCTTCCCACCAGCTGTTTAGTTATTCCTTTTAAACACACATTCTAATCTCTTTAATTATATTTCTTTAAAATTAATGATATTTCAATAAAACAGCATACATTTAAAATTAATCATACAATTAATTATAGAGTCCACGCTAACTTTAAAATGAAAATGTATTTTAATATAAGGTCATGCTTTGTAAATGGACTAGGGGAGACCCCTGCGTGCTCCGCACGCCAACCCCCAATGGAACGTTCTAAAACAAATGTTATGTTTTATTTATAATAAAGTTATACGATTAATAATAACCTCAAAACTAAGATAATAAATAATGATAAATGTTCAAATCAAATTATTTCTTATATTTGATAACAGCAGTTATAATAATGGTTAAAAGATCCAGCAAGGCTCAGGCCTACACTTTAAAACCCTAACCTAAAAGCAGCTAGAAATAAAAAAATAATTGTTTAAAATTTTGAAATCAGCTGTTAATGGAAATATTGGATCAAACAGCTATATTATCTGTTCTTTTATTCAATTTATTGCTATGGTAATAAATGTAAATACATGTGTTGGTTTATTTAAAAATATTGAAATAAAAAAAAAGGTTTTTATCGAAATGAATTATAGTCTCTGTGTTACTCAGGGAAAGTGTAGCTTTTTATTAGTAAAAATATTTTTTCAATTGGTTCAGTAGTGCCAGAGATTACCCCCTACATACAAACAAACAAAAAACAAACTTTAAATCTTTATAATATTAGTATAAATGTATGAAAAGTTAATAGAACAGCCATACAACCTTCCAAAAATCACACTTATAAGGTGTCTCTTCTATGTGTGTGTCAACGTGTATCTTTTATAGGTTAATAAGAAGCAGATTTTATTTAAAATTATAATTTACATTAACTGTCATATTATTTTACGGATCAGCTGTTTTATGTTTTTAATTTATTTAATAAAAAATGTTTTAATGTAAACAAAGCAGACGTTTTTAAATTCTCATGTATTTCTTATGGGGATTTTTCGTTTTCCGGGGACCTAAAAACCCCTTAGTTTTTAATTTTAGAAACAACTTATTTTTTCCCTCGTTCCTTGAATCGATACCTTTAATTTGATACCTCTCCCATCATCCTCAGATTTACCAAATTCCCACAATTTTGAGTCTAAAATTTCGCTTACAGAATTATATATAAGGATATTCATGTTGGAATAAAATTAACTATAACGTCCAGACGCCTTATACGGTATGTAGGCTAATACTACAAATTTCATCATTAATGATAATTACTCATTGCTATGTTGTAATAACTTTAGTAGCTTAACATTTTTAATGAGAACGTGTAGGCTATATCTCAATTCTACGTAATCTTTCTTTTCTTTAAAAATAACTTAATAGTAGGATTTACTTGTGAAGTTATGCAAATAAACCAATTATAGACGTAGGTCTATTTGATATAAATTCCCAAATCCTTACCTCGAGTCTGTCTTTTGTTGGACAGCGTATCAGTCCTAGGAACATTAAAATATACTTAGAAACGTAAAGAAGTCAAATTAATATGTAAGTTTATTATCAAATTATAATACCTACGTTCGACTTAATAGTGTTGTTGTAGATACTAGAGTATTCAGTAAAAGGCGATGCTAGATAACTTACTTTATAAATAAATACATAATAGACATAGATAGAGTATGGTGTAATGGTATTGTAATATCAACAATATTTTAAAGACTACAAGCATTCTACTGTCAATTCCTTTTACTTTCTCACTATACTATAGTATAGAGAAAGTATAGTGATCGCAAAAAAATGGATGTTGAGATTTTTTTAGAAATATCCGTTTTGGGACCCCCTGAGTCCAAAAAAGTGTTTTTTTCAAAATGTCTGTCTGTATGTATACAAAGCTAGAGCGAATACTATTCGATCGATTTCGAACAAATTTGCACCAGATATGTCAAGTAGGCCTTTATAGATGCACGAAAACGGTTTTGAAAACAACTCCCTTTTTGGCCAAAAAATTCCCAAAAATCATCAGTTATTATGTTTTTATAAAAAAACGGCACTAGCGACTTTGATCAAATTTGACTTATTTGTATCCCTTAATGTACCCTACCATTTGCAGAAAACCTTATCTTTCTAAAAATTCTTGTTTAGCTGATAATAATAATAATAACTGATTTTTGGGGGCTGTTTGGCCAAAAAGGGGTTGTTTTTCAAATTTTCAAAACCTTTTTTCGTGTATCTATTCATTCCTAATAGACGTGTTTTGTGCAAATTTGTTCGAAATCGATCGAATAAATTTCTCTCTAGCTAATAATAATAAAATTTATTACGGTAGTTAATCTCCTACTTTAATATCACCTCTCCTACCCCATCTACATTTATGAAGTCACAATGAATCTGTTTAATAATTTAAATATGTTTGTGAGAAAGTGTGTGCCAGTTCCTGGTACCGTTTATTTGATTGTATGTACATTTTACATATATTAAACGGTACCAGGAACTGGCACATACTTTCTCACAAACACATTTAAATTATTAAACAGATTCACTGTGACTTGTAGGGTGGGGTAGGAGAGGTGATTTTTTTTATTAAAGTAGAAGGTTAACTAATAAATATTATTATTATTATCTAGAGAGAAAACTATTCGATCGATTTCGAACAAATTTGCACCACACACATCAATTAGGCCTGTATAGATGCACGAAAAAAGGTTTTGAAATTTTTCAAAAATAACCCCCTTTATGGCCAAAAACCCCCCAAAAATCAGTTATTATTATTATTAGCTAAACGAGAATTTTTAGAAAGATGCGGGTTTTTGTATATGGTAGGGTACATTAAAGGCTACAAATAAGCCAAATCTTTATCAAAATCGTTAAAGCCGTTTTTTTAATAAAAAAATAACAGATTTTTTGGGGTTTTTATGCCAAAAAGGGGGTCATTTTTCAAAAATTTTCAAAACCGTTTTTCGTGCATTTATACAGGCCTACTTGACATGTCTGGTGCAAATTTGTTTGAAATTGATCGAATAGTTTTCGCTTTAGCTTTGTATACATACAGACATACAGACAGACATTTTTTACAAACCACTTTTTTGGACTCAGGGGGTCCCAAAACGGATATTTCCACAAAAATCACAACATCGATTTTTTTTGCGATCACTATACTTTCTCTATACGGTACTATAGTATAGTGAGAAAGTATAAAATTAGGAAAGCAAATTTATCTTGTTAAAAAACTCAACACAGTTCTCCTCCTAAACTACTTTATCAGCGAAAACATATTTCTACCTCTACTTGGATTGTATTTCTTTGAGTGACTGTCTCATTTTAAAGTAGTAAACTTAGAATTTTGCATAATATACTATCGTGAAGGGAGAAGAGGGGATAACCAGTTTATTGAGGTAAACCACCTTGAATTAGGACGTAAATTGCTTGCAAGGACAACCTGTTTGGAACACTGCCAGCGCCTACTACTCTCGTTATCTCATTGGTCGATACGGTAGACACACCTCCGTCCCGCGTCGTCATTACGTTGACACTCACCGTGTTATCAATTATACCCGTGCAACGCTGTTGTTACGCAATGCCTGTGCTTATCAGTACCCAGCTGGTGAACTGAAACAGAAGCTTCATTTGTAATATTAAACATGTTTTATTACATAATTTTTTAAATGCGTTAGTCTATTACAATTTGGATAAGTCATTGCTTCTGTCTGCTGTTAGAAAATATCTACAAAAGAAAATTACTTTAAATCTTAATCTGTAATGGTGGTACACAAAATCTACGTATACTTTCAATATAGGCCTAATATAACTAAAATTAAAAACCGAATTTGAATTATATTAATCTGAAATAATCTCAAGGTCTTTTCATTTTATAATTGCCATTATTTGCCATTTACAATAGCAATAGGTTGAGTTGTTTCCAAACACGATAAATCTACAAAAGACATAGTATTTCCAATCAACAGCAATTGATTTACTTAGATAAAATGGTAATTCCTTTTTTCGTTACCTAGAAGTGTTTATTTCGCTTTTTTTTATATTCAAGTCAGTGGCGTAACAAAAGGTGGCAGGACGGGCAAAGTTCCACGGGCCGGAAGGTCCCCGACCCGAGAGTGCCGTGAGCACAGTAGGATCCTAACATTTATTATTACAACATTTAGTAAAATTTAATAGTTTTATCTTTAATTAATTTAAGTTACATACGTGCATACACAAGTTAAATAAAAAAAATGTATCCAAATTTCAATGCATTTGTTTCTAAAAGATATCCAGTCAGTTTTAGATACAGTAGAACCCCGGTTAACCGAACTTCGGTCAACCGAAACCCGGGTTAACCGAAACGGTTGCGAAATTAATAAAAAAAGCTAAATTAACACTAAAACGCCCATGTAAAACCGAAACCATGCGCTGAGGGTGGCCATTTCGAGATCTCCTCAACAGCGCCGCCGGCCACGTGTTTTCCCAGGCATTGACCTTCCTAGAACTACCCTCCACCCCTCCTGCCCCCGCTCTTTCACTTTTCACACACTTGCCGTTTCAGTTGAGCTACTGTATTCAAGGTGTGAAGGTTGTGACACTAGCGGAAGTATAAATTCTTCTCAGTTCTTTAGCTTTTAGTAATTTAATCTTACATTGTTTTATTTTAACTCGCTTAGGTTGTTTTTTAATGTTGAGTGTGAAACTTTAGTTTGTTAAACTTTAGAGATTCTTATAAAGTGACTTTAGGGCAGTTTTCAAAACAATGGCCGGTAAAAGAAAACGTGTCGTTATCAACATAGCCGATAAACTGGAAGCCGTTAGACGTGTTGAAAACGGTGCTTTATTACGATGTGTGGCAGCGGAATACAATGTCGGTGTTTCAACTATAAGTGACTGGATTAAGAATAAAGAGAAACTTACTGAACATTCAACTAAAATCCCCAACCGTATATTTAATAAAGCTCTTTACATTAAAATAATGTGTGTACATTATTTAATTTATCCAAAAACCATCCCAAACTCCATAACCATGGCTTAACCGAAAAAATTGATTATCCGAAACAGGTCTGCCCCCATTAGTTCGGTTAAACGGGGTTTTGGGGTAGTATCAGGTAGGTAATAAAATCTTCGCCAATTTTAAACGCAGAGCAGCAGCTAGAAGAAATGAAGTTTTAAGAAAGACTCCACATACCTACATGCATACATCATTTTGATTGTTGTAAGAATTGGTTGTTTGTGGCAGTTGAGGCACATTTAGTTAGTTAATTGTGAAAATCGGTTAACAATATTATGTCCGAAAAAAGGAATTTTAATAATAAATATTTTGCACTAAAACAAAAATTGTGATTTCAGTCCAGTACGCATACATAATTTG
>JAGFPH010000281.1:217999-234400 GCA_018207615.1 Philaenus spumarius | reverse complement strand
ATACATTATCTTTCCATGAACCTCATAGTGACCCATTACGAACCCATGGGAGTTTGCATACCCCAGGTTAAGAACCGCTGATCTACACCTATGAATATATATTGGATGTGTCAGTGTTATAACAAAAGATGTTCAGAATGCAAGGGCAAAATAAAAAAATTGTTTTGATTACCGGTAATAAACATTAAAATTTTTTTCATAAATTCAAACTGGACAAAAAGGATTTCTCAGGCTAGACAGAATTTTACGATAAACAAAATTTATACATTTTAGCTCCATTCATAAAACTCAAAAGTTAATAATTGTTAATGCTTTTGTTACTATTTGGATTTTAAAGAATTCAAGCAATTTTAATAAACAAACCCAAAGCATAGTTATAGCCCAATAAAATTGTTATTCAATAAAAGTCGAGAAAGCTAAACCCATTTAAAAAAAAACAAAACAAATAAAGTTACATTTCATGGGAAGCCATACCGAATAATATTTATGGGATGGGTGCATTTTAGTTCACAATGTCTTGAGGAGTTGAGTTTAGAGGGATCATGGACTTAAACCTTTGTAGGCTATTAGGAAACAGCATTGATGATTTAAAAGTTTGTAAGTGACTGTTGAGTTCATCCTTATTGTAATCACAACTAAATTGATCAAAATCTTAGTTATATTAATCCTGTATTCCTAATAGAATGAAGGTTCAACTTAACAAAATAACTTGCCTAACAATTCTGCATATAGAATAGTTTATGAAATTAACATTAAAAATTTCATCTGCCTCAGTGCCTTGAAGGCCTATAAATAAAAACAGCCATTAGTTTATAGAAGTGAAATTATTTGATTAAAATAACAATGGAAATTATTATTATTTAACAACTTTATAAAACATAACAATAAAATTGTAAGAGTTGCAATTTGTAAATTGCAAATTTGTAAATTACATTCACTAAATTTCACATGGGTTGTGAATTACATCAAAATGTCAACTGTTTTACAGTATCTTGAAACATTTCCTGTTCTTTTATCTCATTGAAATTTGCCCATGTTGTAATTACTGTTCAAACCATTCTTTCAAGCACAGTTTCAATGCCTGCCAAATACATTTTTTCAAATTATTTCATTTAGGTTTTAATCAATTTTTAGTATGCAGTAGTGATGTTAAATCAAGTTTTTCATACAGTCTGCAAAATACAGTATGATGATATACTTTTACCAGGTGCCCTAACAATCTAGTACCAATAGTAGTCTATTTTCTTATATTAGTGAGTTTATAATACAATGCACTACCACAACAAGGCGATAAAATAAGAATCTTGCAGTCACAACATGCAGCTGGTATCTTTTTTAATTATGGTAAAACTGATGTAAAAAATCTGCTGTTTTATGAAAGCCTTATTAATTGTTTAGATGATGTTGCACCTGCCTAAAAAAAAAATTATATAGTCCTTACTTTTTATTACCTGGCATGATGTAAGAATTTAAACAACATTTAACATGTACTGGGCATGACCAATGCAAATTATCACCGACTGCATAAAGACTACCGGTTCCGTCAAAATGAACTCAGTTTTCATAATTCCTTAAATTTTGTTTTCAGATCATACAAGGGATACAAAATAATTGGAAAAGAATTATTATAAAACAAAATTCAAAGAGTAAAAAGTTTCTTCCTATCTAATTAAATTAAAAATTTAAGTGTCTAACTAAATAAAGTAAAAAACATTGGGTGTGCTTAAGACCACACGTTGGAAGTGATAACTTCTATGACCGATTTATATTTTATCAGTACTAATATTAGAGGAGAATAAGTGTCAACAAATTACACAAGTCACTATATTGTCAAAAAATATTATATCATATTTTGAAATTGCATAATTAATTATCCAAATAACATATTATTCTTAACTCCTAAAAAATTGTAAGTAATTTAAGTATATTTTCAGTTATCAGTAAATCTGCAGAACATTATATTTAATATATTTTCTCACATTATACATTACACATTTTTATTCCATTTTAAGCTTGTATATAATTTAATTATATTAAATTGGAAATAATCAATATGAAAATTGACCATATTCCATTTGTTTAATTTAAAATAGAGTAAAATCTTTAGCTTTGACTAAAAAAATGTAATGTGGTTTTAAATTTTCTAAAGTTTCTAAGAAATTGTAGAAATTTTTAAAATTGTTAATTATCTAAAAAGTGTTAATTTTTCAAAATATAATATGATATCCTTTCTGTCTATGAGATTTTAAAATGCGCAATCAAAGGTTATACATTTTCCATTTAAAAAAGTCACAGAAAAGTTATGGAAAATCCTCAAATAATAATAAATATAATTGTAACTGTCAATTTACTTACCGACTTTCTGTATTAACGAATCCAACAAAGAAAATTCAAGACTCTTATCTATATCATGAGTCACTTTCTATGTATATAGTAATATACGTGAAAAGAGGTGACGAAATGTTTATAACAGAAATTTTAGTACTATTAGAAAATAAAACAATGGTTTTAAGTTATATTCTGGACTTATTCAAGTTAACTGTTAATTTATTCAAATTATACTAACAGTATTCAAATAACAAATACATACTAGTAAATTAAGTACCAGCAATTTAAAAAAATGCCTTGTTATGTATCTTATTTATTTTTTCCATGAGATGTCCTGACCGTTGCTAGCCTTCAATTAATTATTGTTTTAAAATTTTTTTATTTTTTTAAGGTTCTAAAAGTACCTTGGGTAAAGATCTTCACTTCACCACCTGTTTGGGCCATTATTATCACTCATGGAGCTAGTGTGTTTGGATACTTTACTGTAGTCAACCAATTGCCTACATATATGAAATATATACTTTCATTTAACATCAAGGAGGTAAGTGATTTTGATTTTGTTTATTAAATATGGGCCAACTCACATATTGATTTTCATTTTCTTTGCTTTATTTTTTCTGTACCGAATTATTATTTTGTAAGAAAAATGTATTTGTATTTGATTTAATCTCTTAATGTATGGTATAGTCAGAGTCTGTTAACTGTAACAAAGAACTATTTAACATTCATATGCCATGTAACACATGCAGGACTATATCCAGGATATTTGTTTTGTTGTATGTTCATAATGTATACTTTATAATGGAATTTTGAAGATTAAGTTTAGGGAAATGTATACACTCCGTAAAGTAGTTATTTAAATGAACCATTCTTTATTATTTCAAAAGTTTTAAAATAAAATCCTAGAAATATTTTTTTTAAATATTAGTCACACTGTAAAAGTTGATGATGATAACAAACATTTATTTAACATTTACTGTTTTTTTTTATTCCAGAATGGTCTGTTATCTAGTTTACCTTACTTAGGTAAATACTTGATGGCTATCTTAACAAGTACTGTTGCAGACTATCTACGTGCATCAGGTCGTCTATCTACTACTGCAACTCGAAAACTCTTTACAACCTTTGGTATGTTTAATTATTGTAACATAAAGTTATTTACTCTTTCACTTGGAAATAAAATACCTAATGCTATACTAAGCAATATGATTAAGTCAAAATTTAATTAACGGAATAAAGTACACAAATATGAGGACCATTCGGATAGAAGCTTTCATTTGACTAATTAAAACAGACAAGTAGAAATAGAAATGTTGTACGCATATTAAAATTTTGGTTTCACTGTTTTCTACATGGTCACTAATTATATTTAGGCATATCCTAGCAATGGACTAGTTTGAAAATCTTCATTAAATTCGGTCTCGCCACTGCAACTTGAAGTTATTTGTCGATACCCAAACTACTTCTTCATGGGTATGAATAGAGGAAAATCAATAATAGTCATATATGGCTATTAGTTGGATGATCAAAAAAGTTAAATTTGAATGAAATACAGATTTTGTGTTTGCCAAGTAGTGTTAGATCGAGTGCTGTCGTGCAAAAACAGGAAGCTAGAGAAGTGAGCAAACCACCGTGTTTGAGCTTGCCCTTCATAGTTTTTTCTATTATTGTTAAACAAATCTCTAAAAACCACACTCCTTTTTCATTCCCAAACCTTGCCATAACCTTCTTGGCTGAAAATGTTAGCCTAGCTGAATTTCTTATGAAGCGATGTGACCACTAACTTCAATAATTATTGTTCTGTCTCAACATTTATGTGAGACACTCATATCTCATTGCATCACAAATCTCTTGAGATATTTTTCTTTTTCTGTTAAAAAATTAAAAAGGCCTAATGCACAGCTCAGCTTGTTTGTTGAGATTAGTGATTCTCATGAAGAATTTTTAGAACCCATCTTGCACATAACTTCCGGTATACTTGTCTGTTTTGTGAATACCTCGTATAAAAGAATCTGGGAAATTTTTAGAAAGTTTAGAGATTTTAAACTGTTGGTTTTTATAAATTTCCTGAAAGAGTTCCACCCTGAGAACTAAAAACATGAAAGATTTTAATGAATGTTTCATACTATTATTTATATTTATTAAAATTATTTATTTAGTAAGCTAATATGTACATTCAATTTTTTATGAATTTATTTTTTACTAACGTCTTTACTTTATGGCAGTTAGAATAACAAAGACAGGGAGCTGTGTATAGGGCAATTAGTGCCATAGTTATTAGTTTTATTTAAATTTTGCAAGATTTTAGAAAAATTAACAATATTCTTTGCTTCTGATGAAATGCTGGTAAAACATGAATATACTCTCTCCAGGAAAATTTTAGCGAGTACATAGTGATTTGTGGTTATGTCCGTGAAATAGCAAACTGACAATAAATATGCATGTATGATACATATATTAGTCATAAACCTGGAATGAGTTAAAAAATAAAACAGTTTATAACTTTCAAGCATCAATATTGTTTTTATGGCAGCCTTAAGTTATTATTATTCAGCAAAATTATAATACGGTTATAATACGGTTGCTCTTATAATAAGTGTCTAGCTTATTGGCACAAATAAATATGCTTCAAACCAGTGCGCACTGTATTTAATTGACTCTGCCTGTATTGATTGGTTAATATTGATTGTGTTATATAAGCTATAACTAATTTACATCAGTTATCAAAACTTCTTTTTAAAGTAAAACAAGTAAAAACTGTGTGATCAAAGCGTTTAATATTTTTAGACTTTAATATTACTTTTATTCTAAAACTAATTAAATTGTGACTAATTTTTATGTTACAGCTGTGATGTTACCTAGTTTCTTAATGGTTGCACAAGTGTTTTTAGGTTGTGACAGAGTTGGTTCTGTTATTATTTTCACAACAGCATTGACAGTCAACGGTGCTGTAACTGCTGGATACCTTGGAAATGGGCTTGATATAGCACCAAACTTTTCAGGTATTCTGTTACTATAAATATTCAGTAGAAAGTTATTTAAAGAGAAGAATTAATGAATTTTAACATAATTTTGATTTTAAATCTAACGTATATATGTATCTATCAGTTTTAAGTGATGGCTAAAGAGAGGTATTAAGTCACAGGAACTGAATTTGTAAATTTAAAATGAAGTCTGAACATACACATTACATATCGTATCAAAACTTTAAGCTTGTCTTGAAATCTAAATCGTTTGTATTGTAGTGACAGTTTAGGTTAACAACACTGGCGAAATATTGATATGCAAGTGCATAATCTTGCAGTGCGTGATGGTGTAAGGTTTGAATCAGTTTACAATGGAGCATTTTCAGGTCAAAACATGCATCCTGGCGTTTATAAAAACCAGTTCCATTATTGAATGCCAGTGCATGTTAACTGAGACATAACAATGAAGATGCCTTAGCCTGTACAATAGTGACACAGCACAACATACAGATGTTCAAATCAATGGAAATCCACAAGTGGGATCCTAAACGCAACCTCAACTAATCGTAACAAAAGTGTTCAGAAACCAGAGAATCTGGAAAGTGTTTGTGCAGCAGTCTAGCAGAATCCCAGTCTTCTCGGAGTCTTGCCAGAGAGTTACTACTATTGTGATGCTCTTCGGGTTGACAGCTGACAGACCTAAACTTCGGATTTTAAGCTTAAAGAGGTTAATAAGAACAACAAATACATTTTTGCTTTTAACATTTTGGTTAGAATTTTCCTAGAAATGGCTTTGCCCCAGCATTTACTGATGTTAGATGAAGCAAACTTCTTTCTTACTGGCTTCGGTAAAAAGCAAAATTTCATGTACTGTATCAGTGAACACCATCAAGTTGTTCAAGAGAAGCCAACTTAGAAACAAGATGGTGGAACACAGTACATATTCTGTATAAGTGTGGCCTCATCTGACAGATGTTTCCAAACCGTCTGATCCCCCCTGCCTTTATTCTGTATTGAATTGGCCATTATGACCTCATGTACGACTGCTCCTGACTATTGTCTCAGGGGAAGCACAGGGTCTACAGGAAATGATTGCACATAATGGATAAGCTGAAGACTGCTGTCTGTTGTAAAATATTGTCCTGTTCAATGGGTTGAGATTGAACATGCAATTGGCACCTTGCGGAAACCTGGAATGGATTCACATAATGCAAGGACATTTTGTCAAATTTAATTTTCAAAACTAGCTTAAGTTTTTATGTGATATATCTACAGATTTAATTTAAATAGGTAAATAAAGTTCCTATGGTTTTGTGTTGATTTCCAATATCCTCTTAAAACTGGTGGTTACGCTACTATAAAATATAGTTTTTAAAGTAAAATTTGTATCAGGTTAAAGTTGTTGTAGTGTGTCTAAGATACTAATTACCTTTTACAAATCCACATTGATCTTAAAAGTTTGACTTATCTTTCCTCTAATACTCTCATATTCCAGCATATCTATTCTGTACACTATTTATAATTGTATCCTACTGAGTTCGTAATACTGTTTCTGTTAAGAAAACATACATATTTATTACTATTATTAATAAATTCAAATAACAATATTTGTGTCCTAAAAATCTCAATAAAGTTTTTCTTAAAACAATAAAAAGCAGGCAGAAAATACAAAGAAGATATTTCTTGGGTACCGGTATTGATTTGAATTCCATAATCGTAAAAATTATTTATAAAATATATGTAATTCCTTAATTCGCTTATCTTACAGGAACAATATTTGGTTTGGCAAATACATTGTCTTCCTTTGGTGGCTTTGTATCAGCTTACATGGTTGGAGTTCTTACTTATCAGAATGTAAGTACCACTAGCATACTTACTTGTTGTAAGAGTGTCTTGTATAGAAACCACACATCTAATTAGTTTTAAATCTCATTGTGAACTCCAAAAGAAATAAAATCGTTTGATTTTATTGATATTGAAAATAGGTTTGTCAATATATTATAACTTGTTAAGGTCTATTAACATGTTCAGTGCTGATGTTAAACCCTCAAAACAGTACAGTACAGGTCCAGTAGCATAGGAAAATATGGATCGATTACAAAGCAATTATTTATGATCGTTTAAATTAATTGAGTACCATCTTGCTAGTCATTCATAAGAAGACCCTAATATGCCATAGCACTGTGAAAGTGTTAAGTTTAAAAATGTTTCTGAATGTAATTGGTAAGTATTATCTAACGCAAGGAAGGTGTATAAATTTCTTGGTTATTTAAGCAGGATTGATTAGAAGAGTTATTAGAGACAGTGACCTAAACGTACTCTTACAAATTAGTGAATTTGTGTGGTTTTCATGAGATATTGCATCAAATTAGGTATTGTTGAGTGCAGTTTGTATCAGTGCTTAACTTTCTAAATAATACTTTTTAAATTAATGTGTAATCGGATTGTGTATTAAATTTAAAAAAATACTATCATTTTCATGGTTAGGCCAGACTGGAACATACAAGTCTGACAGAGAAAGATAAGATTGTTTGCACAGTCATTGAAAGGAAGTTCTTTTGAGAATGTGTGTATTTGTAGAATTATATGACATTGCAATATTATATAAACTTATGTTTGTTTTTAAATGAATAGAGTAAGTAATTGTTTATACAAAATAGCTTTTTAAATTATTTACTTTATACTTCAATGAGATATTTCTTTCATAGACTACAAAATATTTAAAGTTAGATCTACTATTGAATTACATTTTACACGGCTACAACAAATTCCACTTTTTATAATTTGAACTGACAGAGTGACAGTTGTGATAGGAAAGATGAGCTATTGCAGTGACCCTTATGGTTGAGACCGGAAGAATTAGTTGAGCACCGTTCATGGCCCACCGTAAACCGGTCGCATTTTAAGTCCGATTTGGTCCAAATTTGGTATACACGTTGGTTGCCTAAGTGGCTCGCACGAGTTTGTTTGCTAAAAAATCAAACAACCGGAAGCATGTTTTTTGACTGGAAGTAAGTTTTTTTGGAGGTTTTTGTGCTAGAATTAAATTTTGTTGGGGTTTCATCTATAAAAATTATTGTAGGATATTATTCTGCACATTTTGTTTTTTACAAGAACTTATAGCTCGCTTGGTTCCCCCAAAAATTGATTAAAACATAAAATACCATAAGAATACCCAGTTCAAATCCAAGAGGGGGATTTTACCGTGGAGGCATCTTCTGAGGTTGATATAACCCGATGCCACAAGGTCGAGGAACAAAAGAGCACTTGACTTGAATTTAAGCTTGAGGCTTAGGTACAAACAAATTCTAATAATATATTTTGTACTCACAGGCAGCTATTAAGCACCTTAGTGAGTAGATCAATTTCCCAAATAGTTGGTTGAAACCCTAAAACATATAAACTTAATTTTGGAAATTCGGTCAACTCACATCAGCGGTTTAGCTGGGTGATTGAATTATAATTGCTTTGAAGGTATAACAAATAAATGTTGTGTGTGTGAGTTGTACATTTGGATATTTTATATATAATAATGAATGCAATTGATAAGCTACATTTTTTCAATTGTTGTATAAGTAATAATATATATATATTTTAATTTAAAATATGAAATTAATTCTTCTCTTTATTATTCAATTAAAAGAGGAAGAAATTATGGGTAAATTAACTCTATGAAAATGTGTACGTAGTGAACTTAAAGTTTTGCTGGCGGATGCAAATGATGAATCATATTAAAAATTATTATTGATTCTCTTTAATGTATTAACCTTTAGTAATGTCAAATGTAAAGAAGTGAGTGAATACTGTCTGCTAGAGGAAAATTATTTAGACAAATATTTCCAGGGTATAAAAAGAGAGATGTTGTGTGAAAATTAATTAGGCTATTTATTTCTCTGGGGGAGGAACTTGATGATGAAAATAGAGTTAAAAAAAAAAGAAAAGAAGTTACTTGTTATATATGTGAGTTAGAGGAAAAATAAATGCAATGATTAAAATTAGTGAAACAAACTACGAGGAGGAGCAATTAAAGGGCTAATAAACTAAATACAAAAGGTATAGGCCTTGTGGCGGCAACTAACTTCACCCTGATTAAATGAAACCCCGAACCATAAAAACATGTATTAATTTTTATCTCAAAACTGGATTTATATAACAAGTTCAAATTTTACATGGAGTTTTATAGCATAAAGTTCAAACTGCTAAAAATTTTAAATTTTGTAAAGCACCTACAAATAGCGGTTTAAATAAATTTTCTCAAAAATCACAAAATTTATAAAAAAATTACAAGAGACAAAAAGTTTTCCTTTCTGATGAAAAGGTTTTTGCATTTTTTTTCTGTAGGTTAAAGTATAACTGAGTTATAGACAAACAATTTAAATTTAATTCATGATACTTGTCTGAAAATTAGCCTTGAACCAAAAAATATTTTAAACTTTTTTTCTCATAACTCTGTAGTTCTTTAAACTGTGAAAAATATCACACACAGAAGAATTGGCAACACTGAACTTTTCCTTTTCTTACGTGTGTTTCCTTTTAAGAATGTAACAAATGTATGCAAGTGGTTAGAAAACATCTTGGTTTTTGCCTGTAAGTAGTTATAGTAAACAATTAATTTAGAGCACAGATTTATTTGTTGGTTGAAAACTACAAATTTATTTCAACTACAGAAAACTTAATTTATTGCAAGAAGCTTATGGTGAGGAAGTATTTTTACATTAACCCGCCGTCAGTCAACCTAACTTCAATCCCACGAACGGTCAACTGTATAGGAGGAATCAAACACTTTTGCTATGTGTTCCCCCCCCCCCCCCTTATAGTTTAGTAAAGATAATTACTACCATATTGTTTTTAACTTTTCAGAATATATGTTTTTAGACATTTCATTAAGTTTTAGAATAAATTAATTAAAATTTATTTATTTTATAAAATAATTTTACTAAAAAAAAAAGTTTAGGGAGAGCCAAAATTACCTCCCTCAGATAGTCGTTCAGGCATTGATAAAAGTAGAGGAATGTCAGGTTAATAGCAAAAAAGTTTTCTGTATAAAATATTTTTCCGTTAGAGTAAATCTAACAGGTTGACCGATGGTGGGTTAAGGTTGCACAGATCTATTAGTAAAGGTAGGGAAGATATAGAAGATGAACATCGAGCAGGTTGCTCGCCAATATTTAGTACAAAATGCAATTGGCGAACAAAACCTCTGAAACGGTCAAACTACATCTCCACCCAATTGCACTGTCCCATGCAGCAAATGATGTAAGGCAGTCTATACTCAAAGGGTAGTCTTCCCCAACCTTCTTACACCCACTTTACTCTCTATTATTTCTGCTTGTATCTATGATCAAGAAAGAGTTGAAAGGCAGAATTATGACAAAAATCAAGACTTCATCAAAACTATCTAGGAAATTTGCAAACAACTTTTGATTTAAGGCTTTGATTTTGTATTCAAGTTTTGGTAAAAAGTGCTTGCAAATAAGAGCAGGAAGACCATTTTGATAAAAAAAACTTGTAAAACCTGTTGTATAAACCAATAGCTTCTGTGTCATCACATTTTTTTCTTTTTGATCAGCCCTAAAATTTAAAATGACTTGTAGCAGTTTTTAAAGGTCCTTTAAAGGTGCACCTTTGATTGAATTAACTACCGTGTAGTAGTATTTTTATATTTCTTTGAATGCTCAGTTCAACATCTATAACTAATCCATAATTATTAAAATCAATAGAATATTCATAAAGAGTTGTTATGTTTCAGCAAACTTATGGTCAATGGCAGATTGTATTTTGGATCTTGGCTACAACATATATGATTGGAGCACTTATGTTTTTGATTTTTGGCAGTGGAGAACTGCAATCATGGAACTCTCCCAAAAATATACCATTATCTGGGGCAGATTTAGAATTAAATTCAAAACACAAGGAGGCTGTGCCTTTAAGAAGAGATAGCACTTAAGAAGTTTTTTTGTGAATAATTTAAACTGCATTTCTCATACAAATGTCATCAAAGTGTAATTTTATAAAAAATGACTATAGTTTCTACTGATTTAACACGTATTATTTTTGTATCACGAACATATATACATATATTTTTTAAAAGATGAAGTGTACATTTTTGTATTGATTCAGTGTCATAATCGTTTTCATATCTCAAGTCATTATTATATAAGCTAGTATCTTAATCTCCAAATATGAATGTGAAATGATTAAAAGTGTTACTGAATAATCTAATAGATTTTGATTTTATTTACTATAAAAGCTACCCATGAGCAATTTTAGCTATCTGTATTTTTTTTAAACGAAGTTTAACCATGTATATGAATGTAAAAATAACGAACAATTACTGTTACAGTATATAGTTTTATTTGTTCTAAAATGGTTGAAGATTCAACAATAGTATTACTCCCAAATGTTGTTCTACATTATTCAGTGAGTTAATTAAAAAACAAAAAATATTCTACTTAACAAAATTAAAATTAAAAGTAACACTAACATTCTAATACAATATATTTCAGGGAGTTTAAGATATGATAGTCTAAGTCATTCCAAATGGGATAAGTTGATTAGGCGTGGAGGAATGTGTTAATATATGTTATATTTTTAGCTATAATTTAAGTATCTTTCGAAATTAGTTTATATAGCTTTCTAGAGTGGAAGTTTGTCTTATATTAAACTATTTATAAATTAATTTAGTAAAATATAGATATTAAATAATTGATAATTTTATTGATTTTGTATTAAAATTATAATATTTTAATCAAGCTTTAATTTATAGTTTGCAGAAAACATTGTTGTGTCTATATAATATAAAATTTTTGTTAGATATAAGTTATATGTTTTTGAAGTAAAATGTATAAATTGTTATTCATATTAATTTAAGCATGTATATTGTATTCCATAGAAGTCTGTGTTTCTCCATATTACGAATAATATAATATCCTATTTAAAAATTGATTTTTCTGTACAGTATAATTTCATAAGCATTTTACTAGAGTCAGTGGTGGTTCGAGAAAACATTTATTGTGTATGCTTTTATAAAACAGTTATGTATAATTAATTCAGATACAATATTAAATATATATTTTGGTATGTACTTGATTTTGTGTCCTCTTGCCTTTATGTTAATAATATATGCTATAAGAAAACCAAATTGCATATGGTAAATAATTTGGTTGTTAGCGAAGCAATAGAGGAATTGTATGAAATACATGTTTTAATCTTCCATAGTTATAAGAATGACTATTTATATCAATAAGTAGGTAGCATGGAAAAATCAAATAGATACAGACTCCATGTTTAAATATTTGTATTTTATCTTTATTTTCTATAGGTAGAAACCAAAATTAAAAAAAGTTATAAGATTATCATAGCATTAACATTGCAACTGATCAATGAATTAAGTAAGAACTTTATGAAATTCAGTTAAGTTATTTGGCATGTTGAATTGAGCAAATATACGAGGTATTGGTCGTAAGTTGCAATCATCTTTTTATAATTTTCGTAGTTGATAAAATAAATCCCATTCCTAATAGGCCAGTCATATAGTACATTAAAATTGACATTTCATAATTTTTATATAATAATGACAACATTGTTGTGTCATTTAAAACAAACAGCGCTAAAATCGGCCAGTAGATTTTCAGAAATAATAGGATTTTAACATAAAACCCCAAAAAATTAAAAAGTGGCCTTTTAAATATGCCCATGAAATAAAATTGAAATTTCATAATTATTTTATAATAATGACAACATTTTCTGTCATTTATAACAAACAGCACTAAAATCGGCTAGGTAGATCTTCAGAAATAGCTATCTATAGGATTTTAACATAAAACAACAACAAAAAAAATTCAAAAAGTGCAATTTTTAATAAAACCATAAAATAATAGTGACATTTCATACTTTTTTTGATAATAATGACAACATTGTCTGTCATTTAAAACAAACAGCGCTAAAATCGGCCCGGTAGATCTTCAGAAATAGTTATCAATAGGATTTTAACATAAAACCCAAAAAAGTAAAAAAAGTGCCCTTCTAAATATGCTCATGAAATAAATTGACATTTCATAATTTTTTGATAGTAATGACAACGTTTTCTGTCATTTAAAACAAACAGCACTAAAATCGGCCAGTAAATCTTCAGAAATAATAGGATTTTAACATAAAACCCAAAAAACTTAAAAAGTGCCCTTTTAATATGCCCATGAAATAAAATTGACATTTCATAATTTTTTTATAATAATGACAACATTTTCTGTCATTTATAACAAACAGCACTAAAATCGGCACGGTAGATCTTCAGAAATAGGTATCAATAATAGGGTTACCAAACGTTTAAGGGTAAACGTTTCAGTAGAATTATTATATTAGTAAGAAGAGTGGTAGGCCTAGTAATAAACGCAATAAAGATCAAGGTAAAGGAACGATTTTGAAGTTTTTTTAAACTGATAAGCCAACATCAAGCAGCTTCATCCAGGGCCGGTTCTTGGAATTTTTCTTGGAAGCGAACACCTGAATCGGCGCCACCTAGAATCCCCCACCCCACCCCACTCCCATTAACATAACTAAACCCTATTTGTGAAATTTTTCGGGAAGAACTTTTTTATAAGTTTAGGTTAGAAGAGTACTTGCAATAAAACACTTTTTTTCAACTACTGTTTATTATTCACAGTAAATTTAACATTTTTACACATCATATACACTTTAGAAAAACCCAAAATTAACAATTTATTTCTAAATGTGAAATCAATTTTTACAGCATAACTTGGATACGATATTAGTTTTTATATATTACAATGAAAATTAGTAAAAACAGGTGTAGGTAGATGACAAGAAGGGAATTTTTAATTATATACATTAAACATGTAGAAAACATTGAAAACCAAATTGAAGTATTAGCTTGACAAAAAGAATACAGAATGTTCAAAAGTTCTTACCAATTAATAATTAACTTTCCTAGCTTTGATCTTAGCAAATTCTTTAATTGCTGAATCGGTATCAATCTGGTTCAGAACGTCATTTTCTATTTCCATTAGTGATAAGCCAACCAAGCGCTCCTGCGAGATCGTAGACCTTAAATACGTCTTGATAAGTTTTAACTTTGAGAATGACCGTTCACCACTCGCCACAGAAACCGGCAGAGTTAGAAGAATCCTTAAACTTACAAAAATGTTAGGGAAAGTGCTTACGTAGCCATTGGTTGTAATATAGCTTAAGGCTTCTGCTGGTGAGCCTGAGTCGAACATCCGGGAAAAAACTTCAAGCTCTTTGAAGAGGTCATTGCCATCAATATCTTGCTCTTCTCCGTCACTAAGTATAGTTTGTAAATGTTGACATGCTGATCTCAACTTCGCACTTTCCCAGTCTTTTAGGGAACCAACTGCATACAAAAACTCAAACCCCTTGCTGTGTTTTTCCATTAGGTCAAATCTTTCATTCAAAGACGCTATTGCTGTATCTAAAGTAACAAAAAAGAAGTTAACTTTGAACGACATCTTCTCGTCCTGTACAGGTTCATCATCACTTTCATAGGAGAATTGTTTTTTTCCTTTTCTTGGTTGTACTTTCGCATCTTTTTCAAACTCAGTCATAACTCCAACTTTTTCCGCAACTTCTTTAGCATCTGTGATCATATTGCTGAACCCCTCATCAGACCTCATGTTCTCAAGGAATTTTTGGACACTTTTAATGAGTTTCATTGAGCTTTGCAAGTCTGATGTGATCTTTTGCAAAGCTTTACAAACCATATTTATTTTGAAGCGCAGTTCTCAGGCGCCGTGCTCCGCCGAGCGTCAGCTCACTACAAACTGCAACTGCAAATCAATGCCTTGAGTTGAAGTGCTGTACAACTATGTATACCCATTTTGCAAGCGCTGTAAGTACAAACAGAATAAATACCTTTGGTGTGGTGTTTTGATACTTGAACTCTGAGCGAAAAAACAAAATAAGTTGTTCACTTGTCAGTAAAACCAATTGAAAATGGTTCAGTTGTTTTCAATTTTGTCTTCTGACAAAAAAAAAAACAACATTGTGTCCCGTTGGCGCCACTTTTTCGTGGCGCCATATGCGGCCGCGTAGTTCGCGTATGGGTTAAACCGGCCCTGGCTTCATCCAGTGACAACAACCTTTAGTTCACTCTAATAATGAAAACAAGTACGTTTTCTGCTATTTTGTGTAGATGTACAAGTTTCTGTCTTTGGCCAAATACCGGTGCTGCTCCTACGACTCCTAGCATCCTGTACTACGTCTACTCATGGTCCTGGACCGCGTTACAGACCGCCCGTAAACTCGGTTAGTCTAGTACTTTTATAGTCAATGGTAATATCTTGTGACAACTGGGGTCTGACAAGGAGATTTTCTGTCTGGAGTATTATTTAACTTGGTACAGATTTTATCAATGAAGAAACTGAACACGAGAGGGACGATAGTACACTGAATCTAAATCTTTGCCTATGCTCATGACATCATATTGGTGGCAAGCAATCTAAAATTCCGTCAAAGAAATATTTAAGTCCTTGAAAGAGAAGAGCTAAACAATAAGGCTTAGAATAAGTAAGAAACACAATTTAAGTAGATGAAAACAGTGCTGGACTAAGGGTTGCCGAGAGCCACACCAGCCCCCGGTACATAGTATTGGGAAGGGCCTCCTCCCAATATTATATTATAAAGAAATTAATTTTTTAACAAACTCTTAATTTTCTACTACATAATGGTGTACTTACTAATTTGTACTAAACTTGTAAAGTACCAGTACCCTAAATTGCAGCAGTTATGATCTTAACCAAGGATTGCAATAGATAGCTTTTAAGAATTTGACATTATCTTCATCCTTGATGGTGTACTTTACAATCCTTAACTGCTTTTTAAGTTTGCGAAAGCATGAAGCTTAAACATCCTGAGGAAATATGAGTCAAAATGAAAATAAGCGGTCATACAATACAGTATTTCTGTCAGAAGTGCAACTACCATTATATAGTGAAGAATGTTTGGCCTAAGCTTTGAAAACAAAACAAAAGTGTACTTAACACAGCTGTACTTAAGTGAGATTACTTAAGATAAAACAAGTGTGGCATACACTCAATAAAATATTTCTTCCATAAGATATAAATGGGAACCT
>JAGFPH010000281.1:198748-211459 GCA_018207615.1 Philaenus spumarius | reverse complement strand
GTGTATACATGTTAGCCTAGTTATAGAAACAATTTATTCTCACTAATAATGGTGTATACATGTTAGCCTAGTTATAGAAACAACTTATTCTCACTAATGGTGTACGTACAAACTTATGTTTAATTACCTCGTTTCCAAGGTGCAATGCTTCAGCTGCAGTTACTATGGTGATTACCTCTGCAACAAAAACAAAATGGCTGAATGAGTAATTATTGAAATACAAAATGTTTCTTTTGCAACACACAACTTATCTTAATTGTTTTATACGCTTCACTGCAAGCAAAGCTATGTTAAAATTAATCTGAATGATAAAATATGTATGCACGTAGAAACATTCAACTTTCATAAGTAAGGCAGTTAAATTTGTAGGTAATGAAAATATGTAACGCAATCATTATCATGTTTCAACTCCTGGAAAATTTCTGCACACTTTTTCATTTCATAGCTTTTTTTTATGGACACGAATTCCGTACTGTTACATGAAATAGGTGAATGGAAAAACTAGGTCAAGCCCGTTAATGGGCGAAATCGGTCACAGTCGGTAGAAATGCGGAGTGATTTTTAAAGGAAATATTGCTTCCGTTTACAGTTATTACATCACTAAGAGTAGTGTTTTTTATACAAGAGGTGGGAAAATAAGGGTTGAAGAACAAAAAATTCATAAATCCCTTAGTAGGCACAGTATCAAATCCATTCAGAGTTATTGTAAACCTATTATCTAAAACTTTCCTATGAAATGTTTTTCAATATAAAAAACTCTTACAGCAAGGGACTAAAATGAGGACTAAATTTAGTTTGCCTTCCCATTTCTAATCTCAATTGATGTAGGTGCATTCAATCGATAATAAATGGGGATGTGTTCTATATTTATATTTGTACATCAGCCTGAAGGTAGGAGTTTATAAACATTTAATACAAAACATTTTCCACTCATTTCGGATTCTTACAGTAAATATGTTTGAAGGGAAACACTCTCACAACTCGTTGATTACACGTTCATAAAATTTAATGTCTTATATTTTACAATATGTAGCCTATACCATATGCACAAAGTCGTTACTGCAGTTAGTCAACATAAAAAACTAAAGCCGTATCGTAAATAATATTGAACTATCTGAAAATATGCTATTAAGAAGTTAAAGATGGTGAGAAGTTTGCTAGGAAAATAAGAAATTATGGCGGAAGGTAAAGATCAAAAACTTGGCAAGAGAAGCATAAGTGTTGTAATGGAAATGAGCTTTACACGTAGCAAGAATGGAAGAACACCATTGGGCGAAATTAACAACAGAATGGATTCCCAAGGACAAACAAAGGAAGAATGAAAGACCAGCAATATGATGGAGGGATGAATCAGTGAAGAAAGTAGGCCACCAATGGAACAGGCAAGCAAGGAAAAGAGTGCTGTGGTCCAGATTTATAAAAAGACTACACAGATTTGAATACTGTGAAAAAGAGTATGGTTATATTATGTCTTTGCTTTATTTAAGTTTGTCTTTTTGTTTTGGTTTTCCTTTTGTATTTTGTTAAATTTGTAGTATTCTGTTAATTTTATTAATTAGGTTTAGTACCATTGTAAGAAATGTACATACTACATATGGTTCAACTCAGTTACCTCTGAAAGGAGAGGCTTTTGTTCTTGTAAATATAATGTCAATAAAGCTTTGTTATTATTATCTCAAAAAAACCAACCGAAAAAAAGTAAAGATAAAGTATATAAATGTAAAAATTGCATGGGCCTGTATATCAAAGTAAATTATGATTTTTACCTGAAGAAAGGTTTTATTTAAAAACAAAATACTTTGCTAACTATACTTTCTACAAAACATTAAAAATTTTGCCGAAAACTTTAACGGCTTACTCTTTAACTTGAACCTTAAAAACTATAAATACCACAAGTGGTTATAATTGAAATATCAAAGAGAAAAAAAAAATTTACAGAAAAGTTCAGTCCGCGTGTAAAAATTAGTTGTCAAATTCGACAAAACAGAAATGTGAGAGTATTTACTTCCCCCAGTTTATTTCACACAAAACTATTTAGAACACCTACAAGTCGTAATCTTGACTAACAAAAATAACGATTTTACGTTGAGGACAACATTTAATGAGCAAACGTCCAAAGAAGAAGCTGTTATCAATCCATAATATTAAACTTTTTGTTCTGTCTAATGCAGATCTCATACAAACTCCTAGTGGGGCCCCTCCCAAAGCTGCGAAAGCATAGAGTGGCTGCTTTCTTCGCTTTATGGTTAATCTGGCTCTGACTATTAGTAAGGTACCAACATTCTTACTTTACAACTAATAATTAAACTGATATGCGCTTGTCAATTACCAATTTAGGATGAAAGCTGAAAAACTGCTTAAGTTGGACATTATTTTCGCTAGTACAAAAACCACTATGCACTGTAGGATTAATAATAATAAATATTTTATTCTTACCTCGCGGTTTTTCGATCTCTGGT
Organism: Philaenus spumarius; assembly: GCA_018207615.1. NCBI lineage: Eukaryota > Metazoa > Arthropoda > Insecta > Hemiptera > Aphrophoridae > Philaenus > Philaenus spumarius. The sequence goes on along the minus strand of JAGFPH010000281.1, from coordinate 209,000 downwards.
TTAGTGCTCCCATCTAGAAAAGAAAGAAACATTTTAAATTTTGTCTGCTTTGCGTGAAAGTAAGGTATTTTTACAAATTCTTATTTACATTTACTAACGAAAATTTGACTATGTCCTAACTTTTTTAATTCCGTACTGTTACACTTATTAACAAGTCTAACTTAATTAATTGGTCTTGCTGTGAATGTTGAACCCATCATACCATTGGACGCTGCTTTACCGTCACCCATGTTCGATAGTTTTGACACTTACTATATTCCATTATAAATTAAACGAGCTACAAAACTTTACTCTTGTCTTATAAATGTTTAATTTAAATGGCCACTATTTTTAAACAAATTATTGAACAGGTTGTTTGTTTATTTTCAAACCAGGTTATTTCATTTGTATTAAGTCCTTTTGATAATGCACATTATATAAGACAAGTCATTAGATATTAAACAAGAGACTATAAATAATGTACAGATTTAATTTTTAAAACTTATAACTATAAAAACATAAAACAACATAATATGTATAAATACAAAATAATATTAATTGAATTAAGTGGCTGTCATATCCTTTTCTACTTTTAAACATTAAAAAATTAAATTATTTAAAACAATCCAAACATCATAAAAGATTTGTAAATTAAATACACTTTTACAATACATTAAAAAAACAAATACAGTAAAAATTACATAAATGACAAGGGTTCTCAGCAGAAAACCGCACCCAACTACAAAATAGAGAGTCAATGCAGAAACTCCTTCACAGAGTAAAAAGATCCAGACAACAATTTAGTTGTCTAAGGCTGTTTTTAAAAGTTATGTAATTTTGTAAACTTTTAATACTTTGGGGAAGCTTTTTTCATGTTTTCCATTGCTTATATAGAACTGCAAAACTAAGTATATTAGATCACAATATTTTTAACCTAGAACAAATTTAATAAAACCAGTAAAAGGTTCTTAAGCACTCAAAAATATCAAAACTTTCATAACTTTTTTATGAACAATAGCAAAAACTGCAGACAAGGTGTAAGTTAAATTGTCTTAGCTTCAGGCCAACGTGCATTATAAGACAAACCCACAAATAAAGAAAACCTTCTCCATTATACAGAACTGTTTTAAGATGCCAGAAGAATAACACACGGTTTGATTCTCAGTATGTTTTGTAGGCCTATTAAAAAAAGAAACTAATATGTTTTGTTTGTTTGAATACTTTCAAATATTAAAGTTACAAATTATAAATTTAATTTGAATATTACCATACGCATCATCCTCATCCTCCACCAGTGATGGCACCTCAACACTCACAAACACTCCATACTTCTTCTCCATTTCAGCCACATTGTATGATCCACGAGGAAAACAGCATAGCGCTAGAAACATAAACACAATAAATCATTGGTCAGATTCGTCGAGCTGTTGTGATTTAATTTAAAATGTAACTACAAGGAAAATAAAAATAATGTAGTAATTACCATATTTTACTGGTAGATTATTAGCAGACCTATAATTGATTTCAACCTATAGGCCTATTAACAAACTAGGTCAAATAATGAAGACTCACAAGGCCAACTTTTTTCAAAAGGAATAAGTGTGCTTCAATTTGTAGAAAGAATAAACAATATGGCAGTCTAACATCATTTTCCGATATAATAGTTATAAAAGCAGAAGCGTTATGTATTCATTTAATTAATAATTAATGGTGGATTCACGACAACATTGAATTTGAGGAAATTGAAAGACAGATGAACTGGCAAAAAAGAAAATTCAGACTTTTTCGTGACATAGCATGCAAAAACAAGTTTAGAAAGGTAGGAAGACTCAGAAACACTCAGTTTTAGTTGTATGGGCTGAAGACTCATGGAAGTTAATAATTTTTTAAATCCAAGAACTAGAAAAAAAAGGAATACAAAAATTTGATATCAGAAAAATAACACCTCAACCATTTGTAGGTTTATGTAAAATAGAACGAATTTAGTCTTCCAAAAGAGTTTTTTTTGTATTTTTAGAATATCAGAGTAGAAAGTATACACCCATCCATCAAGAACTGAAATCTATGATCATTGATTGCAAATTTGTCAAACAGTATTGGTAAGATAAAATAATGATTTTTCATTAAATCTGTTGGAGGTAAGGCACACAAATATGAAATGCAGACTGTGAGATTAACACATAGTACTGCGGAGCATCTACTATTGAAAGAAGATTGTCAATCTTCAGCCACAGAAAAGAGGAAGGTGATGTAACGAGGCAGGTACCACATCTGATAAAGGATACTCATCTAATCTAGCTGTATGGAAATAGAAAGTACAAAGTTCTATCAACTGAAGTGTCTTGAAGAAATACCATGTCTAAGATAATAATTTTTTAAAACCAAAGAATTAGAAAAGTAGGATATAAAATTGTTTTTTTAGAAAGAAAATAACACCACTAGTTGTAAGCCTAAACAAAAATTATGGAGTACACATAATCACTTGCTTGAGGCTTCAGACGAAGAGTTTTTTGTACCTTTAGGATAGCAGAATATACGTATTGCCTGAAGTACCTACACAAATTAATCAAGAACTTCAGACTATGATCATTGATTTGTATTTAAATACATAAACAGTAGTTAAATTATTATGGTAGGATTAGGTCTTCCTTTTGGAGTATATACCCATATGCCTATAGGTAATCACACAAATAGGCTATATTGAAAATTGTTTTGAATAAAATGTACACAAATAGGCCTACTAATATGTGGAGCAACATTGTAAATATCTTTTAAATGGTAGAACTGAAATAAGTTTACTTATTGCTTTCAATTACCAAGAATTACTTTTGTTCTCATTGAACCATAGGTACATGATTTCAAAATAATTTCAAAAGAGTTATGCAAATATCTTAATAATTAAACAAATTTTTTGGAGGTTTTACAGTCAGCAAAAAGTTGAAATAATGATATTTAAGTAAGAGAACTAATATGAAAATTCAATATGTTTAATGTAATTACAAAAATCAACTTAAACACTCACAGCCTACTGTTTTCCTCAAACGCTTTGCAAATCGGTTAAACTTTCCCATAATTGTCAACTTGACTCGAACAAAGTATTGGAAAAATGATTTCAAATTTCCATAACAACAGAAATAAAATTTTTCATTGTTACAAATTTCTTAAAGTTCTTTATATTATTATTGTTGTTTTAGATTTTAATAATTATAACCAAATACAATCTATTTATTATTTTTGTCTTTTTACTACAGTAGAATCTTGGAAAGTTGGATCAACTTGGACCAGAGCGGGTACTGATTAAAGGAAATCTTGGTTAACCAGAGATTGTGGGAAAAACAATAAAATATAACATCATATTATAGAAAATCTCCTTATGAACTGTACTGTTATAATAACAGTAGGCCTACCTACCTAGTTCAAATAAACACATTTACACAAGAAAAATATACTTCTTACTGTAACAAAAGTATAATGTATGTTAATTCTACAAATAGGAAACAAGTTTTTTTAAGGCTCTGCTGTCTTGTACCACTTACTCTAATTTTGTCGCTATAATGTTTTAGTTTGCAACATCTGGTAAAATAAATCAGATTCATAGGCATTATATAAACCTGATCTGCTGCAAGTTTTTTTAAATAAACTCTTTAAACTCATTTTGGAATTTTAGCCATATTACTATTGTCAGACAAACCTTCTCCTTAAAGTGATTATAAATTGACTCCTTACCGCTTCTTCCATCTATCCAACCATCCTTGGCTGGTTGTTTTCATTTTGCAAATTTTTGTTTGAACTGTTTGTTGAACAGACTTTCTGGTGAATATGGGGCTTGACAAATCGTGTTTTCTTTCACTGCAAAACCAAACAAATAATGCTTCATCTAACGTTTTTAGCTTTACAAAAACTACCTAAACTGTTTTTGAAATTTATCAATGTTGTACAAAATTTGTTTAATTGCATCTAGTAAATCCTTGCTTTTGGGGGAATAATCTTTTACCTGTGCAATTCTAATATGGGCAAATGAAATTTGATCGAAAACACTTTCATAAGTTATAAAAATTAAAAAACCTATGCATTCTCATATGAGAAAACTGGTATATTTCGCAAAATTTCGACTTTAGATTTGTATTTTATGGTCTCCTTCTTGTATTTTCATTTTTCATCAGGGAAACTCCACAAATATAAAGTTTCTCATACTCATTTTAATGTAAAAGCCAACAAATATAAAAGCAATTTATAGAATTAAACCTTTTTTAAAAAGCTGAAATATCTGGCTTCTTGAATTTGAAAATATTGAAGATCTCTTTTGTGCGCCTATTTAGTTGCAACGTGATGGTTTTTCTCGTCGCTGGTTTTATTTAGTTGAAAGTAGATACAATCCCTTAGCTGAAATCACTAAATGTTATAAATATAATGTATTGATATAAATAATGGTGGGAGCATTGGCCTGTTCATAAAATATTTTTTTGAAATTCATGCTGGTAAACCCAAAAATTGACTTCGCCAAACCTAATTTCCTAGTTTTTGAAGCTTGGACAATAAAGTGTATGGTTGAAGAAAACATTAAGTTGTGCATAACCTAATTTCTTTGTAAATATTAATGTATTTAGTTATCGAGATGTATTTTTAGTTTTTCATGTCTGTATGGTTTTGCATTATGTTAGTGCTGTTATTATGTATGTAGGAATAAATTTTTATTATTATTTGCACAAATTAAAAACTATGAACACATACTTAAGTATCATTCTAAGTTGACGCTTGCATTTCACTTTTTACTTTAAAAAAATATTTAACAAACTATATTATATACCCTGCATCTGAGGAGGTAACTTAATAGCTGAAAAAAAAACAGTTTTGTTTCAATAATTGTGTTTTATTTATTTTGTTCCGATTACTGTTATAAGTTAATATATTGTTACAACTTACTATCGTCAGTAGTCACTTGTTGTATTTTAAAAACCGACGGCCGTTTCGGCTATTTAGACATTCTCAAGTTATTGGAGAACATCCTCTGTTGCCATGGAACACTTAACAAGTTCAAAAACATTTAAATAAATTACACGAAAACACATTCAATGAAACCATGTCCAGTGAGCCGACTGTCTCACACTGAACGATTGCTTACCTATGTGAAATATGGAAACTGGTTTGTTATTTGGAAAGACAGTAAGATAAGATTTATTTTATGTTTCTGTTATTATTGTATCATATAATGTGTTTGATTCAAACAGTAGTTTCTCGGTGCATTATATCCGGATTAGTTTTCAACATTTTATATATTTCGTATTGTTCCAGCGCATTCATAAGTTTTCCTTTTTTGCAATGGTGTAGTATTTTTAAGATGTCATCAATTGCTGTGTAGTAATGATTATTTAAAATAAGGTGTTCGGTGTATTTCGATTAAATTTTTTTATCACGTAGCATTTGTTTGGGTGTCAGGATGTGTTCGTTGAACCTTTTTCTAAAACATCTGCCCGTTTGTCCAAATTATTTCATTAAGCTAATGTAAACCCATTGTAAACCCCTGAGCTATCAAATTTATCACCTTTAAAGTTAATGGTGTTATTAATAAAGTTATTTGTGTTTATGATGCTGTGTAAATTGTTCTAGTTTTGAAAGCGATGGTAAACCCTTGTTTGAGGAAAAAATTGTCTATATTGTATGCTAAATCTTTGTGATATTGTAAAACGATATATTTGCTTTCGGATTTAGTCTTGGGCCTTTAGATTTTTTCTTTTGTTGTTAAATATTTTGTCTACAATGGATGGTGAATGTCCATTTTTGGTGGCAATATGTTTGTTGTATTAAATTCTTCTTGTATCATAGGTATATTGCAGAGTCTGTGAATAAAACTATTTATTATGCTGCCATTTTACGAGAAAATGGAAGGTTAGAGGAGGCGTAAATTGTATGGTCGGTGTGAGTAGGTTTCCTGCATTATGTTTAAATTATGGTTGAAATTCAATATTGGTATGCTTAGATCAAGAAAATGAATACGGTCATTGTTTTACATTTCGGTTGTGAATTTAAAATTTGTATTTATGTTATTTAGCCATGCAAAAATTTTCTGCGAAATGCCTTGGTACAAAACGATTATGTCGTCTACATAGCAGTGATAGTAGATGTTTTTTTAATGTTTGTTGTATTGTTGATGATATTATTGTTTTCTATATTGTTTAAAATACTTCTCCCATGATGCTTGATGAAGGGCATCAAATCACTAATCCGTTGCTTTGGCTGTAATAGTTTTTGTTGAACTGAAAGTAGTTCTGGGATAAACAAATATTAAATAAATTAGACAGTTCATGGTTTTGAGCAATTAATTGAGAGACTCCCTCACGGTGCCGGTTTTGACCTGAATGCATTGTTATTGTTTTTAAAAATCTCTTTGAAACCGATAAGAGTGTACCCGGACATTGCAGCCGATTTAAATTTAGTGCCTTATGCCAAGCAGGTGCGAACATAGGAATTTGGGGGGTGGGGTGGGGGGTGGAATAAAGGGAGGGGGGTCCGGGGATTTTTTTTTGAAATTAAGAACTTAAAAGTGTGTTTAAATTACAGACTTAAATTACTTTAAAACCTAGTAATTTGGTGCAAATGTTTTACTTAAGCTCCAATTTTTTAAATCGTTACTGAGACATTAAAATAAATAATTAGGCTGTTACAGAGGGAATAATACTAATAAGCCGTGTAAAACATACAATATTACAGTATTATATTTATTTATTGGGAAAAGAAAACGCAATATGGTTTAGTAATATATATATAACTATGGTTTTAAACTATACAAATATTGACTATAAGTATAAAAATATTCAATGCTAAAAATAAACTGAAGATAAATATAAGTGGAATTAATTGTGTTACAGAACTAAGATTGTTAATTAATTGTGCACTTTAAAATAGTTACAAAATAAAATCCAGTCGCCTTGATTTATTTTTGGCAAGATTATTTAGCACCTCTTCTGGATCTACCGGAACATCTCTGTGAGTTGACATTAATGCTAAGCCATTCAACCTATCTTGACCTGTGGCATACCTCATGTAGGATTTCACTCTTCTTAGAGTTTAGAACGAACGCTTACATGTTGCGGTTGTAACTGGAATCGTGGCACCAATTTTCTAAATCTTGTGTAAAGAAGGGAAAATGTGTTTACTACATTCATTCAAGCAAGAAATAAAATATTTTGGTTGATTGATCCTGCATTCTAGCCATTTTCTTCACCACATAACTAACTCCGTTTCAAAGCGGCCACTACTACTGGCGCGATGTGAACAGATTATTCGCTTTTTTGCTAGACCCTAGTGCTGCCAAATGCCAAACACGCTACATAGTTATACGAAAAAAATGAACGTGACAAGTAGAATCATATTGCTTTAATGTATACTTGTTGTTGGAGTTAAATTAAATTATTATAATTGGAAATGCTCATTGATTGAATGGTATACCTTTATACCTATGATGAGCGCAACATTTTTATATCAGTAATCTGACTGCTTTATGTTTTTTTTACAAAACAAAATTTCGGGGTGATGCATCCCCTATATCCCCCCCCTGGGTTCGCCCCTGATGCCAAGGAACCTTTGAGTTTGTGCCTGTCTAGGCACTCGGATTTTCTCTAGCTTTCATAAAGAAGCACTCATCCTTTTTATCCCAAGCAAACAGTTCAGCTCCTTGGTGGAGGAACTTTACTATCGGTCCCAAGGTTATAGTGAAGCCTTGCACAGCTATTTAGCTTCAGCAAGAGGCTGAGCAGCTATTAAATTTGCCAAAAAAAGACCAAACAGGAGGTTACGGGCGACATTTTGGGGATTTTCCCCTGTAGCTTGCAACTGTTTAGTTTTTGCTAATAAACCTGATAACTATGCGGAATTGGATCGTCTGTGTGCTCACGTGAATAACGTGGCGTTCACGGACCAACAAAGGGCACCGCCACAAAGACCCGACCAGGGAAATCTTTTAGTTGCAAGGTGGGCAGCACCATGTTTATTCTGCTACAATTTGTAGTCAGCCAGGGCACAGAAACCCAGAATGTCGAAACCGGACCCAAAGGGGACCCTCTTTTCCAAAAAATGAGGGCGGTTTGGGAACTAGTTTGGAATCCAAAACCGAAATTTCCTAATGCACTCAACAGTTTTTTGTATGACCCTTTGTTTGTTCTGTGGCGAATGCAAATCTCAAAGTTATTTCCTGTGACAAATATATTGTGGTGTTTGAAGTTGTTTTAGTGCGGCCAACTTCGCCTATTTTGTATTACGTGTTCAGATTATATATGTAATTTCAAGACTTGTTTAGTTCTGTTGTTTTTTGATAAACCGAACTGTTTTTGAATAAATTGAATTGATGTTTAGATTTTTGAATGGTTCAAGTAAACTTTAATATTTTAAAATAACAAATATTAAATATTTTACTATGTACTGTGTTTAGTAAATGTTTGACCACCAAAACTTTATGGCGATTTACACAAGATTTATTATTTTAAAATAACAATATGTAGTACATAAACGTAATGGGTGTAAAAATATTCCAGTATCAAACAACAGTACTCCGGGAGTGGCAGCGCGGCACCGCCTCGCGCTCATTTAAAAACGATTTCTTAATGATGTAATCATTTTATTACAAATCGGTGAATTGAAAAGTTTAGATCAATTCATTGGCTACAAATTTCCCGCTGGAAATTTGTTTGTAACCCAAAAATAAAAATTTCCTCGCTTAGTAACTTTTCCAAGTCAGTCAGTGATAATTCTCAAATATTTTCAATTATTAAAATTCGAAATACCTGTTAAAATAAAAGTTTTTATACTGTCAGAATCCGTACTTTATGTATATTAAGAATATGTAAGTTTTATTTTACTGAAGCTTTTCTGTCGAGTTACAACAGCGAGTAAATGACAGCGTGCACAAGGAGTTCGCTGCTGTAGTCTTCGCAGTTGACATTGCAGGAACGTCAGAGCTGCGCTCAGATGGGTCTGGCGGCACTGCGCCGAGATCAAAGAAACGGTATAGCCCTTGTTATAGAGCTCTGGAATAACAATGGTAAAATTCTATGGAATTGTAACTACTTAATTTGCCAACCGTTTTGTGATGATTAATCCGGTAATCGATACAATAATTCGATTCTTGGGGATACAGCCAGTAAAAAGTTATTCGATAACGGTGCCAGAATAGTTGCAGCTTAGCTGGGATCGTTCCAGGGGTCTAAGTGATTTTAATAACGGTGTCTAAGTAGATGGTTGTGTGGTAGTTGTGCAGAGAGTGCGTGTGTAGGTGTTGGTTGGTGTAAGGCTCAGTTAGTTGTATTAAGTCGACAAGGACTAATACAGACTTATTTTCATCATCGCCTTTTTTGGTGTTGTTTTCCCTAAACGTCGTAGCTGGTGAGGGTTGAGCTTACCGTGTCGGATAGGAAATAATAGAATATCTATGGTTCGGGTTGACAGAAAACTATTTAATTTTTAGAAATATCTACTTACAACTATTTAGTTTAGGCCTCCGAACCGTCTTTCAAATGCAGCTCAAGGTAGGCCGAATTTAGTGTCGGTTTAGAAAAATATTTAAATAGCTCGTTCGATGCAAGCTTACGAACCGTCTTTCGAATTCAGTTCACGGTAAGCTAGGTTTCGAATCGATCTAAAGAAATATTTAGTTTAGGCCTACGAACCGTCTTTCGAATGCAGTTCAAGGTAGGTTAAGTTTAGTGTCGGTTTAGAAAAATATTTAAATAGAACGTTCGATGCAAGCTTACGAACCGTCTTTCGAATTCAGTTCAAGGTAAGCTAGGTTTCGAATCGATCCATATAAATATTTAGTTTAGGCCTACGAACCGTCTTTCGAATGCAGTTCAAGGTAGGCTGAATTTAGTGTCGGTTTAGAAAAATATTTAAATAGAACGTTCGATGCAGGCTTACGAACCGTCTTTCGAATTCAGTTCAAGGTAAGCCAGGTTTCGAATCGATCTATAGAAATATTTCGTTTAGGCCTACGAACCGTCTTTCGAATGCAGTTCAAGGTAGGCTAAGTTTAGCGTCGGTTTAGAAAAATATTTAAATAGAACGTTCGATGCAAGCTTACGAACCGTCTTTCGAATTCAGTTCAAGGTAAGCTAGGTTTCGAATCGATCTAAAGAAATATTTAGTTTAGGCCTACGAACCGTCTTTCGAATGTAGTTCAAGGTAGGCTAGGTTTAGTGTCGGTTTAGAAAAATATTTAACTAGAACGTTCGATGCAAGCTTACGAACCGTCTTTCGAATTCAGTTCAAGGTAAGCTAGGTTTCG
>JAGFPH010000281.1:141462-175120 GCA_018207615.1 Philaenus spumarius | reverse complement strand
TAAATGGTACCGGCACCCACTGGGTGTGCTATAAGAAACGGGGAGACAGCGTCGAGTACTTTGATAGTTTCGGAAATCTTAGGCCTCCAATCGAGTTGACAAGTTATTTCGGTCCAAACGCTTCAGTTCACTATAATTACAGGCAACATCAGTCGGGCGACTCAGTCGTTTGCGGTCATTTGTGCTTAAAGTTTCTATCACAATGAGTATCGTGTTGTCCGGTAACAGTTCCACACTCTTGTCCGATTTTTTTCCGCCACTTGAACTCGGCGGAGAGTGGGAAATTGGTCTTATAGATCTTGCCACATACAACTCTATTCCAAACGTAATAGAAGGCGTGAATAACCGACTTAAAATCAAATTAAATGAAACAAATTATGTAGACGTACGTATACCTACAGGCTCGTACGAAATCGAAGACATGGAAAAGTTTATTGTAAACGAACTAGAACCGAAAGGAATTACATTTTCACTGAAACCCAATAACAACACGTTAAAAGCAGAAGTTAAATGTTCGAAAGATATTTGTTTGGAGGACGGTTCCATCGGTCAATTACTAGGTTTTAAAAATGGTACATTGACGGCTAATAAAAAACATGTGTCTAATACGCCTGTCAACATTATCAGAGTGAGTATGATTCGCGTAGAATGCAATATCGCGGCCGGTTCATTTCAAAACGGTATCGAATCCCACATTATGCACGAGTTTTACCCCCAAGTCCCCCCGGGCTACAAGATTGTGGAAACGCCGTCAAATATAATATATTTACCCGTCAGGGTGAAAACTGTTCATAATGTGACTGTGAGTCTGAGGGATCAGAACGGAGAGTTGATTGATTTTAGAGGCGAGGCAATTTCAGTGCGGCTGCATTTAAGACGCCAGAATGGGACTCGTATTTAACGAACGTCAATATAAACCGGTGGTCAGTACGCGTCAAAACTCGCTGGGGTTAACACCGCGAAACATTCGTTTCCTGAGATCGCTTGGATTCAAAATCAATAATGGAGCTGTTGGCAATCGATAGTGCTGCCGAGTACAATGACATCATCACCGGTATGGAATATCATTCGCATAGGCCTTACGCGTCAGCCACTTATGGTAATAACGACGAAATCCGTATACCTATTAATCAACAGGACGTGATTACGGCACCGTTTGAAAGTTTACTGTACATCAAAGGTACAATAAGCGGAAAAACGGCTGCTAATGTCGATGCACCCGTAAAGTTGGTGAATAATGCGGTAGCCTTTTTGTTTGACGACATCCGATATGAAATCGCCGCAAACGAAGTGGACAGAACGAGAAACGTCGGAATTGCAAGTACAATAAAGAACCTCTTGTCTCTGCGGGAAATTGAAAAGAATAAACTCGCGAACGCCGGTTGGCTGGGAGTCGGTGAAACACACGAATCGACGACATTTACAATCTCCGTATCTTTGAAAATGTTTATGGGCTTTTTCGAAGACTACAAGAGAATTGTGGTGAACGTAAAACAGGAACTCGTACTTTTACGCTCTTCGTCCGACTTGAACGCGATAATTAGCACTGACGCTACTTCCGTAGATTTGAAAATAACCAGCATACAATGGAGAGTTCCCCATCTCACTGTGACCGATGCTTATCGGTTAAAAATTTTAAAAATGATCGAACGCGATGCTCCCGTTCACGTCCCTTTTAGAAGCTGGGAGATTCACGAATTCCCTACACTTCCGCCGTCGCAACAGATTTCCTGGACCGTAAAAACTTCTAACCAGATGGAAAAACCGCGTTACGTTATTGTAGCTTTTCAAAAAGATAGGAAGATTCAAATTAAAAAAGACGCTTCCTTGTTTGACCGCAGTGGAGTGGAAAATGTAAAACTTTACTTAAATTCACAGTATTTTCCCTACGATAGTATCCACGGGGACGTTTCGACCATGTACGAGATGTACTCTAGGTTTCAACAGTCTTACTATCTACGTGAGTCGTCTCCTTGCATGGATCTCGCCTCGTTCAAGGACAAAGCCCCGATTTTTGTGATTGACTGTTCGAAACAGAACGATTCTATAAAATCAGGTCCTGTTGACGTCAGACTTGAGATAGAAACCTCTTCCAATTTTGACGATAAAACCACGGCCTACTGTCTCATTCTACACGATACACATATAGTGTACAATCTTCTTTCCGGTACGGTTAAGAAGATGGTCTAGGCTCAGTCGTGATCGAGAAGCCGAAGAAGATGGACGTGGAGACCAAGTATCCGCCTAACCTGCCTCTGGGCATCTTTTTGAAATCCGTACATTTCTTAAACGCCGAGTGCACAAAATTTGTAGCGACAGGTTTATTTCAGCATACGGGCTACGGCATCGGACTATTGCTTCGTGCGGATAAAAAATTTGTTTTCTTTTCCCACGAATTGTTTAACGAAATACTCGTTCATATTGAAAATGTAACAACAGCTGTAGCGACTAAGGAGGAGTACCTTTTCAAATTGACTACCGGTGATTTTAAAGTGCATAGCGTGTTTGGTAAACGATACGTTATACTATATGATGGGGAGCATTCGTTGCCCTTAAACACTACAGAGTGGGAGCTGTTTGTAGACAGTATTCCGTTAGTGACGCGTCGTATTAAAGAACTATTTTATATCGAGGGTGACTTACGCGATTACATCAGTGAGTGTTTGACCAACGACGAACTCGTTTCTAGCACACTCCCTGAAGCGGACAAACTGTACGATGAAATCGTCCTGTTTAAAAAATATGCAGGCAGTGGTTGAATTTCACGGTTTCCGAGATAACGAAAACAGATATATAGTCAAAGAGTTTGCTATAGTTTGTGATGACTTTGAAAGCGTCATTGTTTTCAAACCACCCTATAAATTTGACCTACTGAATGCTAAAGCTCGGAGATCGGTGCGTTATTTGCAAAAGCACTATCATCTTCTCAAATGGGATGATGGTAGTGTCCCGTATGACGAGGAAACTATACGTTCTTTGTGCGAACCGTTCTCCACAATTTTCACAAAAGGATTGGAAAAAGCTCAGTTTTTGAGAAAATTTCATCCTCGTGTGAAGGAATTGCCAGAGGAAGAAAAATACTCCTACTGTACAGAAATTAAATGTATATTACCACAACACTTTCAATACGATAGTAAATGCGCATTAAAAAGTGCTAAATATTTTTACAATTTATTCCTTACTTAGTGTGTGTGTGCGTGTGTGTGTGTGTGTGTGTGTGTCTGTGCGTGTGTATGTACAATGGTCACTGGCGCAGGGTTAAGTCCCTCGTAAACCTAAAAGGTCACTGGCGCAGGGTTAAGTCCCTCGTAAACCTAAAAGGTCACTGGCGCAGGGTTAAGTCCCTCGTAAACCTAAGTGTGTACGATATGGTGCGGCCGTAAACCTATAAGGTCACTGGCGAGAAGTTAAGTCTTCCGTAAACCAAAGTGAGTAAGGAACAAATTGTAGAAAAACAAAAAAAAATAAAAAAACAAAATTTAAAAATATATTGGGAGGCTACATTTTTGTAATGGAGTGGTAGTCACCGGAAGTAGCGATGGTTGGGGCTACTTCCTTAAGGGGTGAACCTTCAGTTCACTCCGGATTGTAATGCGGGCCACGGGCTTCCCCCGTGCGACGGTTCCAACCCCGTATAACGCAGAGGACAATTACCCCCAGAGCTGACGGAGTATTCTCCATTCTCTACTCGACTTTCGACGAGTAATGACTTGAGTGTCGCAATAAAAAAAAGAGAGAGAGTAATAATGTCAAGTTCGAAACGTAGGGTTCATTTTAGAGACGAGATGAATACTATATTCTATATAATCGATGATTCCGATCAAAGAGACGCGAGAAATGGTTGTTGTTGGATGCGAGAAGCCGCCGAAAGGTTGCGACGAAGGGGGAATAAAAACATTAAATGCGAAAACTATGATGACGAATCCGATGATGGTGACAATTTGAATAACGAGTTAGGCGCAGAGGACAATCGTAAATAAGACGGAGATGACTCTGTCATCTCCATTCTCTACCTGGCTTCTGACGAGTAAACATGGGTATTGACGCAAGTGTCTCAATTCGTTTCTACAAAGATAATACATTAATTGAAAAAGTTTATTTAGATTGTTATGAATTTACAAAATGCTCGGAGGTATTCGATGTGAGCGATACGGATAGTATCAAAGTTACATTTAGTACTGAATACGATTCCGGCTCTTCTCAATCCAGAAGCGACTACTCTGAAGACGTCCCCTTAGAGGACGATCCGTCGGACACTGTCGAAGCGAGAATGGAGAAGATAGCTCAAAATGAAAAATTGATCGCGGCTTTTGAAGAAAGGATGCGGGCGAATAAAAAAATGAAATGCGAAGGCGAATCCGATTGCGACGAAGGGCGAATAAAAAAAATGAAATGCGAAGCCGAATCCGATGATGACAATTCGAATAACGAGTTAGACGCAGAGGACAAGGCGAGCGACTCTGAAGACACTGCTCTTAGGTCACTGGCGAGAAGTTAAGTCTTCCGTAAACCAAAGGGAGTAAGGAGTAGAAAAATTGATAAATTAATATTTTGGGAGGCTACATTTTTGTAATGGAGTGGTAGTCACCGGAAGTAGCGATGGTTTGGGGCTACTTCCTTAAGGGGTGAACCTTCCGTTCACCCCGGATTGTAATGTGGGCCAGGATTACGGCTTAACCGTAATCGTGTGACGGTTCCAACCCCGTGAAAACACAGAGGACAATTATAAATTAGACGGAAATCAGAGTATTCTTTCATTCTCTATCAAGCTTCTGATCGGAAGCCATGGCTTCCTATTGTTGCGAGTTGAAGTGTTTCGTTTCACCCCGTACAGTAGTCGACGGAATCGCTTGCAAAATCTGTCGATGTTTTTCGTATTGTCGCTGTAAATGCATAACAGCTCAGAAGAAAACTACGAAATTGACCATTTATAAGACGAACTTTGAAGGTTATACATGCTGCACGAACATTTGTCATCGCTTCACCGAGGATCAGTTGTTCAACTGTCATTACTGTTTACGTACAGGCTTTATGCCGAGACTGTGCACTTGTGTTTTAAGAGACTGTAAATTTCGTAAATATTGGTGGGAAGAAGCATAAATGAGAGAACAACTGTAGTGTCTATACCTTTCAACTTCGCTGACTTTTTTACGAAACAACCGGATAGAAGTGTCTGAAACTTTCACTTTGCGCTGCTTGCAACAGATTGCGTCATTGAACTCAAGGTTTCACTGCGAAGCAGTATAAAAGATCCAACGAACGAGTGGGTACTTCAGTCTCTGTCTACAGTTACATCATGGTGCCTCGACGAATCAGTAAGACTCCTAAGAGGACGACAAGAAGCCAGAAGGCGTTTGAATCTTTTTTAACGAGGGCGATTGAACAGTTGTCTAGGTAAGTACCAAATTTGTCAATAAACCGTTCTAAATCAATTTACAATATATCTGATTTTGTTTTGCAACTAGAGTTACGTCGCCACGAGTGACATCATTGCTTCACTTGAACTAAATTCTCAAAGCTTCGGCTTGCTTGTTTCTGTATTCTTATAGTTAATTTTTTATTCCGAAATATTTGTTGAAAAACACATACAATTTATTTTCGTTCCCTAACGAGATTTGTTGTTGTTTTCAGTGATATTCGCGAAAGCTGCGAGAACATCAGAGCCCGCGGATACACTGCATTATCTATAGTTTTGGCGTCGGAGGTCGTGGGGCTCACACAATCGGGGCTTTCAGCATCATCTTCAAATTCTGCTCCGCTCAGGAAAAGATGGAGTCATTTGTGGTGGCCTAAAGTTAGAAACTTGCCTGCCGTTGCACCACCGTCGACTCCCCCACCACCACCACCTAGTATAGAAGAAGAAGAAGAAGAACTGCTGCATTCACCCGAGCCTTCCACTGCGTCGATAACCGCTATGATGTCGCGTGAGGGGGTTTCACTCTCCCAGGAAGAGTGGAATTTTGCAGAACAACCCATCGAAGAGGGGGCAGCAGCAGCAGCATTAGATTTTACCGAGGAGGAACTTTCCTTCGTTGCAAAATTTGTAAAATAGTTTGCAAATAAAATATGTATTCATAAATGTTGTATACTTATTGTCCTACTGCCCTACTTCCTATAAGTTAGAGATTGCATATTACGTCATCAAGATGGAGTCGCTACCCATTAGGTTAGATTACCACTACCACCACCCAAAAATTGAGCTCAAGGTTTCACAGCGAAGCATATAAGTGATCCAATGAACGAGTAAGTACTTTAGTCTAGAGTTTCATGCGGAAAAAGAGTGTACATCTAATTAGTATAGAATATATATGTTTGATTTTGTTTTTTATTGCATTGGGGTGGTCGTCACCAGACAGGGCGTTGGCTGGGGCTCTGTCTACAGGGGTCTACCCTGTTTTTTAGTTATTACAAAGTGTATAAGTGTATTAGATAAATGGTTTGCGTCAGATGACGACACATTCTGAGTTTTAGTTTAAGTTTAAGGACATCCCCGAAGCCTAACGTACTTCATAGATCACGGCTACTAGGTTTAGGAAAAAACAAAATGTAGGTTAGGAAAATAGCGTTTCCGCCACCACCAACTCCCACCCCCACCCCCACCCCCACCCCACCCCACCCCCACCCCACCCCCACCCCCACCCCACCCCACCACCTTTTTTTCATACACTTTTCAAACCATTTAAATGTCATAAAAATAGGAATAATAAGTGGAAGAAAGGTTGGCTGCAAACAATGATCGGCTGAAAAGTCTACTATAGTACATTATGTATATTTAGACATTTTTACAATAACTGATTCTATTTATTGTGAGCCAATGTAAAAATAGGTGATATGCAATGAGATTTTTATGGTTGTATTTGAGAGAGCAAAAATTTAAGGGCAAGGGTGTTTGATTTATTTTTTATCGTAATAAATTACCTTGAATTAGTTGTTTTCAGTCTGTACTGCAGATCTAGCTACAACGCTGATTCGCTGAAAACTGTCGGCTTCGTCAGGCTTGTACTAACAATAACACGAGTAACACACAACACTAACGCACACAAAATCAGAGTAAAACTCATCGTTAATAATATAATATAGTAAAAATATTTGTGGCACATTATTTAGGTCGTTCTTTATTATGGTCATATGTAGGTTGTACTTTGTAATTTTATTATAATTCATTTTTTACAGTTTAACGATATTATGAATTCTTAAAAAAAATGTGTGGCAATGACAGATTTAAAAGCTGATAATATCATTATTATTGCATTTGACTAGTTTTAACTTTTGATCTGGCATTGATCAGTCACAAATTATTGATTGGTATTGTAGTTACAGTTTTGGGCCAATGCAATAAAGACATTTTTAAACACAAATGTTAAAGAATAAAGTAATTTTGAATGTAAATTATAAATTCCTAAATAAATGCGGACATAAATTTATTATATTTTGTTGGGCCCACCATTGTATACATTTGATTGAAACAAACACCATACAATGAAAAATAATAATGGTAGTGTTCAGATAAATGTCTACATTTCTTCAGGGTAGGCTCTAAAAGAAATTTGGGCAAACATCCAAGATTACCTAACATGGAACAAGGAAATCTGTGGGATGTCCTATGTAAGAGAGAATGTGTGTAACATTGCCATAAATCTTTGGATTTCATTTGTAGGGTTGATAAAAGTACTTCTATTGTAGTCCAGAACATTGTGATGTAAATCTATAGTGCAATAAATATGACAAGAATATATTTTTGTTTCGTTTTACATGGACGAATGTTTAATAATACTTTGTATGAAGCAAAGTAGGTATGTGCACAAACATTATAACTTTGGACAGAGCCGGCCAGGGGTGGAGGACCAGGTCATTAGAAGCGCCTAAAATTTACTTGATTGTTCATATTAAAAAAAAAGAACAACAGTATAATGATGTGTAGCCTTATATAAAAAGTTGAAAAAATGATTAATATACTTAAGTTGCGTTTGTTCTAGAGATAGTACTACTGACTAAAGATTATTATTTTTATTTTCAAATTAGTAGGATTCACAAAAAGTACCTACATTTATTGTGGTAATAAATTTGCACGCTTGTTATCATATGAAATGTAAATTATATAATTCTTTAAACCATATAAAAACAGAAGAAAATAAAATTATGTTACATCAATAATGAGAATAAGCGACTAAACTCTTAATTGCAACCTGAATTAAATTTTAAATTAAATATACACACATAAACTAAACCTTAATTAAACTTAACATATATCTCTATAAAATCTTTAAGTGTTTACATTTCTAATGATTGCATCAATTCAGAACTTGACTCGCACAGTTTTTGTATTACAGTATAAGATATCCTTAAAAATATCCTTTCAAAACTCTTATTTACCAAAGATTCAAGATTATCGTTTGTAAATGACGACCTTAATAATGTTTCAAGAAGATTAAGTTCCGAAATTAAGGTGTACCACTTTTCTTGTGTAGAAGGTAAATTTGTTTCTACCGGTTGTCTTGGATGGTAAAACAAGCACTCAAACAAGTCATTAATACTAGGTGCCTTAAAATAATCTATTTCTTCACTTAAACATTCACCAAATTCATCCTTATCTGATATGGTTGCAACAACATTTACAGGCGGCACTGCTGAAATAGCTTCCATTTCAGATTCCTCATAAAGTTCATTAGGGAACATAGTGGTACTACTAACAAAGGAGGAATCCGTGGTAGATGTGGTATACTCTTCGACATTATGTTGGATATTGATTGATGTTCCTCTCAAATTGTAGGGGTAGAGTAGAATTTAGTTATTTTGAAACATCGATCTACTGTTTCCTTAACTTTTAACCTTTTATAGGTTGCATCACGGACCTTTCCTCCAGATGGTTGAAGTTTTGTACGAAAAAAATAGTTCCTTGTATTCGGCTATTCGTAAATTTCGTATAGTTGACGAGCCTCTTTATTAGAACTGCTCCTTTTTATTTCCACTAACTATTTTTTCAGTATTAGAGCTAATTTCGTTGTGGCGCAAGTATTTATTCTTCATCAAGAAACTGAAAACCCCATGTGAATATTCCATGTGCGACCTTTTGAGTGATCATTTTTTAAATATTTTTTTAATTTGTATATTTAATGTAAATAGTGGTTTTAGTTGTGTTCCTTATAATATAACTTTCATTTTTATACTTATATTTAACAATATTACCAATAAAAGTATTGATTTTACAAATAATCCCTTTCATTTTGTAAACCACTGTGTGCGACCTTTCGTGTTTCAGAATTAATCTCACCTCTGAAAGGTTAAGCTTATTTCATTTCTTTCTGTTGTTGTTGTTGTTGACACCAATGAATACTTAAATGTTAAGAAGCGCACGTCTTATGGCCTCAATTCTAACAGATTTTACAAACTTGGCGCCCTAAAGATTTGTAGTTGGGCGCGACTCCGAGAGGAAGCGCTGGCAAACCATTTAGCGTGCGGTGGAGAGCGAGAGAGTGTTTCTCCCCTCTCCCTCTCACTCGGTCTACGATTGGCTAGTCAGACTAAAGAAACGAATTTATGTGTTCAAGAGAGATTTTCAAACTTATCTTTGTTGTACATAGAGAAGAAAATACTCAGAGAACATATTGGAACTAACGATATTGAAGAAAAGTTCGCTATGAAGAACAGAAAGTTACAGTTGATATAGACATTTTTATACTTTGACTATGTATTAATATTTCAAAGGAAGTTCATAATAAAAGTAAATATTTAAATTTAAAATGCATCCCTTTTGCTAAATACAATAAGCATTTGTTCTTGAGTTTTCATTTTTTGTCTTCTCTTTCCACCTTTAAATTTAAGAGTAATCCTATACAGTATTGTTAAACTATGTTTTTTATTTTAAGAAAGGTGCAATTACTTAATCAATGTAGGAGATTTTTTTTGTAATCGAAAAAAGGTACTGCGTGCTTTAACGTAAAAAAACAAATATCTATTACTATAAATTTTTCTCAGATTCTTCTTATTTATTAGTGACAATAATGTATAATATTAGAGTTACAAAGATTGGTAGTTTAATATGTTTTTTTAATGTTAATTTATTTATGAAGTGATGTAGTAATTTGATAATTAATTACAATTTTATTCTAACTTTATCACTTGACTGATATATATTCCATTTGCTTTGAATAAATTACACTTTTGTATTCTCTTTTCCTATTTATTGTGGCTGTGTAAGCAAAATTTTTAAAGGTAATTTATTTACTAAATGTTAGTATTTTATTCTTAAAATGCTTTTCATGATATTTTTCAAACAATATGTAAGCAATACTTGAGATAATTTTTAAGGTAAAAGAAACATCATCGATAATTTGTACAAACTGTGATTTAGACGAGACGGGTTTATTTATAAGTCCACGAAAGAAAGAAATGTAAGGCGTTTTCTTTATTATTATATTAAAATTGGTTGAACGATGGTCGTATGATTTTGTGCGAGGTCAAGAGCGAGAGAGCGCGAGATACAATGTTTTCTTCCCCTATTTTTCTGGTATGTAACGACCATACAGAGCGAGAGCGACTGAATATGAAAGAAACAGACGGAAAATGAAGCAGAGCTATTTACAGTCAAATGAGAAATTTTGAGACGGCAGGCAATGAATATTTAGGCGTTTAATATTAATTGCTGTATATTCCGTTGAAGTTGTAGGTGGTGTGTATTGGAGCATTTTGTTAGTTTTTGTTTATGATGAGTACTAAAAAAAGTGGAGGGAAAAAGTGTTCTTACATTAATTGTCAGAATTCATCAACCAATGCAGATGTACCTTTTTTCTATTTTCCAGTGAGCGATAAAGAAAGGTAAGAGATAGTGGTTAGATCTAAATAGTTAATTTTTGTTAAAGTGACTGCAAATAACGTATAAACAAATAAAACATTGTTATGGTAATTATTAAGTGGTTCTAGTAATATAGTAATTGAAGAGAAGTTTACAATTTGTACAAAATTTGTACAGTCCAGTTCTATGATTTGTTCTCTACAATTTGGTACAAATAAATTTGATTTTTAATAAAGTATATAATATTCGTAATTCCATTTTCAAAATAGCCTGCTTTAGTAGCGTTTCTTGACGCAGGAACATAAAAACATGTCTTTCTGAAATGTTTTTGAAATTGATATTTATTTTTATGCACTCTATTTAGAACTTTCATTCTAGAACTTCTGAGACCAAAATAAAAGGATACATAACATTTTCAAGTATACAGTTCAATTCTATGTTTTATTCTCTACAATTTGGTATAATATAAATTAATTTTGAGGTAAAAAATATATCGGCCTACTCATTTTCAAAATAGGCCTGTTTTAGTAGCGTTTCTTGTCGCAGGAACATAAAAACATGTATTTTCTGAAAAAAAGTTTTGAATTTGATAATTATGTTTATACTTTTCTATTTATAACTAAATTTGCATATTTTGAAAAATTGCTAAAAAATGTTATCTGCTTTTTATATTGGAATAAAGTTGAATATTTTTCTTCCGTTAGGGCCTATTGAAATTTTTTTTTATCTTGAGAAAATAACTTTTGTAATTTTACATCAATAAATTTTTTAGTTGCTAATATTAATTTTCTGAACCTTTTTCTATATAAAAAAAAGCTGTGGAACACTTTTGAATTGGGTTAGAATTACTATTTTTTACGAGTTTTTAAAATATGCTTGCAAGTGGCCAAAACTCCAAAAAATTTAATACCACCGGTTAGAGGGAGTTTGTTCTACGTCAATCCACTGCAGAGATATTTAAAATGCTAAACACAGTACGTTGTTCAATCTTGCTTATTTCTGAACATATATTGATGAAACTTGGTAATAACGTCATTAGTCCAGATTATATTGTTATTTGCTTAAACCTAAGTATTTTAAGCCCACATGGCAGCAAACCTACGTACTCATAGCACATGTAATTTTATGGCGAATAAATAACATTATACATCTTCCTTATTAATGAACATACGTTGATAACACTTGGTGTAAGGCTTGTAATCATTAAATGCCTGTAATCAATTGATATTTTGATCAAAAATAAAACATTTTGTGAACCCAGTTGCAGCAATCCTATATAGGTTCTCATTTCTAATGTTATTATTATGAGAAATAATTCAAATGCTATCTTGCTTATTTAAAAATATAATATTATGATAAAACTTGTTCAATATTATACAAGCATTGGATATTTCCAATCCCAAATATACAAGCATTGGAAATTCTCCGAGTGCGCAGATTTGCTGCGACTGGGGTATTTTATTTTTAAAGTATTAATCTGATTTAATAAATCCTTATAACATGGACAGTTTTTGGTAAATTATATTTAAAGCATATGCGTACAATACCTCAATGTACATATAAAAATACGAAGAGGTAGGTCATGCCAACAGTAATACACAAACAGTCAACACACAGCAATAACTATACAAGGTCTAGGTGCAATAATAATTCTGGTTTTATTCAGGTTAGATTCAGGTTAGATTCAGATATACTGATCACCTACCATTAGAAATATGTATTTTTTAGGTGCAACTTGTGGATTGTTAATTGTGGCCGAGATGATCTAACAGAATTAGAAGATAAGAAACTTAAACACAGAGTGGTGTGTGCAGTACATTTTAAAAATGAGGCCTTCTCAAACTCATCGAGAAAAAAATTGCTTCAAAACCATCCCAATGCCTTACCAATACCATATTTTGAAGTACAATTAGTCAAGTCCCCCGACTCATTACCTGTAGGTAGTGAAATTAATCATAATTCTGTGTCTACTCCAAAAAATGACCAAGGGAATACAGAAAATATACATAATACTTATATCACCGCATTGGTAAACAACAATGAAAATAAAGAAGCTTGTGAGCAAGAAACATTGCAATAATTTAATGCAGATTTCACATCGTTTACTCACACTCCGATTTCAGAATCAAACCAAACACCACTTCCTCGACACTTCCTCACCACTTCCAAACACCACTTGGGGGTATATATAATAATAATTATTGTAACACATTTTAGGCTTTCCAAAAGCACTTTAAACTGATATAGGTAGGTATACTATTTTTACTTCCAATTGTGATTCAGGCCTATTTTATAATAATTTGACCTGCTCTTAACTAGGCCTATAGCAATAAGTATTCATTGCCTATAGTTTATTATAGTGTAAAATATTTCAAGAGGGAGGAACAAAACATTATTGTTGTATGTTATTAATTCACTATTCATAAAAATTTTGATGTTGATTGGTACTATGTTAAAGATTGACTAAAATCATAGTAAGAATTTTACTGGTTAAGAAAAACTTGTATCTTTTAATTTTAGTACAAGGTTAAAAGAGTTAGAAATATTGTTAATTAAAATTGTTTATTAAAATAAATTATAAACATAATAGTCAAGAAAGTACTTTCAATAGTGGTAAAGTAGTCCAAAACTCACTAATAAACAGTAAACTTCAATTTTTAGTAATGCGATATATTTTAATTATTCAAAGTGTAAACAAACTGTGAACAATTTTTTTACAATTGGGGGGAGGGTTATGACCCTGGTTACGCCTATGGTTAACTGGCAGTATTTTTTTCGATTAAGTGTCCATAGAAAAAAAAACACATGTTTTTATTGTTAAATAGGTCATAAGACCTGTTATAAACTTAAAGAATAGGCTATTTGTTTGTATATTTTAATATGTATTTCAAAAATCTAGTGATCGCTCAATGGTCGAAATTCGACCATAATTCATTACAATTTTTAATTTGAATGTTACTAAGGTTATATTGTCAAAGACTAGACTATACCTGTATAATCACAGATTTCGCCAAGGCTACAAAGTTATTTGCCATCTTTTTCAAATTATATAACATTTAAATAAAAAACAAATTCAAAAAATGAAGATTGAATACTTTTTATATATTTTTTTATACAAATAAAAAACCAGGCGATTAAATAAAATGTTGTCCATTGAACTTGACATACATATTTTTATAATTTAATAAGTGATTCAAAACTTCTGGGAAAACGATTTTTTGATACATTACGATGCATAAATTTAATGGTATGCTGCAGTAAAAGAGAAAGCAATCGGCAACTCGCACGAGGATAGGCTTAACAATGTAGTTTCATGGAGCAGAGTGCTTTGACAATGACTCACTTCAAACAATTTTATAATTTTTTTTACCATTTTATATAATTTTTATATTTGCGTGATGAGAAATAAACTAAAGATTCTGTATTAAATTTTGGATCCGGCTTGCGTTTTACTTTTTGAATTGTATTTTAATTTTCTGAGGAAGATAATTCCAACTTGGTATTTAAAAAATTGTCAATTGTATAACAAATGGAAGGTATTTAAAACAAACGTTTACATACATGGCTGATTGTAATTTAAAGATTATATTTTATTTATTTTTCAGAAATTGCAGTATAAACTAATTATATTTATAAACAGGACTGTCAATATGCGTGTAGCAATAAAACGAGAAACAAAACTATTAATTCATTATTTACAAAGTATTATAAACTCAATACAAATTTAATTTTCCATACACGAAATAGATATATTTACTGACAAAATATATTTGTAGCAATACAAAATATATCATTACTTAATTATTTACAAAGTTATATACGCAATTGCAAATTTAAACTTAAAAGAAAAATAGCCATATTTACAATATCAATTATAAAATAATTACAACAAATTGTGTTCCTGAAAATACATATATAAGTTATATTTAGTTTCTAAACAAACAAAACGCGATTGTGTCTGGGATTGTATATAACGCAATAGCGAAAGTTTTTATTCCCTGTCCTTGTGTGAGTGGGGTAAACCTTTCGTTCAGCCAGCCGCACTCGGCAAGTAATCTAAATATAGTACAAATGAATGCATTATCGTTATACCAATGAGAGGGGAGAAACACTATCTCGCGCTCTCTCACTCTCCAACGCACGCTAAATGGTTTGCCAGCGCTTCCTCTCGGAGTCGCGCCGAACTACAAATCTTTAGGGCGCCAAGTTTGTAAAATCTGTTAGAATTGAGTCCATAAGACGTGCGCTTCTTAACATTTAAGTATTCATTGTTGACACTGTCTTCATTTTCCATTTTGTTTTTACGATTGCAGGCAGTAGAGACAAGCATAAAAACATTGTCTAATTAGAAAAAAATATTAATAGATATTTAAGTTTAGGAAAAGATTATTGGGTAAGATTAAACATTCATATTTTTTATTTGTAAAATGGGACATTTAACATTAACGGTATATAAATATATATAAACAACAAACACATTACAATCATATTTTGTAAATAATACATTAAAAACCAATTAAATGTCTATATTCATATATATTTGCCCTCCTTCCTTCAAAGCAGAACATTAGCCACTTTAAATATCGCAAAGTATATATCTATAAATCGATTAAAACTTTTCTCTCAAATTTTTACTTTATTCAATTAATGGGACTTTAAAGTACAAATATAAGTCTTTATAGTTTTGTATTACGACATATACTGTTAAAAACAAAGTTATTTTGAACATTTACCTTTGTTAATAGATATACAAATAAGAACAAAAATTACAAAGTACATAATAATTACAAAATATTTAAGTAAACAAACTAATATTAGTAAAAAGTAAGGTGTAGAAAATAATTCAAATAAACAGGTAAACGAAAAACCAAACGCATGAACACCACATCATGAGACTAGTTGTGCAACTACAGCAGGAGACTAGTTGTGAAACTACGGTATATCAAATAATAGCAATAATATGATAAATGTTTACCTTATAAGCACACACAAATCAATTAGTGTACATAGTCTACAAAAAAGCAACTTTTCATAATGTTTTTAGATATGGGCTTTTTCATTCAACAGTTGGAAAACTTGTGGAAAAATGTCTAAACTAAACATTGTTTTAAAATTTACATCATTAGCAATGTTTATATTAGTTTTGAGTTCTGTTCTGAGAATGAAACCTTTCAGTGATAGTAAATAAAAAATAAAAAAACATTCGTTTAAGGTTTTGGGTCGTCATCTTGAAACGATACAAAATAGGTCAAAAGTTTCTGTTTCAAAATATTTTCTTCTTAAAGACCTTTTAATGATACGACATTTCTTAACTTACGTTTATATTTGAAATTTCTAACCAACCCCCCCCCCTCCCCATGACATTTTGAGTGCTCTATTTGGACCATTAGTTATTTAGATGTTAAATAGGGAGTGTTCAGTTGAAACCAAGCGTCTAAAACGGATTTAATGAAATAAATAAACTGATAGAGTTTGATTTTTAGAATCATATAGGCCTAATCTCAGAACAAAAGATTATACCAATTACATTACTTTTAGAATTTTTAAGAAGTTTTGTCACAATTTATTCAATGTCGATGTAGTGGATTTGACTAGCATAAAATCACAGCGTTAAATGACGGATAAAAAAGGTGATCTTTTTAATAAAATTCTTTAATTTTTGTATGATTACCACACCCTCTTAAAAGTATCTGCGTAACACGTACTCCCTCGCCACAGCTTACTGGTGAAATTCGTCTTTTTATACAAATGAGAGATGTATAGTAGCCAGACATAGGAATAATCCATCAAAATACCCGAATTTTAAAGATTTTAGAAAGTTACAAAATAGAGAGATAAAAGAGAATAATTTTACTTTAAACTTTTAGAGAAAATTAGAAATGTAGGCATGTACGGTAAGCACTTGTTCCAAGCATGTTGATTTTATTTGTAAAAATAATTTTTCTTCGTCATGACAAATAAGATGATAATTTGTAATAGGCTAAGGTGGGGCTGTTTGCTTGTTGAGTTTACAGTGACAGAAGTAGCATTAAGGCTCCTCAGTGCTCAAAATGTTTTTATCAGCTTGAAACAACTTTGTACAACTAAATTAAGCTTTAAGCCTCAGAGATAAGCAACCTTGACATTTATTCCTTGTCATATTCTCCCTTATATTTTTCAAAATGCTTTATTTTGATGTGCTACGTACTACATAGTTTTAAACATTTCACTTTCCTCGATCCTTCAATTCCACTACCCTGTACATATTTACATTTAATAAATCCTTCACAGTTTCCTGCTACATATTGTGGAACTGCTGTAACTGCCCAGTGCAACTAGAGTTCGACTTTGTTATTGGTCAAATCGAGACTACTCAATTGCTGGATGAACAATTGAAGCATGTGTAATAATTTGTGTTCAGCTTTTCCTGTTTTTAATGTTGTTTATAAGTGTAACCAACCTATGTAAAATGTTTTTAGATAAGTGTTGTTTTGCTTGATGTGGCTTGTATGTTTATTTTTAAGTGAAATTTATCTTTTTAATTTGATGTACATTTCTAAAGTTCTAATCAAGCTTTAGTGTTTATTGATTTAACAAAACACAAAAGTAGTGTTGCTTTTGCTTGTTATTTATATATAATCTATGTTCTTATTGTTTAAATTTTCTTCATTTAGTTAATATCAGTAAGGTAGTATTGTAATACAAGTTATGTATTTAGTTATTGGTCCAGCAGTAGGCTAAAGGCTTCATAGCCTTGTTTGCGCATAAACAAATTCGAAAATTCAATCGAATTCTCTCTCTCACTCTCCTTTTCTTCCTTTCCTTATCTTCCTTTATTTCATGATTATTTTTTTGAATTATTTTTGTTAGAGGCAATCATATTATTTGTACTAATCTGTAACAATGAACTTTTCTCTCTATTTTTAATTATTATAGTTATATACGACGTGTTTTAAAAGACCCCACCTATTATTATTTTTTTTATTAATGGAAATAGGTACTGGACTTTGGGTTGATATAACCTTGCTTTGCTATTCATAACTGTGCATGTTTGTCGACTCCTAATAGTTAATAAGTCCAGTAATTGGGAATTCCAGAGGGCTTAGCTTTACTGTTTTTATACTAATTACTATGTTTTATAACTTAGATTGAGTGATCTACTGGATTAAACCCTTGTAAAAAATAACAAATGTATCATCTTTAACATTTCAATGTTATTCAAATGGGAAAAAATTGTAACTTTGATTGTCCATTGTGTTGGATAGAGTCAACATTCAGACTTGCGCTTTGCGCTAATCTTCTTCTTTTATCAAGGCCTTTAAAATGAGGCGTCACTCAATAGGGTTTCATTTAAATTTTTCGACTTACCCCCAAAATACTCCATTTTTGGGGGAGAGTTTGAAATTTACGATACACCAAAAAACTCCATTTTTGTTCATGTTAACAATCCCCAAAGCAAATCTGTCTATTTCCATTAATACAAAAAAATAATAGGTGGGGGGGGGACTTTTAAGATACCTAGTATATTTTTTATGTAGCCTTGTTTTCATGAATATTGCATTTTGTTATTGATAATATTTTTGTGTGTAAGGGTAGGTGACTAACTATAATTTGTTTTGTCACTATAAGGATTGAAAAATAAACAAATTTTTTTTAAGAGATTATGTAATTTTTTAAATTATCTAGAGAAGATGCAATGCTATATCAATTATAATAATACATTCCAGTGCCCTGAAGGGATATTAAATAATGGGTAGGCAAATATATTGAAAGCGCAAAATGGTGTTAAAATTAATCTATGGTTTAATTAATTAATTACATATGTGCATCAGATGTGTCAATATTCAAGCAAACAAACAATAAACTACATGACTAAACATATGGCGTATATTAAGTAATTTCTCATATCACAAATCATTAATATTTATTGAATCATTATTTTGCAAATTGTACATGATTTGAACAAAATGTATACAGAGAGTTGAATGCATGGGCGCCCATGGGGGGTAGACAGGGAAGTAAGGGATTAAGGGGTACCCTCCCCTCCGGTAAATCTACAGCTACCAAGCAAATTTTATCAAAACTGTTACATTAGTTTACGCTATAAACGGTATATGGGAGAAAGTAAACATAATAATACTTTTTTTAATTTCTTTATTTGGATGGATCAGTGGACATTCAACTTTAAAAAATGCAATAGCAATGTCCTTATTCTGAAATAGACAAAATAAACTAAACATATACACTTTCACTTTACAAGATTTGTCACAGCTATTTATAAGAAAAAGTAAACTCAAATTGCTCGAAACTTGATTTAAATACAATTTTAACATTTGTTTTATTTATTAGTAGAAGTTTATCCTTGTAAAAAATTAAATTCCAATAAATAAATGCGGAAACCATTTTTTTACTTCCCATATATTATTTATGAACTATTTGAAACAAAAACTAATAATCGGTACACTGCGTTTACACACAAATATCACCAAAAAACAATACAACCAACTGAACAAGAGGAACTCACGTTATACCAAAGTGGATGTATTTGAATTTGGTAAAACACGGTTTGAGGGACGGGACACCCTCTCTTCTTCAAGTTAAAAAAACATTCACGTTAGTAGTGGCAAGGTAGTAACTATAAGCTAGCTATAAGAAGTATGAATGTTATTCATGATAAAATAAAGGTGTAACTCGTTCTTACCTGAAAACTGTAAATATTCTGAACCGATGCGATGAAAATTAAAAACTAAGAAACTCTGCTTAGGACGACTCGGATATTGTCAACTAATCAAGGATGTGGAGTACGCTTCTTACTTCCTTTCCCACACAGCATTTAGTCCTGTACCTTTAAGTTGGATTTACAAATGTAGTACTGTGCGCATACTGTACCGCTACTGTGTCGCGACTGTCTTCGACCGTCTCGATTTACACATATGGTACTGTGCTCATACCGAACTGTTGTCGACCGTAGTACTCTTCCGTTCGTTGACGGGAAACGTAGTGTCTATCATCGATCAAGAAGGAGATAACGTAATTGTTGCCTGCTGCTTATATGAAGTACCTAATTCACTGCCGATCTCTGTCCATAAATTAATTGCCTTTTATAAGTTATTGTCATAGTCTCTATGACGAACAAGTAAAATTAATTTCTCTTAATTCATTTCAAAATTTAGCAGGTTGTCACAAATAAACAGAATAATAAATAAACAAATAACGCACAAAATTAAATTTATAAAGTAATTAAAGTAATATAGCACTAACATTAAATGAAATGTTGATTTGTAGCCGAATATCCCCACCCCCGTTTCTAATCTGCTTTTTAGAACGGTCTACGGCAGTTTATGGCAGTTTACAGCAGTCTCGGTCTAGACTGTGGGGTACTGTGGGCCGACCGTGTCGGACTGTCGTCTGTCATGACGTTGAAGAATCGTTTTAGAAGCAGTCGAAGGGAGTACAGTCTGAGCACGGTACGCGCACAGTCCTACATGTGTAAATTGAAAACAGTCTGTCTATGTAATTCTAATGGGTTAGACCATTTTTAATTTGAAACAATCACGACACGGTAGCGGTACAGTACGCGCACGGTATGCGCACACACCGTCAATGAATTCTGAAAGTAGGAATGATCCATATGATCATCTGGAAAACATCAACAGGACATTGATGTTTACCTTCGATGTTAAATAATATCCACCCCCAAAACATCGATATTTTTTAAAAGCAAAACATAATAGGTATTTGTTTATTTAAATACATTGTATTACTGTAATATAAAAATTATTTTTTCAAATTAATTGCCTTAAAAGAAAATCACCTGACTATAATAAAATTATCAAGATACATTTTCCTTTCCAAGAGCTAGGGGGGGGGGGTACAACCCTGCCCCCGGGTATGGGCGTCCATGATGAATATGGCAGACTCAAGTGTGGTCCTGGTGTCCTGTAAAAAGCTATTTGATCAAAAACCTTATTCTCTGGATTCAAATTTTTTCAATCCAAAGTCAGGCCCAGCCTGGAATACCGAGACGAAGCTCTCCTTTGTATCGTTTCAAGATCGCGACCAAAAATGTTAAAAATATGTTTTTTGTATTTTTATTTACTATCTCTGAACGGTTTTATTCTAAACATTGCTAATGGTGTGATCTTTGAAACGATGTTCAGTTTGGACACTTTTCCTCAAGATTTCCAATTGTTAAATTTTGTGGAAATAACCCATATAAAAAAAATCTAATGCAATGTACGCCGAGAATGTGTGGTTTAACATACTGCCAATTAAACCTTAACTCCATAGTAGTGAAATAAAAGCTAACCCTTTCTGAAACTCCAATAATTATTATTGTATATAAAATTTGTTCAAGATTTAGGGCGTAGACTTCGTAAAAACCTAAATTTTGTATTTAATAACTTTTTCATATTTATATTTTTTTCGTTTTTCCTCCTCGATTTTAAACAATTCTTTTCAAACATTTTATTAATTTCATTACTAAAATATTAAAAAATATTTTTAATTGTTGTTAACATTTTTTTACTTTGTTGTAATATAAATGTTATTATTCTTGTGCATAATTTGTAGGCTACAAAACAGTTAATATTTTTTTTTGTTCTATTCGAATGTTAAATATCATACTTTTCTATTTATTTTACCACTTTTGGCGTTATACATAACTTTTATTTTAAGTGTTATTATTTCCAAACAGAGAACTAAAGAGGTATTGAAAATAACATATTTAGTACCACACTGTATTGTTGAATAGCGTATTTTAATTTATATTATACAAGTCACTATTTTCAATTGTACAAATAGGTTACAAGTTATTGCCTCCAAAGTCGTTTGAAATAATATGTCTTCAGGAAATATTCAAGAAACGACATTTAGAATTTCATTAACAATTTAATACTTAGTAATTTTACGTCTAAAATGTGATGCATATCCTTTCTACGTGTTACAACATCTTACAATGTAACCCCAACCTATTTTATTAGTAATCATAGACGCATAAAATATACGTACGGATAGACGTTACATAAAATAACGTATAGCCATTACCTTTTTTTCTTCAACTTCCAAATATTTATCTCCTAAATAATAACCATCTTTTAAAAAAAATCTTAAAATGGTATTTAACTGAACGGAGAGTTGACTTATACGCAATATGGAGTTTTTATAAAGTATCGTAGCCTACACAAAATATGAATGGTTTTATGTTCAAAGTGATCGTTTTAAAATTGAAACTATTTGTAACGAAATAAACAAACCAAACACTTGGTTTTTCTGTTGGTATCACCTTAACAATATTTAAATTAATAAAATATATTACTTTTTAGCAAAATTTAAAAAATATGATACTGAACATTAATAATGATCATTTGGCTGCTTTTTTAATTTAAAAATTATGTTTCAGTAGTTTAAATGCTATTTAATCATTGTAATAAAATAAGTTTAATTTTATTTGTACAAGTTATATTCAATGAGGCCACTTTTCATACGATTAAGAATATTTGAAGAGAAAGTACAAGAGGCTATATAATACAGTTAAAACTGAAGAACAGGTTTAGAGTTTGTAAACATTACATTTCTTAAGAAATAATATAAAAACAGACTTCCAGCAAGAGTAATACTCCGAACAAAGAAAAACATCAATAACAGATGGACTTTGGAGAGGCTGTTTCAATTACGAAACGCTTTTAACACAGCTTTGGCGTTAAGTGGCATGAACTGCATTGACGTTCTAATGTGAATCGCAGCATTCTCGTGTATTATATTTAAAGTAAAATTACTTTTTCTTATATTGGAAACAAGTTTTAAACTATTAGATTTTATTAAAATAAAGTATTAAAATCAGTATTACTAATTAACTTGTAAATATTGTAAAACTTATAAGAAGTTGGTTTCATTGTAATTTGGCCTTTACGTTGTAAAATTATGATTTTTATATTTTTTCAAAGACATTTAAAAATATTTTTATTGCAACATATTCTACGTTAGCCATTCTGAAGTCAAAATTATTATTGAAAGTATACCTTAGTCATACTTTTATCTTATTTTACATGTAATAGCTGTGTTTCGAAGTTGAAATTAAAATTAATTTAAAATAAGTTTGGAAAATAACTAATATGCATGACAATTATTATAGTTTTAATATTGTGTGGATTAGAATAAATAGTACAATACTACAGAGAGATAATATAAACTTTGAAATTGCCAATCAAACTTCAAAAAATATAATACATTAAAAAAATATAAGATATAATTAATTTATATTTTGTATGTCTTCACAAAGTGAAAGTTATATGATGTCTAGAAATTACCATGTCTTTTTGTAATACTTTTTCATCTGGTTCGTTTGTACACGAGCAAAACAAGAGTAGAAAATAATATTGACCAACTTATTTACTCTCAGTCCAAACTTTAAAAAAAGTATCAGATTTTCGTAAACGTATAGCTTTTATAATTAAAGATAAACATTTAAGGATTGTGTTTGAAATGAAAACCCAGTTAGAAATTTTAAACAAAATTGGAAGTACATTAGACACACATTCGAGCACGAATTTAAATAAGTTTAAAATTAGAATCATCCTTAAACCACACAACTAATTAAAACAACTTGGTTTATGTAAGTCTACGTCATTTTTGGTCAAGTATGTATATTAAGGGTTGTCTCAATGTACCTAAGTAGATTCCACATCATCCAACAGACCCTTTGAGCATACTAAACGTGGCAGGTAAGGTGATTGAACAATTTATCAAACGAAGGCTACAATAAGCTATTGAGGCTGCGGTTGGACTTTCTTGAATTCTGGAAAGGGTATTCCACACAATAAATGAGATGCAGCAATTGTTAGAGGCGGTTAAAAGGGCTGACTAGGCATGCCCATGGTCTTGCTAGTGACTGACGTTGATTGTGTGAAATGCTTTCAATTCTTTGCGGGGGGTAGATGTTTTGAATGCGCTAGAACGGACTTTCCGGGAACCAGAATGTCTTCTGAGGTTGTTGAGGAACTATCTCTACGAGATCGGCAAGGTACTTACGAGTTATGCTGGTCAACAAAATACATTTTGGGAACATCTGCAGAAGACTTGCTATAAAACTTTGGCGACAACTTCTTGGCTGGAGAGGTTGATGGGTAACACTGTGGAACCAAGTGACAGCAAGATGAGACTCATATTGACAACAGTGCAGTCCATCATGCTTTATGGGGCGGAAATCTGGGCAGACGCAGTTAAAACCCGACGATACCGATCTCGACTCTCTGCGATTTAAAGAATTGGAGCGCTGAGAATTTTACCAGCGCCTATCGTACGGTGTCGGAATCGGCAGTGTTTGTGGTTGCTGGGGTCATCCCTATAGATCTTTCAGCACAGGAGCGGAAGAAAATTTACTACCTCAGTGAAACCATAGGCCGATGGACGTCAACGCTTATATCGAATCCACAGGACTGGATAAAACGAAGACATGCTTAGGTGAACTTATTTACTACACAGTTCTTGATGAACCCTGGATATTTTCGATCATACCTCGGAAAGATGGGGAAGATGACATCCACGAATTGCCTTGTGTGTTTCGAATGTGAACTTTTCGCAGAACATCGAGAGAGAATTAGAGTCATGGTGGGAGAGTTAATCACTGGGACCATTGTTTAAAGTAATGCTGGAATGTAGAAAACGCTGGGAAGCGGTAACGAAAAAGCAGTACTGCGGTGCAAAAAAGAGAAGGCCTGGCTAGATCAATTGTAGCAGGACAGAAAGAGGTACTGAAAGGTTAAAAGCAGGCGACACTCTGAAGTAATACGAGTGCCTTCCCGGAGTGAAACAGCGCCTGGGAAAGAGGAAGGGTTTTTAGTCGGTAGTCCGACTCGTATAAGCTCGTAAAAGTAGGTTATATATACAGTATATACTAAATAGTTAACACTGATGCTTTTATTTTATTACGTTATCTATATATAAGTTACAAACATTATTTTTCCATCAAAATAGTAAAAATGTTTAGAGAAAATCTTAGTGGACAGTACAATGTAGGTCTTAATCAAATATAAATTTACAAAATATTTATTTAATCCTTTGAAACTTGATAATATTTGTATT
This sequence comes from Philaenus spumarius, assembly GCA_018207615.1. NCBI lineage: Eukaryota > Metazoa > Arthropoda > Insecta > Hemiptera > Aphrophoridae > Philaenus > Philaenus spumarius. Next base: position 150,267 of record JAGFPH010000281.1, on the reverse strand, counting down.
CAATTCACCCATAAATTAGGAAGCGAATACAAATTTATTTATTTATTTTAAAAACAAAAAGTTCTCTACGAGTACTTACACATTTTTAATGATTCAGTTGTGTTGATCACTGGTTGGTGCTCAATGCCATTAACAGGTATAAAGAACATTTATTTGGTACAGAGAGGATTGAAGTTATTCTTGTTTGAAAGTTCAAAAATAATTTTATTTTATAGTTTTTATTCATTCAACTATGCAAAAGTTTAAAGTCCTCATTAAATTGTAATAAATAGAAGTCAAATTTACACTGCTTTAAATAAAACGTAAAAGCAAAGAAAATTAAATCGTTTAAACTTTTATAGCGAGTAATGCTCATCCATTAATGTTATATCACATGCAGTATAACATTATAATAATATGATATTATATTATGATTATTATATAATATTTTAATAATACAATATAACAATGCCATAGTAAAATATAACAATATAGTGTTATAATATTATAATATAATATTATAAATAACCATCAAATATAAATTTCTAACATAAATAAATCAAAACTGAGAATTAAATATAATTAGGCATTGTAACATCTTTCACTAAACATAGTACAGCAAATTATCGTGGAATTAGGATGAGACTAGAAACAAAATGTGCATGCTGCGCCCTACAGAGAACCTCTCATCATGAATCAAATGTATCAGTCAATTAGGATTAAACTAGCATTCGTACAAAAAACATTTAAATTCCAAATAGATTTGATCAGTTTTTTACAACTTTCTCACAATACGTTTTTATTATGTGTTAATAAATTGCCTGTTATAGTTCTACCAAGTGATCCTCTTTGTGTTGGAAAACTCTGTCGTTGTTTCGGGTAACAACATGCATTCATCCTCTCTCAGGTGTTAAAAATATCACTCGCGATAGGTCGTTGGAACATTCAATAATTGATAAAAACCACAAGACAATCACGTGTAACATTAAATTAAATTTGTCTGTGGTGGTCGGTACGAAAGCTGGGTCTGAACTGCCGGTCCACCTGTCAAAGGCAGTACGACAATTTGTCCCGTAGGACATTATTATGTGGTTCCATTTATATAGCCTTTTATATACAAACTCCTTAGATACAATCATGTGTTTTTGCAGAACTTTAACACCTTCATGTTGGCCTTTAGATCCATGTATTTATTATAGAAATAAATAATTAGGGTAGAAAAATTGGATTTTATGGTATTAAGATTTGATTTTGGCAAATGTTTTTTTTTTTTGACCTTTTACCAAACGAACGACCTCTATGTAATATTTGGGACAGTTATCACAGACCAATTTGCAGATGTCTGTACGCTCGGCAAAGTAATTAATTGCTTTTATTTGTGAAGACAGACTGTTGTAATTTTGTCTGTAATTTATAGTGTGTGCTGAAAGTCTTGTTGACATTGTTTTTTGCCAATTCGTTCTGTAAGGTGTGGTTCAAAAAATGATCAAACCCGTGGAGACAAACTTTTTCTTTTGCATTCTATTCAGTTGTAGGTATTTTCATATTGTTTTTATTAATTTGTTTTAGAATTAGGCTGTCAATTATGGAACTCTTATAACCATTCGACACTGTTATGTGCTTCAATAGCAAAACTTCGTTATTAAAATAGTCTGCGGAAAGTGGATGCGACAGAAGCCTATATGTACAAAGCTATGGTTGCCGCCCTTTTATGTTGCTTGGTGTGATGAGAATTGTTATGTATGGTCTGATCTGTGGTGGTCGGCTTCCTTTATATTTTAAATGTGAAATGATCCGAAATTTTAGAGTTTGTGACATCAAGATAATATAAACTGTTGTTTGATTCAATTTCGAGGGTGAATTTCGGTTCAGAATGTAATGTTTGTTTAGGTAGTTGTTAAGGAGAGTCAATTGCCTCGATATCATCGACATACCAGAAAATAGAAAATTCGCTTTTCTGGTATTGGTTAGCTGAGAAACTTATGTATGTGTTTTCCATGTGGTTTAAGAAAATGTCTGCCATAATGCGTGTTAAGGATGAGGCCATCGTGAGTCCATCTTTCTGGATGAAAAACTCTCCATTAATTTGGAAGTAATTATATTTTAGTATCTCAATGATTAACATTATTAATTCTTTAATTGCAATGGTAGAAAGTTTGGATTTTTTATCAAATTATTTTGTAAATGTCTATAATTTTATATGCGTTTACATAACTCATATTAACAATGTCAAATGAAGCCAAAGTTTGATTTTTCAAACTTTTACGTCTTTAATTTGTTCAGCTAATTCTAAACTATATAACTATACAGTTCTAAACTGTAAGACTGCTAAACTGATTGTGTATCTGTCAAATCAATAAAATATAGCACATACAGTAATAAGGAGTGTTATGTGATTTGCAAATCGTTTACTGTTCATGTAAAGCCTGTGTCAGGCACAGGCAGTTATTTACATAACTATGGGACATTTGTTACGATTTGTTGACGGGTGTCACACATATAGACATACAAGCGGACAGTATATACACGAATGAGCAGATGAGGGGCATTAGTCTGTTTGAAAATATAAACTAAAGTCCATTCTTTATTCTGAGAATGGTATGACGTATGTAATATGTGACTGGATCTGAACTTGTGTCCTACTAATAATGTTGTCATAGTGGTAATTACTTAAGATTAGGTGTGCTACTCTTGGGTGATATTTATATAAATTTAAGATTTATTACATTGGAAGGCGACTAGGCTCGGTTGAGAGGATTATGAAACCTATTGTTCATATAAAGAGATTATATATACAAAAGGGAGGAATAACGCCATTTACATACTTGATGTTCAGCTTTACAAAGTGTTCTTTGACATTTCCAATTTGACTCATAAATAAATAATAATTAATTACATAGTACCACATTGCCAATTTACTTGTACAGGTTAAAAACAATATAAATCCTGACTAAGCGCTGTTATAGAGCTTTGCATACATACACTAGTTTTACTTTGAAATTACAATGAAAGTACATACAAATATTTATAAGGACAGTTTGAACAAATAACTTATTAGCTTTTTTAGAGTTATACTTCATTCTAGTCCATTTTAAAGTATAATGGTCTACACATGATGATAATGAGTACACGCGTCTTATGCCAGGTTGAATTTTGAAAGTTAAGACCGTATGTAAAAGTATGACCGTATTTCCAAACAGGTAGACTAGGCGCGTGCCGAGAGCAGCAAATTTTAGGAGCGGCAAAATTTGGGGAAAATATATTATTTTAGTGTAGTACCTACGAGTTTTGATTTCAGAAAAATAAAACTTTAGCAAGAAATTTAGGGATCATAAACAGGTTATTTAATGTATGTTGATCAGGGGCGGATCCACGGGGGGGGGGGGGGGGGAACTGGGGGAAAGTTCCCCCAAACATAAAAAAAGAATACAGGAAGCCAGGGTACATTTTGCTGGCAAATGTCTTAGGTATACATATTACAATCACACAACAACTCAAAGTCACAAATATTGAATCGCAACCAACCAGATATTTTAAACTCAAGTACTTGTTTTAATGGTCTGTACTAATATTATAATATTAGGTTACGTACCTTTATAAACCATCGACAGTTCTTCACTTTTATGGTGACTACCGGTTTCGGAGTTCACTCACTCCATTAACGAGTCAAATATTAAAAGAGACAAAAACAACTAAAACACAGATACGAAAAAGTCACATTATAAATACACACGAACACTAAAACATAATTATACGAGTGTGCTGGCCACAATCGAGTCACAACTGACATCAGTTGTTTTTTGTCTCTTTTAATATTTGACTCGTTAATGGAGTGAGTGAACTCCGAAACCGGTAGTCACCATAAAAGTGAAGAACTGTCGATGGTTTATAAAGGTACGTAACCTAATATTAATATTACAGTTCAGGAGGCAATATCATGAATAATATTATAAGCTGAAGCTGTGTAAAACGGTCAGACGAGGCCGTGAGTAATGCCAGCCTTTTCTATGGTTCTCGTAATTATGCATCAATCATCAGTCTCGTAGGCATAATTTTTTGAATTTGAAAATATGTATTATTCTTTTTGAAAAATTGAGAATGTACGCATAATTAATCACGTAATCTAAAAAATATTTTCAAAGATGTAGAGATAAGTGTTTATTGCAGTATAATACAACAATGCAGTGTTGCTTTGAGAATTACAAAGTCATCACTTTTTTTTAACACTTTGATATATTTTCGTTTTTTACTCGTGCTTCTAACAAAGTACTGTATATTATAAAGTATTGTACAGTGTATAATTCTTTGCAAGTATATAAAAAGGAGTTTATGCCAAAGTTTATTGCAGTAATCAATGTAGACCTAATCAACTTTTATCTTACATGAAATTCATGTTTTTATTTACCAAGTAATACTAGATACTTGTGACAAAGATGTTGTATCCATCATCCACTAGCTTATTCAAGTTCTTCGTACATTACCAGTCAGCAGTGCAAGTAATTTCAGCAGCGGAAAGGTAATTTCTTCCTCAGGGCCGTGTTATACGAGCGCCGCGTTTTCAACGTCTCGTTAACGTTGGTTTATAGGGTAAATGGAACTACCGTGATCTATTTTATACGAGCGCTATCAACTCTGGCGTATTCGCGTTAACCGGGCGTTGAGCGTTGCCAACGCGGACTGACGCGTTAACAACGCGGCACTATCAACGCCGAATCAAGTTATACGGAGCGCTGTCAACTAAATATCAGCTAAACAAAAATTAATTTTTGTCAAATATAATAATTATTATTGAATCGGTGAGTCAGTGTGTGATATTTTGATATATATATAATATTTTCTGTATAAATATAGAAATTGGAGCTTGGCAATTCATTTTCTTTCAATGTAGACTTCAGGAACTATTTTCTTGAATTGTTTAGATTATAATTATCATTATTTTACAAGATCGTAAAGGAAGAAACACACTGCCGCCACGTCACTTGAGCTCACGTGATGTCACTCTGTCACATATTTACTGCGATATCATGCCAAGAAGTACACTGCTGTCAAGCATTATCACTGTGAACCAACGTTCTAGATAACATTTTTGCTAGCCCTTGCCTTATCAATATGAAATAAAAAGTTAATGAAAGATAATATATCTATCTTTATTTTGATATATAATAATGTATAAATAGATACACAATTTTAACAAATAAGCCTATAGTTTATAAAATCATATCTAAATTTTATAACACTTTACTATTTTATAAAATTCATAACATCAAACATAACATATTCATAACATATTTGATATATTAATATGGAATGGAAAGCAATTAAAATATAATAGTTTTATCTTTAATTTGATATATAATAATGTATATAAGTAAACATTTTTTAACAAATAGGCCAACAATTTTATAAAATCATAAATAAAATTTGAAACATAGGGGTATGACTACTGTAATAGTAGTATCTTCTAAACCATTTGATTTATCAATATGAAATAAAAAAAAAATTATTATTTTATCTTTCTTTTGATACATATAAATACCAAATTTTAACAAATAGGCCTAGTGTTTTTGAATTTGGATCCAGTGCACAATAGTTCAACTGAATGATGTGGAAAAAATGAAGGTGGTACATATTGTGGTAGCAGATCGTGGTTCACAATATGTAACCATCTAAAAGGGAACAAACATTTTAGGAATGCGTACTGGGCAGAAATTAAGATAGTACATACATAAGAGAAATAAAATAAAAAAAAAATTAAAAGATCTTACAATGGATAATAGTCTGTAACCTTACCTTATTTAAAGCTGTTTTCAAACACCTTAGTTAGCTATTTACAGGAAATCACAATAAATACAATTCACATAATAAACAGTTTGTTTATTGAACTTTACTTAAAAGCAATATACTTAAAAAAGAAACTGATATGCCCTTAAAAGAAAAGATAAAAATGTATATGCCCTTAAGTACAAAATTTACAAAGATTTTTTAAGAAAATTTACATTATAATATTAATTTAGTTAAGTTCAAAAAGAAATCCCTCCCCAAAAATAAAGTTTGAAAATCCCTCCCTATTTATAATGAAAATAAAAAAAATAAAATTTGTTGGGTTTACAAATTTACAAAATTTAATACATTTACCATGGTTTTACTAATAACTTTTATTTCTTTGGCCAAACTTAATACTAAACAAAAAATTAAATAATAAAAATAATGGAGTTTAATTTTATTGAGACGTCTCTCATGTAAAAAACGTTTAAATTTTGAAATAACCCTTTGGGATTGTAAGGTCTAAAAATGCTAGATATCCCATCCAAATTTTGTTTAATAAAAGAAAATGTTCAATTATAGCCTTTGTTAGATTAGTAATTAAAAAAATAGCCTTTGTTGGTTAATTTATTTAAAAAAAAGTAATAGCTAATTAAAAAATTAAGTATCATTTATGTGTGATCAGTGATATTGCACTTAGGTTACTATTGCACACAAATTGTTCTTTGCGAAGACGGTGGAATAACAGAAATGTTCAATGATCAGTTCATGTCGAACAGTTCAGGTGATTCTTGAACCAGTGGTTTCACTACGAACAAAGTACAACATGATTTAGTTTCAGAACTTATGCACTTAGTTTTTCAAGTTCAAGATTTTTTTTAAACAAACGGTCATGTCTAAAATCATGTATAAAACTGCATTGTAACATCATGTCTGAAACTGTATTGTAACTTCATGTATGAAACTGTATTGTAATTTATAATTTTATAAAATTAATTAAAGAAATACTTTGAATAGACACTATTACACTATTAATATATTTTTCTTTTATATGGCTGAAAAAGGCTACTAAATCTTAAACTGCACTTTGCTTAAGGCTTACAGGCTATGTAATGATATTAAAAGATAGACTGTTTTAGGCTAAATTTAGTTATGACAGAAAACTACTCTGTAAAGTGTAGATATAGTTACAGATAAATTCAGACAATATACATTATTATAGCAAACTCAGATGTAATTTAGTTTAATAGATTTGTTTGAATTCTTTACCTGGTAAGAGAGATATAATCATTTCCGCCGGTTCACGTGTTTTGCAAGATAACAAACATGACTAGTTGTTCTGCCATTAAGTGTCACTATTAAATTTACTTCACAACATTTCACAACACTACTTTAACTTATTGCACTGTGTGCGAACGAATATTTTAATTTAAGCATCGCTTACTATTCTGTTATCTTACTTTTCATTTAACGAATGAATTAATTTCTGACGTGTGGTTTTTGAAGGTCAGTTCATCTTGTAAGTCAAAACGAAAAAGAAAGTCAGACGTTGATTGCCTACGTGACGTTGATTGGTCGCTGCGCATGCGCTGTGCAGTATTGAGTAACAGCTGTTTTTGATTTGTCTATGTTAAACGCTAGATGGAGTGAGGGTCTTATTTATGAGGTTGAATTCAGATAAGTTAGTATTTCGGTTTAAATTATACCGCGCCTTATTTTGAATCGCTACAGTTTTTAATACGCTATTGCGTACAATTTAAATAATTAGTTTTGTACAATCAATTATTTTATTTTTGAAAAAGTTGCTAAAATTATTTATAGAATTAATAAAATACTTCATGTCATAAAGTGCTCTAATTATAAGAATTTTTTGACTCAGGATGTCCCAAAACGGATATTTCCACAAAAATCTCAACATCGAATTTTTTGCGATCACTATACTTTCTCTATACTATAGTATAGTGAGAAAGCAAAAACAGTTATCTATGTCCTAAGTATCTGTGTTTAACAACACATTTTATTACTGCCAACTTTAGTGCAATGTCTACGGCTAGAATAATACTTGTTATAAAGTTTTAAGTATTGCATTGTATAAGTATTCTAAGTATTATTTAACAGGGATATTCTGCATGCTTTGTAAGGATATCTAGGTGCTTGTCCCTCTCGCACAGTTGTATGCATTATAATTTAATGTAGCTTAAGATTTACTTGTATATTAACAGAGTATTTACTATAGAAACTTGCATAGGCTATTATTCACTTTAATATTTTGTAAAGAGTTTTTAGGCAATGTTAACTGGTCAAACAAACCCAAAATGGAGGTATGTGACTAAGTATTTCTACCTCAGTTAGGTTAACCATCTTAGGGCTAAAGAAAATCCTCTTTTTAATATTGTGTAATCATCCTACATTATTAAAGGTTCATTCCTTGAATTATATTAACTAATAGTTCAGATAACAACATAAGTATTTAAATTTCATCTCAGTCAACGGTTTATGATTGATTAATTTATTCACAAATATTACATTGGACGTTGGACGTTTATGTTATAGGTTAAAATAAACAGCTGGGCTTACAATAACAACCATGTTTTTGTAAAACCTACGAATACAATGTCATTATTTTGTCAGACTGATGGACCCATAGGAACGATATATTTACACAGCCTCTCGTATGAGATTTATATTTGAAAAACATGTTTTCAGGTGACTTTATGATGGAGACATCTCGTTTGTCATTTTTGGTATCTAGTTCTTCTGATTTTATTTTCAAGTCCTTTTGATTTTCAATAAATGAAATATCTTCTACTGCCTTTCGCGATGTTTTTGTTTTCTATTTTTCCGTCTCCGGACAATCTCAGAGAAACTTAAGATAACATAACACATTACTTTCAGGGCAATAAGTTACAACTTTATCTAAAAGGACATTAGGCCTAGTTGTGAGTTTAATTAATTATTTCAATATATTACATTAAATTACTTATTATGTTTATCGCCATTCCGACTATTGTTATATATCAAATATAATTACAACTTACCGTCGTCAATAGTCAATTGTCGTAT
>JAGFPH010000281.1:128965-140657 GCA_018207615.1 Philaenus spumarius | reverse complement strand
AATGCTTATATAGTCAATGGTAATAGTAAGTTAAATTTGTGCATAAGAATTTGCTGGAATCTGTGTTAGTTTCTAAACCAGTACCTAACAATTCTCCGATTGGTATCATACCAAGACATACAAAATAGCATCATAAAATAAAGAAATAACTAGAAAATATAATACGTTTCAATACAGGTGTTTAATACTATTGTTTAAAATAATATTGACTATCAATGTCCGACTTACAGTGATTGAATTTATACTCTGGTATTTAAATTACCCCTTTCTACCAATGCAACGGCACCACTTCAATTTGTAACCTCAGTGGATTTCATTTGCAATATTCTGAAATTTAATATTGAAATAGTCCTAATTAGTTTTAATTTTACTTTATGAACTAACTGTTTACATTTTTTTTACAATTACTGAACATGATATTTTTTTTGGAAATTCATCTCAATTGATAGATGAAATTGTAATATATTCTAATCAGTTCATCGAGAAATACATAATTATGTTATTGTGTAATACGACTAGCCTATTAATTGCAGTTATACACTTTTTAAATATTTGCGCATTAATTCCCGAGTTACACACATGTTTCCTTTTAATTGATTTTTAATATTTCAGTTTGAAGATTTTTATATAAAATGTTGTAAATTTATATAGGTTAGGTTTGTTCATCTACTAGTACTGCAGTTTAAGCGTTTGTTGTTTGTTTCGCAATTTATATTTTTTCTTATAATAGAAAAGAACAATTGTGATGTAATACTAAGTTTGATTATGTTTTAGTTCAAGTACTTAGTTTTAAATATGTTAGCTTTCTTCGAAATAAGTAAAGACAAAATCTACTAAAAGCGGGTATAGAAATATTTTTGTTGCTACGAGTGTCACAAACTATGTTCCAGGCTGACATTCGTCTATAGTAAATTCGATAAATAATAGTAAATAATTAAGTTCAATGTTTAAGTTTCATAATTTTATATAGGTTAGGTTTGTTTGTTAAATTGAAACTAAACCGTTATTTTGCTCTCGGAAAATTTGCAGTTATTGTTTAACATAGGTTTGGTTATAAAATAACATTCATTTTGGGCGAGCTTTAATACAGTTTTAAATTGAGTAAAGTGAGCAAAATTTTAAGCAATTAGATTTTATGACAATATTTTATTTAAAAAAACATGCTTTTGTATTATAAAAGCAGACTATACAAAAGAACGTAAATGTAGTGCCTTTTTAAAAAGATAATATTTATTCTGATTAAGTTGGGTTACAATGGCTTAGTTTTAATATTTCTTTTATATGTTGTAAATGTAATAAATTACGTTTAAATATTTGCTGTTGTAGCATTATGATATCTTTACTGTCAGTTAAGGTGTATAGATGTACAAAACATATTTGGAAGTTTGTATTAACGGTTCAGTAATTGTTCTTCGATGCGATACAATTTTATTAAAGTCAAATTGTTTGTGCATACTTAGAATTTATCATTGGTAAAACAAAAACAGTTATCTGGAGAGATTTGGAGATAAATAATTAAGCCTACCTAATACAACTTTACGTAAAAACCTGCATATGTTGTGATTACTACATTGAACTGAAAGGCATTATTGGATATATTTACAATCAGACTTTTCAATGATTGAAATTTATTGCTATTAGTTTATGCTTTTATTCATGTGAATTAAGAATCCTGCGACAGACAGTATAATAACGATGCAGTTGGTTTGTACGTGTCACTTTATGGATTAGCTGTGATCAAAGCGTTTCGTAATTAAAACATCCTCTCCATCTCTGCGATGGAAATGTTACCGAAACTTAAAGTATATTTTAAGTTTTGTAAAAAAGGTATTACGTTTTAGAAACATTAAAATACTTTCTCTAAAACATAAAACGATTATTTGTTAAATTAGCTTAGAGAGTTCTCACAACAGTGGCTCTGTGCAAACACTTGAAGTAAATCAATTTTGTTTTAAATACAGATTTTTCAAATAATATATTGAACTCATATTTATTCTATCTTTCTCTTTATTAGATCGAGCTATGGATGGTAAAGAAAACTGCCTAAACAGCGTTTGTCTGGGCATTAGATTACATTTAACAGAATACATAATTAAATAAAACACTTAGTTTTAAATAACTTTATAGGATTTAGTTTGATATGTTTTAGTTCTTGTTATGACTGTACCAAGATGTACACGTACTACGAATTTTCTTTTTAAGCTATCGGCGCCGGCGCTACATCAAGCTAGTGAATTTAAATTCCTTTCAAAAGAAAACATCCTTATAATGTAAACAATTAATTGTAATACTGTTTTTAACTAAATTATGCCAAATAATCATTATTAAATACATTCAATCAGAACATTAGTTTATTAGACTATTGATTTTTTCCAAATAAACTACATTATGTTTAAATCAAGATAATCAAATAAAGAGTTCTGAATGCATATTATTTTTACTTATAGTTATATAAATATGTAATTTCCATAGAAAACTGTAAAACGACACTACTACTAATAAGTAAATACAAAGATAAATATAACTATTTGTATTATTTATATAAAAGTAAATTTTGCATTTTTAACTTTGTTGTTGTTCATAACATAATATCGACTGTGGAGTTCTGATTTATAATGAGGGTATTTATAATCTGGCATTTCAATTATCCCCATTCCACCCTAAATCAGTGGCGCCACATCGATCTGTAACCCCAGAAACAACTCCATTAATATTGAAATATTCCTTGTGCTAATTAGATAATTTTTTTTTTGACTTTGTGAATTATGTAACAAATACGTTAATAATATAACAGAAAATATTTTACGTAAATATGTATCTATAATTATTCACTTTTGCTTTAGTGTTAACTATTTTTGAGTTTATTTTTTTTCTTGCAATTTTGCTTATCTTGAAGTAGTTGTGGTAAAATATGTGCTGTACTATTAATTGTCATTGAAGGCAAAAACCCACTCAAAACCGGTGTCCATTCTGAGAAATCATGATAATATTTGCTGGCAGTGAAAACAGCTAAGGCAGTGAATACACAATGTATTCATATAAAATAAAATTGATAAATTTACTGGGTTAGTTGGCGGTTTCTAAACATATTTTTAACTATTAATAGAATATAACTTCAGTACTAAATGCCATAAATAATATGGTTTTTTCTCAAGCTCGTTTCAAAGGCAATGTCATCTAACACATGGTGTGGAGTAACAGAGTATACAACAGAGTACTGTGTAACAGAGTAACAGAGTGGCGTGGAATAACAAGACCGAAGATAGAATCGGCACCAACTTTAAATAAATATAGAAAAACCTTGACCTTTTTCAATTTGGTGGATGTCCCTGCAAAGCTTTCAAACTTATTTGTACTTTTTGTTTTCACTAGCCTGTATTTTTTGTAGAATATTATAGATATTATTTTTTTTAGAACATTGTGTTAGGTAAAAATATCTAAAGATTCTTCTTCTGCAAATCAATATGCAGCTGCTCAGTGTTCAAATTGCTGTAAAACTATTTCGTATCCTATGTAATGTGAGTGTGCTTTTATATATGGAACATTCCGATTGTAACTAAAGTGAATCACATCAAAGCTACATCTGACTCCTACTCTCATTGTTCAGATTATGTTTTGAGAGAGTAGCATATTTATTATAAGAAAATTGTAAATGGTATTATTAATTAAATTAGATGAATTTAATTGTTACTACATCAAACAGTTATTAAATTTATTTTTAAAATAAATTTAATCTGTAGTTATAATCTGTAAGTTGTAGCTCATATACCACTGAGGATGACGACTTTGTCGTTGAAACGCGTTTGGTAATAAACGTATAAGAGTGAGAATAGTGTTATTTTTATTTTTTTTAAATATAACTTCCTTCTCACCCGTCAAGCTCAAAGTGTATTTTATAATAATTAAATTTATTCACAGTTTATCATAACATTGAATTGTTTACCCAATTATGAAAACTGAAGCAACTCTCGGTGGTTTAATCGTTTAACACACATATAGTAAAAAACCGATATATTTCATAAACATTACTTTCAATATCACTGGTCTCCGATTCAGTTGGAAAGTAATGTTGGTCTCCAGTCTCATGGGGTTAGATAAATTTTCAAGCGGTCATAACCATAGTAGTGTTTTGTCTTTTAAAAAAAACTGCCCATTAAACGTATACAAGTTTTAAAGTAGCAAGCACATGTTTAGTTAAAAAATCAATAAACTTAAATATTAACTTACGATATATTTGGCTTCCAGTTCAGCTGGAAACTAAATATTTTGTTCCAGATTCACGGGGCATATTATGTTCGACTGATGATGGTGTGTTATCTTACTTCAGTTCATTTAAATATTTACATATTTGTTTTTTTAAATTCCTTTTTATTTTATAAAAATTCCATATTCTTAGTCAAAATCATGTTTTCTATTAAATATAGAACAACTTAAAACATTTTTTCACAAACAAATTAAAGTTATCAAAGGAAGTAACTAATTCAACAATGTACGTTGAAGGCAGTTTACAAATTTAAAATCGATTTTACGAATGATTTAAGAAGAACAAAATTGGCCAAGTTGAACAAAAAAATCTTTTCGACGATAAACTTTTAACAATTATTTTGATACTTGAATCAGTTCAGGCACTCTATAAAGTAGGCCTACACTAAAAATAAAAGGGGAGCTGAGGAGAAGATCTAATACTTATTACATTTTTGCTGAGATCTCACCTTATTTTTCTAAGTTATTGTTTTCTTTTTTTTAAACTAATAAAACGATTTATCTTATAAAATCGATGTAACAATATTTTAGAATATTAAGTAACATATGTAGTTAAGATCAACGGTAATGTTAATAGTTAACTTCACACTGATTTATGGATTAAGATAATTAAAATCGAGTTAAGGTTTTATTCAGAAAGATAATTGAATTCAAATTGGGTTATAACACATAAGAAAGAACATATTAAATAATGTATGAACTCCCTTCCAGAATCGGATCCATAAGAACCTTAGAATAAAAAGTTTCAGTATTTTTATTTTACTTTTACTTATAATGTACCTATCATCAAATTTCAGGTCTTCACTTCTATGGGAACAACTTCGTAATACTGATGAATAAGTAGCAGACAAATGATAACTTTTTCAACTTCTGTTTCTTTGATCTGTTTATTGCAACTCTTAGAAATTTCGTATTTAACATCATATGTTAGTCTTCAATTTAATAATATTCAGATTATTGTCTTAAAGGAGAGAGAAGTTATTAAGGTATGAAAAAAGAGAGAATGGGTTTGTGTAATATACACACAGCATGCGTTAGGCCGGAACTTGGGTCTTTAACTTTCTCTTCAGTGAGTCTGTCTAACTAAATCAAAATTTCGTTTCAGAAGATAATTTTACAGATAATTTATAAAGAAACCGGATAACAAACAAATCTGCGTTTTATACTTACTTTAAAACTGAAAGTATGTATTTTAAAATACCAGATTTGACTTAAAGATCACCTTAAATATACAGCTTGAATACTAGTTTCCACACAATTTTTTGTGTTTGTATCCCGCTTGGTATATTTATGAAATAATGCAATTATCTTTATCTCACTTTCCGTTATGTGATTATGTTTTGCGTGTCATGTGATTCAAAATGTACACACGTCACGAGACGACTAAGGTGAAGTTAATTAGATTAAAGTACAAATATTTAGTTCGTGACAAAAAACTGTAATTAAAAAGATCTCACTTCCCTTGATATATAAATAAAATATCCTGTATTTGCTTTTTTAATACATCACCTAGGCATACCGTTTATTTAAAAACATCACACTTACAACACTCAAACTATCCAAATATTTCTTGTAGGTTAGCATAAACCTTTTGAGTTTCTATAAAATCGTGAAAATGTATACATAATCAACAATAGAAAACAATTGCTTTTCTTATTGTAATGGTGATTTTATTTCTTTTGATATGAATTCTCTACAAAACATAACAAATAGTAAAATTTATTGACACCGTAGTAAGTTCTGAGTCTATGAAGTAATTGTGATTATATTTATATTTACTTCATTGGATGAAGGCGTTATAACACGATTTGACGTTATAAAAAGACTATACAAAGGGATGTCAAAGAGGATAGACACGAGCTGATATTCAGTTGGGTTACAATGATTTTGTATTGTTATTTACATGCTAATACCAATAAACATTGTTTTGTAGAATAGTTAACTTTATTTACTGTAATAGAATTCTGAAAATATAACTGTCAGTTACGTAACTTTGAGGTTTTAGAAGTTAGTTGTAACGGCTCAGTAATTTTATTGGCTTATATATCTATATATTTAAAGCCGTAAGAAAAAAACATTTGGACAGTTCGTCTGAAACTTCTACTGGGCCGATTTACATGCGGTTTTTACCAAAACAAAGGTTTTTGGTCCTATATTAGCAGGTTTTATTTGTATTTTGAAAATATTTACCTTAAATGGGTCAAAAATGAAAAATAGACTTTTCTTATGGAGATTTAACATGGCATAAAAAGTCAACTTTTTCAATCCTTTGGACAGTTTGTCTGAGACTTCCACTGGACCGATTTACATCCAAATAAAGGCAAAACTTTTCTATATTAACAGGTTTTACTTACTTTTACGTTATCTTAATTTCTTAAATTAAAAAAATCAACATTTCTAAACCTTTGCAATGATTTTATTTTACTGTTCTTTAATCAGCTGATTGTAAACAAACAAGGTATTTTGTCTAACAACAGAAGAAGACCAAACACACATATAATATAAACGGTATCAGGAAACTGACACATACTTTCTCCCTCATTATAGAAACTTAATAAAAAAATACTATTACCAATTTATTGTGATTTTTTTATTTTTAACAGTCATTTTCCCATAAAAATCCATAAAATAACGGAAAAACCAACTTTTTTCAAAAACGGCTCGAACGATTTTGATTAAAATTTTACAGTTTATAGTACGTTAGGTCCCTATTAAACTATAAAATTTTAATCAAAATCGTTAGAGCCGTTTTTGAGAAAAGTTGATTTTTCCGTAATTTTAAGGGTTTTTATGGGAAAATTACCCTTAAAAATTAAAAATTCACAAAAATGAAAAAAACGCCTGGAGATACCGTAGATTAGTACCTCCATACCAAATTTCATCAAAATCGGACGACTGGTTTAGGCTCTAGGTCTGATAACATCCACACAGACACACAGACACACCGACACACAGACACACAGACACACATACAGACACACACACAGACATCACTCCGAAAACCACTTTTTTATGTTCAGGGGGACCCAAAACGGATATTTCCACCAAAAACTCAAACTCGAAAATTTTGACGAATACAATACTTTCTCCATATACTATGGTATAGGGGGAGAAAGTAATAACAGCTAATTTCATTCATCATCTGTACAAAACCTAGAGTAGATTGTATTTTGGGGTTATGTTAACAATTACAATTCATCAGTAATGTAATTCTTCTGAAGTTGATTTTTTTTAAAGTATGAGTTATAAAGTTAATGTAGGCTATAATACATAATAAGATTTGGTTTGATGTTATAAAGTGAATATAAATACAACTTTTATCAACAATAAATTTATTCACTTATACAAATTTATGAAAGATACCCATTCGTTTAACTTCAGAAACATACGTACATATTCATATAACATATAAATATATTCGAGTATTAACTTCTTTATTATAATATTAGTAACTTCTAAATCATTTGATAATCAATATGAAATAAAAACCAATTAAAAGATAACATTTATTCAGGCCTAGATAAATACAACATTTTACAAATAGGCCTACAATTTTAAATTACAATATTTTTCATGGTAGTTGGCAACAGTATTATTTATGCAAGGTTAATGGTTTTTTCTCCTTTCTGTCCTATCTGTATTGATATCCCCAAAAAATTGATTACGTGTATAAAATATTAGTTAAATTCACTGATTGTCAAATCCATTTTTTCTTCTTTAACATTTCTACAAGAAAAATACCGTAATTGGAAAGAAATTGCATTTTAAAAAGTACATTTTATACATGTTTCGCACCATCTGCAAAGCGCTCCTCTCACCACGAATAGAGCTGTATCCACCGAGTATCGACGGGCAACAACTATCTATATATTTTAAGTTAGGCCTAGACTGAACCAAAATAAATAAATAATGTTTATTGTTGATTCAGTAATCAGCTGTAGTCTCTAATATTTTCATTAACAGTTTATTTTAAATCAATTATTAGTATTTCTAATTTTTAGGGTAGATTTTTATTAACGTGTAGACCTGAGCCTTGCTGACTACACAATGGGTTTAAACAGGGAGTTGGGGGGTGGGGGGTTGGCGTGCGGAGCACGCAGGGGTCTCCCCTAGTATAGTTTTATATTGCCTACATAGCTTGTGCAGACAAATGGTATATTTTTGGACTTTATATTGACACTATGAAATGTGTTCGGGAGATAAGTGGACCCTTATCATCATGCTATCTAATAACAGTTTTTGATAAAAAGCCTCTATTCTTTTTGTTTGCTTTTATTTGTTTCTGATATTATTAACTTACCGATATAGTTCTATTAAAGTGAAATTGTTTGTTCAGATAAAAAATATATAATTGTTTTTTTAGATTGGACATACTAGATACTAAAGGAAGTAAGGAGATAAGTAGGGTTTTTATTAGTTGTATATTTAATAACATCTTTACACACAAAAAGCTCAATCAATATTAGTTGTAAGCAGTATACATATACATATTTTATTAACATTGCCGCGTAGCCCCAAACGTATATTATGTCATATGCGATTATAAAATATAAAAGCCTTATTGTTAGTAATTTATTCTTGTCACCTTGGATGTCGTAAAGATTACTTTAGCTGGTGGAAAGTCGAAAGAGAATACAATTACACAGCTGTTGTTCTGAGCCATAGTAAGACGTAAATATGCATGTTCCCTGTGTTATTGCTCTCTGCATAACACTGATTCAAGCAAAGTCGGTTCACTAAACGTTTGTACGACAGCTGGATTCATTGTAACTGTAAGACAGCAATAACGTCGAACAGTTTACGTGTTATGGAGTGTTCATGTTCACACAACATCTGTTTAATGCTTTTTATAACAACAATAATGACTATGTGCTTTTGAGTAACAAGGAGAACAGTAGCTTACATTTAAATACAACTGCTGAGTGAAGTAGTGAAATCAATAAGATTAATGTGGTGACATAAAACAGATTTTACAACTTAAAAATAAATATTAAAGGTTTTATATTATTTATGTTTTGACAACGAATAACAAAGACATTTACTCCCGAGTCGTTCCGCAGTAAATATTTATTGAACTTTATAGTCTTATTAAATTTGCTAGCAATAAACTTTTAATATATTTTAAAATCAACAAATACGCTTTTTGTTAATTTTTTAAAACCATAATACAGCCACGAAAATAATTTTTTTAAATGATTTATATCGTAAAATGATGGCCAACGTAGGTTATATAATTTATAATGTTTAAAAATTTTGCCATACTAATGATTATTGATCTTGATAAATACTCAAAGAAAAATAATGCAAAATTAATTTAGGTATTTTGTAGAAAAAACTAAAAAATTGGTAGAATTTGTCAGAAAACATTTCGATTATGACATGTTTGATAAAACTTCACAAAAATCCTAAAACTAGATTTAACTAGCTTTGTTACCTGGATTATAAAGTAAAATATAACTTTAATATTTTACAGAATGTTGCTTTACTATAAATATATTTGTTTACTGTGTGATATTAGAACAAATTATTTATTTATTTACTCATAGGTAAGACTTATACAGTTTCATGTAATTATGGAATACTATAATTAATTATTGTACTATTCGTAGTTTAAATTTCGAAGAGAATAAATTATTCGATAAGAGTGACAAAAGCTTGTTTCCTGTTAGAATTGATAGCAAATTTATTTCTATCATAAAAATAAATTATATCAATAATAATGTTATTTGTCCGTTGTATCGATAAGTTTTAAAATCTACATTTGTGTTAAACAGCAGATGCTTTCTGAAGCTTTCCAAGGTGATGTATATTAGTTATGAACGAGTACGATTTGTAGTTTCCTTTAGCTATGGTGACGCCGATCTGATACATGGTGGTTACATCTGGAACTGAAAATATACGATATTGTTCTTTTTATATTTAGACAATTTTATACAAACATTATGACAAACAAAAGATTTATTATTGAATATAATGAAATAATAATTAATACCATGTATAACTAAACAAAATTGTACTTTATAATCTATACTAATATTATAAAGAGGTAAAGTTTGTTTGTTTGTTTGTATGTTTGTTTGTTTGTTTGTATGTAGGGGGTAATCTCTGGCACTACTGAACCGATTGAAAAAATAGTTTTACTAATAAAAAGCTACACTATCCCTGAGTAACATAGGCTATAAGTCATTTCGATAAAAACCTTTTTTAATTTCATTATTTATAAATTTAATCGAAAAAATTCTTAGGTTAGGACTAGAATGATAAACCAACACAAAATGTATTTACATTTATTACCATAGCAACTAATTGAATAAAAAAAAAAACAGATAATACAAGTCATTTGCTCCAATATTTCCATTAACAGCTGATTTCAAAATTTGAAGCAATTATTTTTGTATTTCTAGCTTTTAGGTTAGGATTTTAAAGAGTAGACCTAAGCCTTGCTGGTTCTTTTAACCATTATTATAACTGCTTTAAAATATAAGAAATAATTTAAATTGAACATTTAACATTATTTACCAGCTTAGTTTTGAGGTTATTATTAATCCTACACCTTTATTATAAATAAAACATAACATATGTTTTTAGAAGGTTACGTTGGGGGTTGGCGTGCGGAGCACGCAGGGGTCTCCCCTAGTTTATACAAATAAAATTGGTCGAAAAAAATAGGTAGGCAATACTGTAATAAGTTATAATTTTGTTGCAACTCGAATATCACTGAGGATGGCGTCTTCGTCGTTGAAACGCATTTAACGATTAAACCTCTTTTTGTGAGAATTAATTGTGTTCTGCGTTTTATTCTTAAAAATAATTTTGAAACCTATCATACGGACCATTTATGAACAATATTTTCATTAGAATATTATGAAAATATTTTAAGGTTAGCTGCAATATAAAACATTAAAATTGAATACTACGTTTATTCGAAACCCCTAGACAAATTCAGTAGACAAACGTAAGTGAGATTTCTTGTATTTAACAGTTTCATAATATCCATCAAAAGTAGGATGGATTAGTGCTTATTTTAAGCAAATCAGTTTTTAACGACTTTCACTACACATTTGTTGCGCATTTCCATATAAAAAGACGAGCTATGCAGTGACACTTATGACTCTTTCGCTGCGAGCGAAACGAAGCAGTGCCTCCGTGAGTAGACCAACTATGACTGTTTCGCTGCGAGCGAAACAAAGCAGTGCATTCGTGAGTAAACCAACTTCAAAAAGTCGGTTGAAACCCTAAAACATATATTTTTTTTCAACCAACTACAGTATTTTGGAAATTGGTCCACTCACTATCATAGCTGTCTGCGTGTACGGAATCTATATATATAAAAGTCAAAACCCACTGACTCACTCATCACGATTTCTCAAAAACTACCGAACGGATTGGAATGAAATTTGGTATGTAGCTTTCTCTAGGGCCATAGGTG